>JAGFZM010000745.1:140325-207833 GCA_017657215.1 Limnothrissa miodon
AGAGAGAGAGAGAGAGAGAGAGAGAGAGAGAGAGAGAGAGAGAGGAGACACAGGATGAAAGACTGTGATTGTGAGAATGATCATGTGTCTTGGGGTAACATTTTGAAGTAGCACAAATGTTCCTGGTAACTCGTTTTATGGTTGTACATTTTAACTCAGGTAAGCATTAACCCACTGCACTGTGTGGCGGCAGTTTTTAGACCAATAAGGCTATTCACAGTCTTATGACTTTTTGATTCTCAGTACAAAAGTGACATTTTTTGGGTGGTGGGGGGTTGCGGGGACATCCACTGCAGCCATGGGGAACTGAGGAGGCATTGTTTGATGAAGCGCCTGCCTGAATTCCAGTTGAAATGAATAAGCAGCCCACCCAACCACCCCTTTTCTTTCAGATTTGGCTCTTTATATTGTGTGAATTGAAGCCCTGCTGCCCTGCAACCCTGAACCATCACGTTGCTTTCGCTGATGCTCTACCCACCCTGACCTTGACAATCCCAGTGCAACTTAAGCCATATGTCCCTTTCAGCTGTGACTGAGACAGACACAGGGATAAGTGATAGAGAGGATCAGACAGACAGATATCTGTGTCATACACTTACAGAATTGACATTGACTTAAAATAGATTTTGTGTGGGTGTTTGTAATGGGCACGTCTGTTAGTACCACATTCCCTTCCATTCCTTCTTTTTTCCTTAACTTTTCATGTCTCAGGTTCCACTAGTAATTTCATTTCATTCTTCGATCTGGACTGATACATGCCAAATATCTGAAGCTGAAGATGAACTTTAACCAAAGGCAAATGTTACTGGTGTGGTAGATGGTTTGCAGTTTATTAATCAATGTATTGCTACTTTTGGTGACAAATGTAATGAGAACCGAGTTGCCTGTTGATTTTAAAACTAGATGACTAGTTTCTTATTTTTAAACTCTGATAAAACTGATGCTATGAAGATAAACAGCTGAACATAGCGTTCAAACCAAGAGTGAAAACCCAAGGGGTAATCACTGACCAGAACCTTTCCCATTTTCATAAAACACAAGAGAACCAGTTTCTCTTTTTTTGTTGTGCATCTGCACTTTATTGTTGTCAACGTCTATGCATGGGACAAGTGTGAAACGTAATTTCGATTCCTTTGTATGTCAAGTACATGTGAAGAAATTGACAAATAAAACTGACTTCACTTGACTTGACTTCTCTGAAGCCATGTTTAAAAACACCCCAAAAATAAGTAGATGCAAAGGCTGGGCATAGTTTTAAAAGTAAAATTTAAATAAAACTGGGTAGGACGCCTACACAGACAGCAAAACAAAGAGGGAACCACGTTCAGATCAAGATCCTGAGTGACTTCGTTCAGATCAAGATCCTGAGTGTCTGTGGCACCATCTTTTGGAGAACCAGACAGGCTTTGTAGATCTACAGTATAGATCTCTCAGTGTACGTGGCTTTGCTTCACCAACAGTAACAGATCTCGGTCTACTAGTTAAACTGATTCAACATGTTTACTCAGTGCCACGGTCAGATAAGAACTGGGGTGCCCCATTCGGTACAATTTATATGTATTTATAAATATTTTAAAATAGAGCGTCTCATGCCGCTCACAGCAAAGAGATCAACAAGGGCAAGGAAAAATTCCAGTCTTAGGTGAGATTAATTATGGAGATAATTCTGTGCACTACGAGTGAAATGCTTCCCAGAGATTACAGATGTGGAATTGGATGTGTTTTGAGAAAGTTTGTTATTTGCGATTAAAAGTAAATGTACAAAAATGTCAGTAACAAGGGCACATGATAGCTCTGAGACAAAATGCTATTTTTAAAACAGCATTTCACTCTTCTAGTAGTGAGCAGACAAATGTATTTTCAGTAACCATGCAGCATATTTTCAGGTAACCATACAATTTTCTCAGAGATCAGCTTCCACGGTGCAGGTTTACTGATGAATACACAGCTACTGGAGCACAGAATGGAAGTAAACAAAAAATATAGCAAATAGGAAACATGTAGGCTGTGGTGGCACAAAGATGTATACCACACAGAAGAACTAAGGCCTAATAAGGTTAAAGGGAAGTCCAGAACACAGAGGTTTTCACACACAGGCTGAGTATACAGTAGGCTAAACTTAGAGCGCACTTCTCATGTATTGTCACAATGTCGCAGGTGTGTGTCAAGGCACAGATAGGCCAGACAAGGAGTTCTGGGAAAGAATACGTAAAAAACAGTTAGCGTGTCAAGGTGCAGGCTACTGGGGAATCAGACTGGGAAGCAAAGACTGCCCATGAGTGGGGGGAAAGCCTTAAAGGAATTATCCGGAGTGAAACAACACGTAGCTCTGTTGATTCACGTTGCTAAGTGCTATCCATAGGTATAAGAAAGACAGATTTTCATGCACGGTAGACCGAGTAACGAAACGGCAGCCAGCGCTAACTGATTAGGGCATGTCAGTTTCGTTTTCATATGCCCAATGTGCTTAGCGTTAGCGGCCAGTTCGTGAATTCGGTCTACGTTGTACCTACTGCTGTCATTCTGATACCTATAGACACCATTTGACAGCCTCAGTCAACAGAACTAACAGATAATCCCTTTAATGTAGAGGGTGTGGCTGGTGGACAACCTGCCGTGGCCATGACAGTAATCATCTGCTTTAAAATGCCCTCTATGTTATCAAATAATTCCCCATTAGTCCATGAGAATGCACTACTACCTATAGCTTTGTATTACAGTGCATGAAAACGCACTCTGTTATTTAAAATCTTATTATTCTTTTCTTAGGGTTAAATTCTCAGAGCTGTGTAAGTCGAAATGGACAAAGCTTTTGGAGTCCAGTGTTTTGTTTAGTGGTTTAGTGGCTTATAATGTTGAGAAGAAACTCCTGTTATAATGTTTCAAAGCATTAGGCCATACTAGACTTAATGTAAAAGGTTTACTTTCTTTCACTTTCACCAGCATGAAACACCTTAGCCAGTGACATTTTTAAAGTCAACTAGACTACTCAAGAGAATTTAAGTCCCCCCCCCCATCCTCCACACATAACAGTTGGTGGCGGTAATGCACCGTGTTGAATACCAATCGCCAAAAAAACTAAAGAAGAAGAAAAAGGAAGTAGGTCTTCACTATCCGGAAGCACGTCGGTCAGTTAGTTGTTATGAATGGATTTTAGTAGATACCGCCATTAAATCTCAAAGAAGAATTCAGGCTGACTCACTGTACGCAAGGAGACTGTAGTTACCTGGTGAATATTTTGCATAATATATCAACAGGTGGGAATTATTCTGCTTTTGAATTTGATGAATGATGTAGTGTTGACCACACCGTTGTTGCGAGATGATTTAGCTTCATGGTAACGTCATTTGCTGTTGAAACCAGCTAACGATAGCTATCGAAATCTCATGTTCTGTCAGGGTACATTGAACGACATCTAACTCAAAATAGATGAACTATTCATAGTAGCTTCTACAGTCATTAGCTGGCCCGACTTGAATACATCCCGTTGTTGTGTGGTTTAACAATCTGTTTAGTCTAACGTTAGCTTGTTTGTACGAAGGCAAGATAACGTTAAAAACCTTTGAACACAAACGGATCTTCTACGTTTTTTTATAACTTTATTTATGTTTGCCAATATTAGTTATCTTAACCGCATTATAACAAGAAATGTCACCGGTTTGAAATGCGGAGTTAACTTGTTTTTTGTCGCAGTGCCGGGCTGTTTACACTGCTTTCCATGAGGCTGACCATCCAGGCTAACTGCTAGCAACTAAGATAGCTAATGGCTATATGCTAACAAATTGTCAAGTCATTGTCCCTGACAGCAACCTTTTCAAAAACCATCTAACTTGTTAGAATAATAAAAATAGCAGTCCTTGTTCATAAAATTCTCTTTTTTTTTTTAGCTCTATATAATTATTTGTCAGATTGACAAATGTGTTTTTATGCCTCAGAATGTTTCGTCTTCATTCTCATTCTGTCCAATCCCATTTCTTCTTAAAGCCCATATTAGGCTAGCACGTACTTTTGCTTCATTAGAAATGTACTAACACAAACCCTTATGTCAGATCACAGAATATTAATGACATAAATAAAACGGCAAAGAGCATAATCTTCTTTGATAACAGGCAAAACTGACATGCATCTTGTATGCTGTATAACAGGCTACAGTAAGATGGAGAAGTCCATTATTATTTTTCTGTGTCGTGCATTTTGAATGACTTACAATCAAAGTAAAATTTGATTGTTAATGGTAACCTTATTGTAACTTAATGTTTGCTAGTGTACAAAGTACATGCATACTGTTGCAAAGTGTCTCTACTCCAGGCAATTGCAGGGTGAGCCATAAAAAGCTGCGTCTTTTTTTTTTTTGTTCTTTGTATCTTGCAATTCTAACATTAGTGAAGTCCACTTGCCTGGCAACGCTGCTACAGCATCAAATGAGAGCATAGCTCATTAGAGACATACAAAGCATTTGAATAGGTTGCATTTAGTGGTGGTAAGGGCTCCTTGGGCCATTTTCAGCCCAACTTTGGCAAACTATTAACACCATATTTACCATAAGGCCATATGTTTAGCAGGGCACCTTTTAAGAAAAGGCCAAACATTGATTTAGCAGGCTGGCTGTCCACTTTGATTGTCAAGCAAACCTTCTGTAGACTGAATATCTGCTTTGGAGATTGTCAAAAGTACCAAATTTCATTAACATTCCAAAATGTTATAGGCGATTTCAGTCCTTGAGTTACAGTCTAGACTGTTTGCCGTGCAAATAACAGTGGAATATGTTCCAACTTGACCATTGACAAACTTGGCAGTGTTATTATCCAATAATTTGCTTCCATAGACACTGAAGATGAAACTGTCCGACACTAGCAGGATGTCTCCACAGGATATAAATTTACTGACAACTTTGTCACCAAATGGGCATATGTAAAGATCAGATGACATGACTTATCATTGGTTGTTCAGAAACCTAAAGCATACTTTACCAGACATATCCATCGTCACTCAAAATTGGCAGTAATAAACATGCATGGTTTTCATACTGCCATGTCAAATTGTTACAACAAAGCCCACAGGGGGAATTGTGTTATTTTTAGATTTCTTAAGAGAAGTTGAAATGAATGGTACAGGGCAGCTTGAGTAAGTAATGTTTATGGTGTATGTAAACTCTAGCTACATGAATTAGGAGTTGCATGCAAACTTTTGTTGCATGTAGAACATGTCAATGCCATGTCATTTTATGATTTAGCTTTTGAATTTGGCCTACATAATAAATTGTGCTAAATGTAATCAGTAGGCTAGCTGCACATCATTGGCATTGACATCATTTTAATATTTTGAGCATTAATCCATCGCTTCATTGGGTGTTTATTTTCTTTTTGTCAGAAACATGGACCGGTTGTTACGACTGGGAGGTGGGATGCCTGGGCTTGGACAGGTGGGTTCAGAAACTATGCTCATATTGACATGTTTGTTAGCAAAAAACTACCTGCGAGACAGTACTGAATTAGTTACAGCATTAATGATCCAGCTTCTCTTGTCCTCTCTGTGTTACATTGCAAATAGCTTGACCAATTTTGAAAATGTGCCTGGGCCTACACAGTGCTTAGATCGGCAAAGGGGAGAAGAACATCCACAAATCAATGTTATGTCTACTATTATTATTTGTTATTATAGCACTGTGTCCTGTGATTCCTATTGTGAAGCACTTTATGCAATTAGGAAGGTGCATTTATTACCAGCAGTCACATTAACACAATTAATTTAACCCACATTTACTGCACAGCCATATTGTAACTCTCATGTTTTAGGTGAGTTTCAACTCTGTATTTTGGAGTCTCAAATTGTTGGCATCTTGATTGGCTTGCATTTTGCCCTTTGTATACATTGTTAAAAACAGTCTCGAAAGACTACACCGGGGCAGCCAACCAGCAAGAAATGCATAAAGAAATTGCATAAATTAAGTTGTATTTAAAATAGCTGTACCTAAAATACTTAATGTTAAGCATTTTATGAAGGAGAGAGGAAAAAGCAAAATAAAATAAATGGGCATTAGACTATATGGATTCAGTATTTATGTAACCTACCTACTCCAATGTTTTTTTCAGTCCAGCATCTTCTAGAGATAGTTGCTGTTTTGAAAGGATGCAGGAGTGGCATCAAGTATGGGATTGACTATCGTCTTAAGTCAAGGTGGTTTTGGAGATGGCAACACCTGGCTTGATATTTGCCAGCATGCCATAAAATAAATAGAATAAAGATCTGGTGCTATACAGAGTGGTGCGACACACCAGCACCCCTGTATTCTTAGCAACCTTTGCATCTGATGTGTGAATGAGGGGAAAAAAAGGAGTTCTGTGCAAATATAGGCAAACTCTTTGAGAATATCTAGAAGACCTCCAGCCATGCATACTGTATACATAACAAGCAAAGATTTTATATATATATAAAATCTTTGCTTGTTATGTATATAATAAACCTTCTAGTTCAGCTTGTTTAGGGTAAAAGGAACATATTTTCATATGGCTGTTGAAAAGGGATTCTGTTTCCTGTATTTCATTTCAGGGTCCTCCAACAGATGCACCTGCTGTCGACACAGCCGAACAGGTGTACATCTCTTCACTAGCCCTTCTTAAGGTGAGAGAAATATACTTGCATACACCTGATATACTGAATTTTCTTGCTACAAACTGTATCAGTTACTTGGCATACATTTTGTTGATGTGTACCGCAGCACATTTTCAGTCGAGGCACTCACCTTGACATTAAATGTGTCTAATCTTGACACATGAAATCACATTGACGCATTTTAAAATTTGTGGAGGGATTTCTAAACCAACATACCCCCTGCGAATACATTCAGCTCTATTTTCTTATATCCAGCAAGAATTGTCAACCTGACTTTTAATGTTCAGATTTCTACCTGAAATGTATGCAAATTGTCACATAATTCCGCAATGTTTAGATACAGTTTCATATATCCTTTAAATGTTATCCGTTAAATGTCGCTTTAACACAGGGTATTTTTAAGTGAACTTAGCTAATCCGATTTCTGGAGGTGACTTGTATGCAAAATAATTAACCTCTGTGCCAAAATGTTCCTAAATCTAAGGACCTCTGTGCCAAAACTCCTAAATCTAAGGATGCTTTAAAAATAGAACTGCCATGCTGTAGTTTCAAGAGGTTACTGGTTACTATTCAAGTTTTTTGGAGAGATCTATTTTTCAGTTTTTATTATTTTATCTAATTTTCCTACCCTATTCATTTGTAACAAGTTGTAATTGAGATGCTTGGCTAAACAAAGTTTAAAAATCAGCTACTACAAATTCATGGTCCTGCCTTATGATATATTTCGGAAAATGTGATTTTAAATGTACTTAAATCTATGGACGTGCTACACACAAAGGTAGTCCAATTACTCTCTGTGATATGTATATGTATTTCTGTGTACAGATGTTGAAACATGGTCGCGCTGGCGTTCCCATGGAAGTCATGGGACTCATGTTGGGGGAGTTTGTTGATGACTACACAGTGCGCGTCATTGATGTGTTTGCAATGCCCCAATCTGGAACAGTAAGTGATACATACCCATGGTATCAGCTATACTTGGCATAGGTCTTAGCATAGTTCAAGCATGTTTTCACATAGGTTTGCCTGCCACTTAGTCATGGCTAATTGTCAGAAATGTTTCTTTCTTTTATGTGTAGTAGTGCAACTATAAAAAAAAACATATTTCATTTCATGGAATTCTACACAAAAACTAGTCTAAAGTAGGCTGTTTGTACCATCTGGCTTGGTCTCATCTGTCCACAAGATGTTCCCCCAGAAGCATTTTGGCTTGCTCGGGTAGATTTTGGCAGTTGCAGGCTTTTTCATGTCTCTATCTACAAAATGTATTTTTCTACCAATGGACAGGGATGTAAGGAATCCTTCCCAATAAGACCCATAAAGAGTGGTGGGTTATCTTGCACCATTCCTAACTAAAGGGGGCCGTAGTATTAAGACCTAAGGTGTTGAGAGTGTCCACTTATTAAATATGGTGGAAAAGCTTGTTTCACAAGACATACACTTGGTAGCAGAAAGCTCTTCCACCTATTGTAGATTTCATATTGATATTCCTAAGATTACAAGGAGACCAGAATTCTAGGATCTTAGGGCTCTAGAAGGGTGGTGAGGAACAAGTAAGTCAAGCCTATGAAGCAAGATGCCATGATCAATAGTGTCAAAGATCTAATAGGATTAATAGTGATACAGCCATGATATTATTTCATCCCAAACTTACTTCAAAACACATTCATCCAAAAGATGCTTCAAAAAGCACCCATGGTTGAAGACAAAGCATTTGAGAGTGGCCAATGGGTCTAAATCTCAACAGTTGTGTTTACCGTTTGAGTTAAAGGTTGTTTTTATTTTTTCTTTGTAAAAGTACAATACGTTTGCCCTTTTATGTTTTTTCGCGTTGTTCTACTGTCTACACAGAAGCCTTTGAAATACTGAATTGAAATACTTTTTCTGGAGAAATTATACATTTCCTGGTTGAGATCCCATGACTGTACATACAGATTATTTATTTCTAATGGATTAATGGACAATGCTCATATGTGGTCAACCTGTGCTTTTTAGCTGAGTATTGTGACTGACAGCAGCATGTCTCTCAATGTAGGGTGTCAGTGTGGAGGCTGTGGATCCAGTATTCCAGGCAAAGATGTTGGACATGCTCAAACAGACTGGAAGGTAAAGGTGACTCAAAGTGTATTTGCTGAAATTGTTTAAATGAAGGTGATTCTGGTAACATTTACCAAACATTTATTAAACACAAAAAAACAAATAACCCATGTCTGATGTCTGTATAAAAGAAAGAACCGACTATACTTTGTTTACCCTTCAGACACATACAGTATATGATGTGTTTGTGTGTGTGTCAGGCCAGAGATGGTGGTAGGATGGTACCACAGTCACCCTGGATTTGGATGCTGGTTGTCTGGGGTGGACATCAACACACAACAGAGCTTTGAGGCACTGTCGGAACGAGCTGTGGCTGTGGTGGTTGACCCTATCCAGAGCGTTAAGGGAAAGGTACTCGCACTTTCACCTATTTGCCTGTAGCCCATCTAATCTAGTCTACTTGGCTTGGTAAGAGATCATGTAGAAAAAGATGGATAAACGAGAGAGAAATGTAATTTGTTTGTGTGGATGTCGTAAATGATCCCATACATCCCTACCTCGGTAAATAACAAATAACATAAATAACATAAATAACATAGAGGTTTAAATAGCAAAATCTACCGTGAACATGAGAGCCCTATTACATTGGTCAAGCAATTGATATAACGTTAGCGTTCACTATGGCAGGTTCAGGTTGTTTCTTCAGAAATTTTGATAGAGGTAATCTTAGCAGTAGTAGAAAGCTGTGTCTACTTGCTGTGTCTAGCTGTGTCTACTTTTACTAAACATGTCCAATGCTACGCTTCAGGATTTGTGCTGGTTGGATCTATAATTCTTAACAAACAATGGTATTCAAGAAACTCCTGCAGTTTCAAACCCCAAAATACCCAAAATACACGCTTCTTAACTGGCAACTAATAAATTCATTTCAGATTTCCAAACTCATTTTATGTTACCTCCATGTGTTAAAATTATTTATGGACAAAATACACAGAACCCTTTATAAATTCGGTAGCGTAATTTAAAGGAGAAGGCCGGTGTGATTTGGACCTGGACTGTACTGAAAGATGTTACCGAGTACAAACATATATCCAATGCCCACCTCCGTTCACCCCCAGCATTCCGCATTAAACCGTTTTTAGCCGAAGCTTTCATTAACCTTACTCTGCTAGCTATAGGGGCATCACTTTGCCTATGCAGCAGTGTTCGGATGGTCAACTGGTTCCATTAATTAGCCTTTATATTGGCAAACTATTGTAATAAAGTTATAGCTACAAGTTAACTACAAAATGCACATAAACAAGGTGAACATAGGCGAAGAAGAACATAGAGATTTTTTTTTGAGTTCATTAATGGCAAGTGATGGACAGGTTGTCTTAGAGAGTTCAGTGTCTCATTTCAATTTGATCATATGCCTGATGCATTATGTTTGTCTACCAACATTGTTTTGTCAATTCAGGTCGTGATCGATGCCTTCAGATTGATCAATGCCAACATGATGGTTCTAGGTCACGAGCCAAGGCAAACCACCTCTAACCTGGGACACCTAAACAAGCCATCTATTCAGGTGACTATGTCAAGTTTTAGTTCCATCAACTTGAATGTTTTCCACCCGGCTGGCTGCTTGCTCTCCTTCCTATTGCCAGGATAATTTAGTCTTTGGGATTAATGATTGACTGTGTTGGTATGTGTTGGATTTGTTTCATATTTAGCCTCTGTGAAACCATTAATTGTGCTCATTATGACCATTTTTAGGCATTGATCCATGGTTTGAATAGGCATTACTACTCCATCACTATCAACTACAGGAAGAATGAGCTTGAGCAAAAGGTTTGCATAATCTTCCTAATAAAAATATATATCTTCATAAATGTATGCTTGTTTTTCAAGCTATGAACATTGTGGCACAGAGAAGCTCTGTACCTACTTTTCTGTTACTTGGGCTTCATTATCATGGCCAATCGCCCCTGTACTGATCGCCGCTGTACTGATCTAACTTCTGTGGCATGTGTGTACATGCAGATGTTGCTGAACCTCCATAAAAAGAGCTGGATGGAGGGCCTAACTCTACAGGACTACAGTGAGCACTGCAAACTCAACGAGACCATTGTTAAAGAGATGTTGGAGCTAGCCAAAAACTACAACAAGGTAATGACAAGAGTTAATACAAGCACTCAGTTTCTATTGACTTTGTATTATCCATGCCATTTGTGATCTGTAAGAAGAATGAATACCACCAGTCAAAAGGTAATGGTACCGATGTGGAAAGAATATTTCCAGGCAAAAGATATAGGTACACCAGGCAGTCGAGGTAAGGGTTTTTTTTTTTTTAAGCACTTATAGAGCTATAGTCACAGAAATTAGCAGTATTTTCTAATCCAATTTATTTGTACAGCACTTGGGAGATACTTTGCATATTCATGGTGTACTGTGGAGTAAGAATAACACCTGCGCAGAAAGAAAACATCCACAGTGTGATTCTGCACTTTGTACACTGTGTAGCATATTTTAACATTGTTGGTACACCCCTGGTAACTACTGATTAGTTGTGATTCTTTAAGTAAAAATAAAGTCTTCTACCGTTCAAGTCATTGTACCGTTCAACTGTAACCAAACTTATTTCTTCACTCATGAAAAATCTTACCATGCAGACAAACAGGCATAATGGTGACCTGATGTTGTTTTCTGTGGTTTTTCAGGCAGTGGAGGAAGAAGACAAAATGACCCCAGAGCAGTTGGCTATCAAGAATGTTGGCAAACAGGTACTGTACATCAATACCCATCATAACGCAGGTTTCCATGCAATCTTATTTGTGCCTCTCTGTATTTCCCAAGACACTGAAACCCCAGATCTCTTGAAACACACACACATGCATTTGGTCGCTGTGGACTTGCAAAGACACTATTTATACACACACACACACACACACACACTGAGCAGGTAGATCCTAACTTTTAACCGGTATTTAATGCCGCTTTTTCACTAGTTCCTACTCAACCCATCTCGGCTCGACTCTGCTCTACACCACTCTACTCGAGTTTTTTGTGTCGCTTTTCCGCTGGTACCTGGTACCATGTTAAGTGGGTGCGGTGAATACTGTGACGATTAAAGTATTTTTGGACTGTTGACGTTGCGTGATACATCATTGTCTTTTATTTAGTAGCCTAGGCGTATTTTAATCCTGTACACATTAAGAAGTGGGTAACCTATGAAACATCTGAAACAAATGATGAAAAATGTATCCAGTTTTGAACGATAGATAGGGCGATGTATAAAGTGGTCAACTTTATGTCTGGGTTGATACTTTTGCAACACTCGAAGCTCAAACTTGACAAACATGTTTACCGCAGAGCTAGCCTTAAAGCTTATTAAAACCACTACGTTATAACAAATTCATATATAATGTTTGCTGCAGTTAAGATTAGGTTGTATTTCTAGTATAAAATAATGCTCCACTTGATGCTTAGCCACGTTGGTCATTAACGTTGAGTAAGCTATGGTTGGTGGTTGCTGATGCTAAACATATGTTTAACATAAGCCATTTACTAACTCTACTGTACGGGTTGGTAAGTTTTTTAAAGTAGGGAGGGCAAGAACACAACTTGCCTCAGCACCAAGCAAGGTTGCGCATGTGTCCCCATGACCAATCAGTGGCTAGCAGTCACGTTTAGTCCCTACTCGGCCCCGATCACACCGGGCAGAAGCAGGGACCAAAAATCGTACCTGATGCTGGTACCAGTGGAAACGTGCCAAATGCGGGCCGGGCCAGGCCGAGTAGGTACTTGTGGAAAAGCGACATACGTGTATTGTTCCAGGAGAAAAGGAGATGTAATGCCACAACTCAATATATAAGAGTGTTGGTGACCAGTTGTTTTCAAGAGTGTTGGTAGGTAGCATTAGTCGACAGGACCAGGATGATCCTGATGATCTAATGAAGTGACAAATATACAAATACAAATAAATAAAAAAAAACTAAGTATACAGATACACAAATAAAAATAAATAAAACGAATATCACAAATCTCCCTCTTTCATTGCAGGATCCTAAAAGACATCTGGAAGAACATGTTGATGTGTTAATGACTTCCAATATTGTGCAATGCTTGGCAGCAATGTTGGATACAGTGGTCTTTCAGTGAATCCTTTATTGTAATTGTCATTATCGCCATATTCTATTTCTTGTTCTGTCTTTGTAAAAAAAAAACAATAAACTTCTATAAAACGTTGAGTTGGTTACAGGTGTTTTAAATGTTTCTGGAGTGCACATTAGGAAAACAAAAATGGAGAATTTTTTTTTTCAGGATGTGAGGGGGGAGTGCTGATTTTATAAAATCTTGTTTGGTTTTCTCCAGAATCATCAAAAAAGAAAAAAAAAGTGGATATGTAGTGAAATATGTTGCCAAGGCAATGAATTGTGTAGGGGCTGACAATTGATTTTAAGATCAACTGTTACTGTATTGCAGTCAGAAAGTCCTGAAAATATGCAAAACCAGTCATCATGGGAAATAATATAGCTCATCATATTGCTGGGTAAGCGAGCGCACCTAATGTTGCGTTGCACTGCCTCTGTGCAACTGACAAAATCCACCAGAAATGTGCATACGACAGCCATTAAGTTTGTGTGGAGGACGTCGTCAGTCGGAAAATTCCGGTGAGATGTGATGCAGACAGCTTTTCTGTATTTATAACAAGAGGCGTCGTACAGGTTACTTTACAGGTGAAGTTAATTTAGTCGCCTAAAATATGACAAATGAGTACAGTAAGTAAAGATATGAAAAGTAAGCTAGATTGGTAAACAAATTTCTTTCATACAAAAAGAGATGTGTTGCTCTCAAAGTAAGACCACTCAGGAGAATGGCTTTAAGTGACTCAGGAACCAGGTATTAGTAACACTTTGATCTTCTAAAACCCTATAGACTATTCTGTTGGTAAGAACAAGCTTATCCCAGTGTTTTAAATTTCTCAAAACTGCAACTGATTCTCATGCTCGCTCTCTTCTGGTGCTCAGTGAAATCCTTCTACATAATACCAAACTGAAAATGGGCTCTTTACGTGGTTCCTTTTATGTGTAAGTGGGGATTACATTTTGGCCACCTGGGACCAGCAACGACAGAGCTGGTTCAGCATGGGTTCTTGCGTCACTCACTGTGTGACTGCAGGACAGCAGATATCCTCCATCTTCATACAGGAGCACAGACGATCGCATGAAAACGATGGTTATCGTGCATTAAAAGGCTGTTGCACAGACCTTGTGATAAACAATTGTACTGGAGCGGTAAAGGAAGAGTAATTTTTGCCAGCCTAATGCAACAGCATATTGCAGAACCCAGGTCCATAGTACTAAAGCTTTTTGTGTTTCCTAATTTTGACACTAATTAGTTAACAAGGCTGTATGTAGTGGTGCGCTAGAGAATCCACCCATATCTCTGCCACTGCAATACACACCACACCACACCACACACACCCTCACTTTTGGGCGCAAGTGTCCTCCTTTCTAGATGAATGTCAGGCATCACCCTAGTCTGGTTGTGACTGATCAGACACGGGTTAGGCATGACACTGGGTTGGACTGCATGTCATTGATAGTGGTGGTCTGGCTTTTGACCTGCACATCCCCATAGGTCTGCTAGCAGGAGACATGACGAGGTGTCACTGAATTACTAAAGAAGAACATAATCAATGCGGTCTGAATTCTGTTTCACATCAAGAGTGATCGATGCGACGGGTGAACATCTTTTGCTCTGCTTATTAACTTCCCCATCATCTGTTTAGCCTGTTCACCCATTGGACACTTCTTGGATGAGCTTTAGTCATGTTAATCCAGTCCTGGGCTGGATATTTGTCAGAACAATCACCTCTAAAGGACGTGAAGTCTGATTTTACAAGTACTGTAACATGAGTCATTGCTTGTGTGTGCAGGTAATGTGTCGAGCAATGCAGTGTTTACATGAACTACACCAGCAGACATCAACTTGGCGTTGATGGACTTAGATTCTGGACACCCAGTGTAATGGTAGTCAAGTGCGGTCTGGGGACAGGTGGCTAGGATGATTTGAGGGTTTTCCTGTTCATTTATTTACCTTTAGAAAAGAAAACATGAATAGGTCAGGCTTGGGTGTACAAACCTCGAAGGATCAATAGAAATGCACAGCATTTAATTTTTCGTTTCACTCAAGGTAACAAAATACATTCATCTAAAAAGAATTTCTATAACTGTGACTTCCTGAATATTTATTCATTTATATATTCACATACAGATGGTATTAGTTTAGTTTGGATGGTTTACGCATGAATCACGCGTCATTTACAGTGAGTGTAATCAATTTTCTTTTTAAACTGTAATGAACACAAACAACCACCAGGTGGAACTTAAGAGCTTTGCCTTTACAATTGGCAATGGCCTAATGTTTTCACCTTGCTTACTGTATACCAAAATGCCCGCAACTCTGACTGCAATAGGTATAATTAAAATATTGTTTTAACGTCTTGGTAAAGATGTTTTTAAATATGCTACATGATTCACTTAAATTGTAGCCTGTGGTGTTCTAACCTGGACAAATCAGGTTAGATTTTGCGCAAAGCAATAGTGTCGTAAGACCTTTGTCTAAACCAAGGAAGTAGGAAATTAGCAATGATGTATTTAGAATTTACACATACCGGTAATTTAGAATATTACACATAATTTTTTGGCATGACTGCTAACATTGATGGTAAATGGCCCAAAACAGTCCACTTAAGTGAAAAAGAAGAGGGCCTTGAGAAAGGACAGCGAGGGAGGTCCTCCATCTTGGGCACTGTTGGTTTTGCTCTCTACCTTTTGCAGTCACGGTAAGAGTGTTCATGTCTTTAAACCGCCCTCATGTCCATTGTCCATGTAAGATCCAAGACCTCCACCGGATCTCTGCAAATCGACGCCGAAAACCTGGATGGCTCACATCATGGATGATGAGTCTCAAGACCTTGTGTGCTGGATCCAGGATTACTAGATAAACATCCTTTGCTTTCAACTGTGTGATCATACTCAGGAGCAAGAGTATTCAGACAATTAGGAATGCCACTGGTTTATTGGCAAACTTAGTATGCAAAATCTTTGAAGAAGCGATCAGTTTTTCCTTGACTTAGGAATTCAAGCTCTATTTCCCTGTAGTCCTCAGCAGTCGGCCTATCTTGTCCAGCAGTTGCCCCATGATGGAAGAATAGTCTGCACCTGCACAAGGACCATTGTTTTGGATATTGAAGGAAGGGGTTGGCAGTGATTGTGGTGTAACTATAAAAAACAGGCTTTCACAATTCAGCATCGTCTTCCACCATACCTATAGACGGGTTGGTGGGCCAAAAATCTGCTGGTTGTTGCAGGTAAGCTAGTTCATCTTCCACTGCCGATTCCAATGCCACTCATGTACCAAAAAATATCTTATACCAGCAGGACCATAACACAGCCTCTTGAAGGGACAACATCAGTTCCTTCTGCAGCAGACCAGCCAGCTGTCTTTTGCCAGTGCTCCACACAGCTCCATATTGCGGCTCGCTCGGACACATCACAGAAAACATGGACAGTTTTTCTTTAGATGGGGCTGGATGATCTCACTCTTTGGGATTGCCCCACAGGCCTTGAATCAGGATCTCTGCCCCTGTAGAAATAGACAGGGGGCTAAAACTAACTAAACGTTTGCAAATACCTCAGGGTACAACCTATAAAGTATTAAAGGCGCTCTAAGCGATGCTGTTTCACGTCACTTATTGTTGACGTTCGAAGTATTGTCAAACAAAACGGAGGATAGCTCCAGAGAGGGTTCAAGCGTTATAAGTTATAGCTCACTACTCCCCCTCCCTCCCATGCCTCCCGAAAGACTCAAGAACCTTGTCGTTTATTGGCTGGAACACTGTTATGTTTCGTTTTCGTTTGTTATGCTTGTTTGCCCACTGTGTTTTGTTGCCGTTTGTGGAGCCAGGGCTGTCTACAGAGACCGCGTTTTTTTACAGTGTGTTCAGGGGACAGGCAGCTAGCAGATTGTGAGATGTTTGCTGTATGTAACAACACATGTTTTAGTCCTAAAAACGTGTCACATCGCTTAGAGCACCTTTAATATTTCAACCCTTAGCATGTGTTTTTCTGAAAAGTAGCATACTTATGCCTGTAATCCAAAACATATTTGCAGAATAATCCAATGTATGTGCAAAATATGACCTTAAAAAAAAAAAAAACAGTAAACCAAAGGAGTATTGCACCAGAGGGTATGCTATTTTGTCAGCACAGCTGTGGCATGAGGTCTAAGGCAACAGGTCCAGTGAAGATTACTGCAGCAGGTGTTTTCACAGATTTTCAGCAAATACGGTATAGGCCTACTGAATTTCACTGAACTTTTGCTATTTGTATACAAATAGAATAACTCTATGCCAGATTTCACCACCAGATGTTGCCAGAAAAGGTGTCAATGCCATAATTGGCAACAGTTATTAAACAGGCCAAAAATGTAATAAAGAGCCAATAATGTAATAGTTCCTACATTATTGGAACAGGTTATTACTGTTCAGACATTTTTTAACATTATTTACAATTGATTAGACTTCATTACAAAAACATCTTGCCTATTAAATATAGACAGTTATACGTTTTTGGCCATTAGGCCTACTATCGACTGCAATACGGCGTCCTAGATGTCTCTGGTGAGTAGCCTGTTGTTAGTGTCAATAATATTGTCTTTCTAGAGACTAGAGGAATATGTTCCTAAATAATAATAATTAAAAAAAAAAAAACACCACCTATCTATTGCCACTGCATGCATTCTGCTCAGGTTGTACGGTATTCTTACATGTTCTGGTGCATGGAGGAGATGCGTGCGTGTGTGTGTAGTGTAGTCTAACCAGTATGAACTCACGTGCAATACCAGTCGCGTCATGAAACGCAGACTGCACGCTAGTAGTACGAGTTCGTGAGGGAAGGAACGGGCGATCTCCAACCGGAAAAATATCAGGTGCAAGCAAGGGCAAGCAAAGTGATACCGCATTTGTTAACGGTATGGGATATCACTGAGAAGATACATAAAATAGGCTACTAGGCTATAGCTAACTGGCTACAGTAACTCGCAGGGAACAACACCGACACACTGAAGACGCGAAAGGGGGCGAGATGGATGCAAAGGATCAAGGAGCTCAGATGGAGCCGCTTCTGCCGCCGGTAAGAATAACCTACTCTTTGTATTTGACCATCGGCTGAACGTCTGTTAAGGTGAAACGGTTTCCTTACCGTTTATTTCATTTTGCTATGACTGAGCATCTGCGCAAAAAACAACGCGTGATATGATTAACGCAACAGTACAATGGCAAGACCAAGGAATGTTACATTTCATTATTCATCTGCCTCAAACCGTAACACATGAACAATATGGCATCTGCCTCAAATCGTAACACATGAACAATATGGCATCACGGCTACCTTTACGTCTTGTAGCCTACTCTTCGACTACATTGGTCATAGACTACCTGCAATCTAATAAGTGCACCATACAGACTAATACCATTTGGAATTTTGTAACGGGAAGGCCTTTTATGTTACCTATTAAGCCACTGTACTGGGTTTATGACGTTGCCTCGACCTCGAGTCTTCCGAATCCCCCTCCCCCTAAAATCTTGTTTCGCTGCATCCTTTCTATGTCTTATTCCCGGTGTAATACTCTATTGTCACGGCAGGCTACAGTATCCTATTAAAAAAAAAGAGGCTTTTCAGACACAGCGAAATTACAAACCACACGCAACTCTATGTTAAGGCATGTAGAGGTCTCATTTGCATCAGTCTGTTAGGACATAACCTGTAACTGAAGATAATGCACCCATTATAACACTGTATTTTTTCAATTAGAACTTACTCTGTCTGTGTAGGGTCTGCTGGAGAAACAGGTGATTTCCCCTTTCTGAGATACTAACCAGCTTCTCTGAACTACTGTCAGTGATGTTTTAGTGCAACACTCTTAACGAAGGGCTAATCCCAGATGAAGTTTTATCAGCTAAAAAGGCTGTTTACACTTGTAAATTAAAACAACAATCTCAGACTTCTACAATTGGTGACACTGTAGGTTGGAGACTTTTTTTAAAGCAGCTTTTAAAAACGGGCAGACATGCTATTCATAAGCCTTGGTATAGGTGTGCTGTTTGTTTATGGGAACTGTCAAGGAGAGAGCAGACATTTTGTCTGCTGAGGGGAAAAGATCATAAAGCCTCTCATGCTCACGTTTTTTCTCACTGTCAGCCTTTACCCGTCTTCACCCAGTATCTAAGTAAATTTACATCACACCTTGTTAATGTTAACAATCAAACTTGTTTTCCCCCTTCCATGAGTAGGCCTACATGTACACAGCGACACAAGGTACCCAAAGAGGATAATAAATGTAGTTTCTTTTATTTAATTTCCCAAACCAAACAATATAGACAAATGCATCCTGTGGATTGATCTGTGTGGCAGACCTCACCAACTCAACATGACAATGACTATAACAAGGATGTCTACAAAGCGTTAGGTCTGATTAAGAAAGAGTGAATGGCCCAGGGTTTTCATAGAGCCCCAGTTTGCCAGATTCATATTAAACTTGTCAAATATGAGAACTTTGCAGGATACTGATGATGGTAACGTTTTTGGTATGTTGTAAGATGTTGAAATGGCGAAGTAATGAACTTTTATGATTTTAGTCCGTTGAGATATCCAATGGGCCTGCCTGGCATAGTGCCACCATCTGGCCAAGCAGGATTATGCAATGCTTTGATGTAACTAACGCTGACACACACACTCACATAGGCTGCAATAAAAGATGATCCGTTCATTTGACCACTGAAAAACATAGATTGTGGAAACACACACTAAAATATACACACTAGGACTGTCAAAGTTGACATGATAGTCCATGATTAAAATAAATGTTCCCGTTAATGCAGGGTCATCTAGGTGAAGAACAAAACATATTTTCTTGGGTGCCATAGCATGCCAAAATAAAGCCAGTTGTAACATGAACTTTGTGGTAAACTGACACAAAATGGCCAGTTATATTGCCTGCATATGTGGCGCATATTTTTTTCAGGTGAAGTGCATCCCGTGGTTGGTGGTAGATGGACTTCAGTAGTTTGTGGCCCATTTATTTACCTTCAAATAAAGACTATACATAGTCTGATTTATTTGAGTCCGTAATTTCTCCAAATGGTATTGTGCTGATACGTCTAATACGTCTAATGTCTGAAATATTATTTTAGATTAGAAAACAAAGGCTACCTACTATCAAAACTGGAAATTTGTGCATCATAAATTCTGTAAGACTATCCGGAACACACAAACATATGCTGTACAATATTAAAGAAATTAAACTTCTATAGGCTACACTAGATAAAGCTTGCTGTGATGTTCAGAGCAAACATTTTTTTCATATAAATGTAATTAGTACAGTGTAAATAGATGTTTAAAGAAGCATTTTATAATCGCAATTTAGCAATTATCCACGATTAACTACATACACAAACACACACACAAAAAAACACCTCTGGTCTAACACTGTATATTGGACATATCTAAACCAAACTTAGGGCCCTGTTCTAATCACTTAAACAATTTATTTTAAACACTATAATGTCATAATGGAACATGGACTTTAGGAAAAAGTTTGACTACTAGTGTTGCTATAATTACAGTTTTTCACAGATGTATTGGAAGAATAGGCTATATGCCTAGACCTACTATCAAAAATATTTGTGCATCAAGAATTCTGTAAGACAAACACACAGAAGATTTAATATAAATGCCCATAATTGAAAGATGCTTTCAATGAATGATTACTTCAATATTGTAGTGCCATCAGGGGCCATCTCAGCAAAGCTTTGAACTAGTAACCAAATTTGGTAGGTGGACCCTGTTCTGCCTGATCAGTGGTCAAAAATCATGTCTGCAACATGTCATAACCCACTTAGTATATTGTCTCAGGATCCTGATTTTACTATTTGACCCCCAAACCACTATATTATAAACTAAGGCCACTTGTGAAATCTCAGTATCTCAGTAACAGTTGAAATGTTATCTCAGCGGTGCTTATCCAAAGTTGCAAGTTACAAAGACTCAAGACCCTGTTCTGATTACTCTGAATGATATATTTCAATGCTCTAGCGCTACCAGATATCTTTACTTATCTCTTAGTGTCAAGTGATACTAGCCAGCTACTGTGATGCTGCATAGAATTTAGTTAGGCTGGCTAGCCAGACCATTTAAATATCAACAATCTTATACATCCTTGGCACGAACAAATTATGAACTTGCAGAACACTCCCGCTCGCTCTTGCAAAATACTATGTAGTATTAAATTCATTGTCATGAAATATGCAGGGTCTGGTTGATAATTCTTCTCTAATGTTGAAGCAAACTTGAGATATTCATAAGTAACTAGGAATTATTAATGCTTTTTTAAATCTGAAAAAACATATAATTGACCAAAGATCAAACTGCTTATTGATATTTATTTCATTTAGTTTGAGCGCAGGTTGCCCTGCTTCTTTTGTTTCTAGTTTGAAGCTAGACAGAGCAAACACGATGCATGTGTCTGTGTGCTGCTGTTGTATGAACAAGCTGATTATTTTGTGTCTCTTCAAAAGGGTTGTTTATTTTGGGTCCAGCAGCATGACTCATCCTGCAGTTATGAAAACAGGGTTATTACAAAAGAATGTTTGTTGATGTGAATGGAAATAAGACCACATGGCAGACTTGATCTACGTGCTTATAAACAATGGCACATCACTGCTGAGGGTGACAACAGCAATGATCAGCACCACGGACAGGTCCATCATCCACGCATGATGAAATGATGATGTCTGATTGTTGTGCCCTTTACAGGTTTCCAGTCCAGAGAGTGAGAATGAAGCGGTGAGTCCTTTGCCACACTCTTACAGTTTTGGCATGCTGTGCCAACAGGCTTGACGCACATGTGCTTCGCAATGGCTTTCACCCGCTTTTCGCTTCTCTGCACTGCATGGTGTATTTACATGCTTTTATTTACAGTATTTATTTCATGATCTGGCACACATCACTATATAGGCTATAGAGACATAAGTCCGAGATTGAAATGTACTTAGTATGTAAGGATTGCCCCCTACATGCTCACGTGCTCGTGCATATGTGCACAGCATTGACCTTGAGAGGGACATTTACTGTATGCTGGCTTGGAGCGTGCTTGTGGCGAACAGGCTCTCATGGCACTGTGCGTTCTCACAAACCACTGTGTGTTTGATGAGCGTGCACAAATGGCACCAGCCAGTCGCCTGAGCAGAGTTCACAGGCATCAGGTGGACACCTCTGAGCATAAAACACAGCTACACTGTAGGGTGTATGTGTTAAAGAGTCACAGTGACGAGAGAGAGAGATTGTGATAAAGAGAGAGATCATGATGCTACCACTGCAAAGTTATGTCCAATGGAGCTATTAGAATCTTTTAAATATTTTTTAAAAATATTCCATGATTCTGTGTATGTGCTTGAGAGACTGACTGGTCTGACTGGTTAGTGTCACACTATACTTGTTCCAGGAAGAATATATACAGTTGTGTTTCTCTTAGGCTTGGTGGTAATCCTTTTGAACTGTAATACCCAGTCACCCAACACACACAGACACACAGACACACACACACACACACCCACACATTGTCACAGCTCAAGATATTTATTTTGGTTACTGTGAGCATAGATTACAGATGTTGGAATTACTAAAGCAACATCATTCAAGTTTTTCTCTCCCACCAAAGATGCCTGCATGCCTCCCACCAAAGATGGTTTGCTCCAACAAACTGTTACAAGCTGTTAATATGTATATCTGTTATGTATACATATCAAATACCAAATATGAGTAATACAAGTATTAGCTACGAGTACTACTTTAACTTACCTCTACAAATGCCTGAAATGGTCTAAATATTTTCGATAACGTTAAAATCACTCACAAAGGCTGAATCCCTAGGTTCAGCTGGCAGTCCACTGTTGTTTTTGCTCGCCAGTTCATGTATGGCATTTCTCTAAATTCCATATATGACAAAAGAATGCCAGCCCACAAGCAATCAGAGAACCAACAACCAGCATCTTGCTTTTTGTATAATAATCATACTGGTTAGAAATAAAAAAAAAAAAAAAATTAAAACATATGTCCCTACCACTTTTAAACACAAACCTAGCCTGTGCCCCTACATACAGTTTACAAATACGGAGGCAAAGGAGGTGTTGGGGAATATGTTTTTGTATCCCCCTCTCTCACTTTAACAGATTTTCCATATTCTATCGATTCATAATGTCTAATCAAATAGCACTGGCCATCTCAGGTTTTGCTTGAGCCGTCAAGGATAATGGGCGCATGTGCATGAAATACTGCACAATGGCAGACTAGTGTTTCACAACTACACTTGCTATAAGTAGTAAATTGCCTGCCAAAATAATGCACTGATGGTGAAGTTGGTAAAATAACCTGAAATGTTGTCTATTTTTCCTTTAACAGAGGCTAGCTCATAGCAAGTGATGCATCAGCCAGGAGTCATACCTCTGATTTCCTTTTGCAAAATTTGTCTTCTGTTTAATTTAATTCAATTTAAAGCCTCTATGTGTAGGATTTATCTTCTATTTATCTTTGTCTTTTATTAAAAATATATTTTTTATTTTAAAAATATAATGTAAAACGATGGTAATTACCTCCATGAATAAATTGTAGTGTTCCGGTAAACTTGGTAATTTCCATTTATATATAGATATGGCTGGGGACCAAAGAAGAATATCCATTTTGCGCCGCCATTTTCAAAAGTACGGGTTCTTGTAGGGGAGAGCAGTATCGTATATTCAGCTCCGCCTTTCGCGTTTCCACTCAGAGACTGAGTAGCAGAAACTGAGATAAGAGCGAGCGAGCGAGCGAGCGAGCGTTCGGCCTCCGTAGCAAGAAATTAGGATTGTGGGAAGGGGAGGGCTAATACATTTTATTCAAACGTATGCAGTATACCACTTCGCCGATAGATGGGGAATTCTGATACGATCCTACACATAGAGGCTTTAAAGGGATTATCCGGAGTGAATCAACCCGTAGTTCTGTTGACTGAGGCTGTCGAATGGTGTCTATAGGTATCAGAATGACAGCAGTAGGTACAACGTAGACTGAATTCACGAACTGGCCGGTAATGCTAAGCACATTGGGCATATGAAAATGAAACTGACATGCCCTAATCAGTTAGCGCTGGCTGCCGTTTCGTTACTCGGTCTACCGTGCATGAAAATCTGTCGTTCTTATACCTATGGATAGCACTTAGCAACGTGAATCAACAGAGCTACGTGTTGTTTCACTCCGGATAATTCCTTTAAGGTCAACTCTGTTAATGCTACAGAATATATTATTTTCAACAACAATAATTAGTGCAATATAAATAGTTGTAGTTCTGTAATGTATTATATTGCATATATCTTTTTAGTAATGTGAATTTGCCACTGACTTTAATCAAATGTAAATCAATAAAAGTGAATAATTCATTAGTGACATTGGATTTGTCTCATCACAAGCTGTGAAAATACTCCTGTGTCGTGTCTAAAAATAGTTCAGTGAAATAATAAATCTCCATCAATGGCAGACAGCTGAGGCCATTTGAACGAGGCCTTACTGATTAATTTAATTTACTTAAATTTTTACTGAAATACTACATATCCCAGCATCCTCCAGTGGTGGTGCAGACAATGCTAAGACACCACAAAAGCTTTAACAGCATACTAGTCTAATCGGTACACCCTCACATTCACTCTCACACTAACCTCGCACACAGGCACACATACACGGCACAACACACACCACATCGAGGTTTACGCTGTAATCTCTGGCGCCATTCTCAGAGGGACGCTTGTTCCGAAACACAGGGATGCACGTCTTCAGAGGCACACACAGACAAGCGCACTCACTGAGGCTTGTCGGTTGTGCGGGGGGAGAGAGCAAACGAGAGAGAGAGAGAGAGTGGGAGAGTGAGAGAGAGGAAGCCTGTCTGAGAGCAAAGCTAGACTACAGAGAGAGGGAATGAGTGTGTGAAGTGGAGGAGGGAGGGAGGGAGAGAGATTGAGAGGACGAAGAAGCTGATCAGAGCTGAGGCAGGACGATGTGCCGCTGCTGTCAGATGGATCTTTAGCCTTGGCATCTGTTTTTGTGCTCATCCCTATACCACAGAGACACACACAAACACACAAGCAGGCGAGCACATCGCAGGACAGGCAACATGCAGATTGGGGGCTCTGCACCGCCCGGACGCTTCAGCTGTCAGGTAGGACCTGGAGATGAATAAGGAGGGAGAAAAGAGAGAAGATGGAGGGGAGAGAGATAGCGAGAGAACAGAGCAAAGAGGAATGGGGGCTTGGAGGAGATGTACTCGTGCCGTTTCTCAAGGACAAGCGTGTGTGTGTGTGTGTTAGATAAAAAGAGGGAGGTGTGTGTGTCGTTTGTTCACCGGGTGCACATGCATACATCTTGTCGTTCGTATTGTGTTAAGTGTTCACTGTTCCCGTAACCTCTACTTGAGTCATTTTGCCATCGGCTAGTGCTGGGTGGTTTTGTCAGCATGTCTGTATGTCTGCCCATTTCATCAGTGCTCTTTGTGCTTTGGCAGCTTCTAAATGCTTTTTCCACAGCAGGGCTTGTTGTTCATTAGGCTGCAGTGTTCACTGATTATTTTCCCCTTACTGGAGAAGATTAAAGTATCAAATGTATTGTTGTTTAGTTCCAGTCTTATCTATGCTTTTTTTTTTCTTCCTCTGTCACATTTTCTGTCCTTATTCTGTTACCGCTCTCTCGCACTTAGTGTATCTCTTTCAAGCTATAGTTGCTTTAGTGCCTCGTCAGTTCGTATGCTGGGGTAGGGTAAAGTTCCGAAATAGTTCTTTGCACCACTGTATTGATCAAAACAGAGTATGTCAATCTGTATATATAATTGATGACATACACACACGCTCTCACGTACGCACACACACAAGTGCATGCGTAACCCAGTAATCCAGTGGTCTGTCATGTGTGTATGATTTGTGGTGGCGGGGGGGAGAGGGGATGCCGATGCTGATCCTACCATTGCCATAGTAACCACTGCCATCTGTAGGGATCAGTCCCTCCTCTCTCAACCAATCAGCTGCCTGACATCCCTCGCATAATCCCCCCAACCCCCCACCCTTTGCTAAGGCTATACGGCACAAGCACTCTTTGCATGTTCTCTCTCTCCCTCGCTTCCCTTTTTCTCTCTCTCTCTCTTTCACGTACACTCTTGCTCTCTTGCCTCATCTCCCTCCCTACACGTGCGGGACTCATTTAAAGACAGATAAAGGGATAAATAAAAGGCAGATTTATGACAAGAGATGTATACATGGTTATATGTTTCTGCTGAGCTGCTAGTATGCTAGCCAGGCTGGGCATGTTCCAGACCTCACAGCGTGACACGGTGTCCCCATCCAGACTCTCTGTACTGGCCTCTGCTTCTCTCTCCCCATCTCTCTCTCTTTATCACTTGCAGTGTCTGTGTCATCTCTTTCCCTTTCTCTAGTTTTCATGTGCTGCCTAATGTCTGGTACGGAGCAGAAGTCAGTAACAGAAAATCTAGGTCATGATCATGTGTCCTGGAAAGTGGCAAGTTCACCCTCTAAAGCTTCCAGGAAATTGATTGTGTGGTGTGTGTGTGTGTGTGTGTGTGTGTGTGTGAGTATGCCAGAGTGTATACTTAGTGGAAATAGAGATCATATTTCACCAGAGGGATTCTGTACCTAATTGAAATCACTAGACAAATGATCTAGGATGAAATGGACATTTGAAGTAAGACAGGAAGCTGGCAAATGTGCACCAAATCAGGGCTGAACTTATTAAACCTGACTGCCTCCATAGCAAATTTAGGATTGCCCTGTCTGTCCAGAATTCACAGGACACCATTTAATATCCACCTTCATTTTGTTTTGGGGATGGGGCTCTTTACCTGCCAAATGAATAAGGGTTGTATTGTGATGATAAAGATGATAATGCTAATAATAATAATAAAATCAATGATAGAGTAGCCTTATAATATGGCAGGTTGATAGTCTGATGATGACTGCTTCAGGACCCATTCCTGATCACGGTGCCGGACCCAGTACATGGCGGCAGCAGCCTCCCACATTTCTGGCACCTCCTAACACCAATTACTACTGCAACATGCCATCTAATATCTAAAAGAGGCAGGGCCTGCAGGCTGAAATTTGACAGGACCTAAGCATACAGTACGTGCTAAACTCACCATAACCAAGAATGGAAGTACACCTCGTTAAAATGTTTTGCATTAGAAGAAGTGAGGATAACTACAATTACCACACTTGCCCTTAGCTAGGTGGTCATGACGGAAATGTGTTTTATCTAATGTGTAATGCATTAATATAAGTAAAGCATGCAAAAGCATAGGCCGCGTTTACACTGCAGGTCTTGATGCGCAATTTTGATTTGTTGCCCATATCCATTTTTTTGACCTTCTGTTTTGACACGTATTATTTAGCTTAATTGTGACCCATATCCGATTTGGGTGTTTAAACTATGCCATAAAATGTCCAAGACGGATGACCGCGAAATGTGCTTAATGCTAGCTTTGCGATATTAAAATCGCAAAATTACATCATTGTGCTCTGGATTGGCCTCTGTTTGGCCTTCAGTGAACATAACGTTAACTAGCCTTGTGACTGCCGTGGCTAGTAATGTTCTGCGCTTATCCAGATTAGATAATAGAGGTTTTGCCTTTGGTATATTCCTGTTATTGTGTAGTTGTAGTTATGATGATGATGTAATAAATAGTTATCATAGGCCAAGTTTCACTGTTCTCCAATCAAAGCACACAGTGAGTGGGTTTTGGTGGGGATGGAAGGGGTAACACACACACACACACACACACACACACACACACACAGGTCACAGGTCAGACGGGAAAAGGATTCAAATGAAAACGTGATCCAAAAAATTTTAAGCGTTAAACTTTAAAGTTTAAAACGCACAGCTAGCTATCTCTTGTTAAACAGATTAGATAGTGTGTTATATTATTATTTGTTTTTGCATGCCTCTATACACATTTCCCACACAACGTCATTAAACCGCGATGAAGTACTAAATTGTCGCAGATAATGACGTATGGAATGCAATGCCTAGAAAAAATTCGATCTGCCTGTTCACATGACAGTCACATTGGCACATATCTGATTTACATCGGATTTATTTACCACATATGAACGAGGCCTGAATCCGATCTCAAAATATCCGAAGGCATGCGTTTTTTTCCTGTTTACACCGTCATGGAACAGATCCGATCTGTGTCACGTATGAGCAAAAAATCTGAATTGGCTCACATTTAACTGGCAGTGTGTGCGTTCACACAAAAGTGATCAAAGCTGCAAAATCACTTTTGTTGCTCACAAACGCGATAAATACATCTGTTTGCTTTTGTCGCCCAAGTCGCTCATGATGTGAGGGATTTAAAGGAGCCGTAGTACAAACAGTTTGAAAAAGCCATGGTTGTGCAGAGCCGGCTTGTTGCTTTCACTGTTCACTGTACATTTTAGCTCAACCTCAGAGATAATTCTGGTATTTTGCACTTTTATGGGTTGTCTAAGATGCAGTTGAATGTTCGCAGAACCCTGCCCTTAAACGGTCTTGCTCCAGTCCTAGCCTCGCAACTGTAACTAAGAGACTAATCCTACGGTCATACGTGTTGTACATTTTGTACTTGTAGTGCTGCCCAAAGGATTGTGGTGTAGAAACAAAATGTATCTGTTATCATTACCACTGCTGGACGCCAGCATTGTGCAGTCTCCTTTTACACAGAGCTGCCTCTTCTGTAGATCTTGGAGAGCAGTGTGTGCATTCTGGGGCACTGCGGGCCTGAGGATGGAGCTGGAGCATGGTAGCATGCTCCTCAGTACCCAGCCCATGAGCGTCTGTGCACAAGAGTATATTTGATGGTTGTATTCCTTAGGGTAAGTGCAAGATCCTGTTAGTTGTGTCTCTTTAATCACAAGCTCCACTGTTTTCACTGTTCTCTCTGCTAGTTCATTAGACTATGCATAGCCTGGGCTACTATTTATATCAGGACTTGCAAATGGAATGTGGCCATACATTATCTGTTTTTTGAATTCCTACTCTGGAAAACATGGACTTCATTTTCTTGATAACAGTAAGGGATGATTTATCGCTTATGTTTAGCACCTCTGGGTACATTGAGAAGTAGTCTACTATTAATAGGTATGACTGACCTTGTATTTCAAAGATTTATGCTCTCAATTTGAGTCATGGGAGATCAGGGATTTTGTGTGAGATTAGCATCTCCCTGGTTACCCTCTTGAAGGAAAAGTCTGTAGTAGCATAGTAAATTCGTAGCTTACAGTTTATGACAATTTATGCTATTTATATATATTATAAACTGTCTTTTATACAATCTACTAGAAGAGCAAAATTGTTGTTTTCAGCCGTGCAGCGGTTGTAAAAAATAGTTAACTTAGTAACTGCCATTTTGCTTCGCTTAAAATCTTCAACGTTTTTTTTTATAAGAACAAAGTTCAGGAGGAATGTAATGAAATTTGCGCCCCCTCTTTCTACTATTTAAGTTGCTGGAGCTTGGTAACAGTTCCAGCATTTTGGTTGCAACCCTCCTCCACCCCTTACACCCCAAAGCATGGCAGTGTAAACCAGTAGACACTACAGGGCACCCAAAATCTTCCAAACGCCTACCAGAGTATTAATGGCTTTTCTAGAACAATTCTAATCAGATGGTAGTTACTAGTTACATACAAGTTTATTTTACATTCATTAACTATGTGTTTTTTAGTTGCCAATATGCGAAAAAGAATACTGAAACACTGACAGAGATTAGCATTACCTTAATTGTCACCACTGATTTAAACCAATATGGCCAGCTAATGTTTATATTCAGACGGAGTCGTTATATTTATAAAATATTCATTACATACAACGTTTTACCCTTTTTGTAATTCTACTTATTGAGTATTATTAGTGCTGATTAGGGTTGTGCCGTTCATTGCGAGTGAGTGAACCACCATCGTGATGCCACGCCCACCACCCCATCAGACACACAGTAATAATCTTAAACTTTGCAGGGAGCTCTGTAAACTTTGCCAACTGCTCTGTAAGCTAAGTTGATTATTAGGGATGTTTACCGGTGACCATTTGTAGCCCAACGAATGTAGCCCAACGCAGAGTGTTGGCCAGTAGACCGCAACACGATAATACCAATACATAATGCCAGTACATCTGTGTCATTCTTTTTTGTGAAATGGTCCCACACACTACTTTTCTTTGCATGCTTCATCATGCAGTCATCTGTCTTGTAGCCTGTAGACTTTAGCCTACATTCCACTAATTATGTGAGCTCGCAAACCATACAAACCATGTGCCCCTGCGCCAAATGTTTTTTTATTGGTTTATTAATTTCAATCAATTTTGATTGTTTAACTAAACTATCAAAAGTCATGACACAAGGCTCCTATTATGGTCACTAAGTAATGATGACTGGTCCCTGTTAAAGGCTGACAATTTGCATGTAATATAACAGGGTTATGAGTAGACTCAGAGCAATTGAGAGAGTTATAACACACTTTGATGTTGCTACAAAGTGGTCACATGGTACACGTAAGCCTCAATAGGTTCAAACAAGCCGCAAGATGTCATATTTCTGTAGGAGTGAGTGGGATACTGCATGTTAAAGTGTATTTTACTCCGGATAATCGCTTTAAATGACAGTAGCTGGTTTTGGTAAAGTGTTTTCGAGGCCATATCCAAGTGGATTCATTACCTTGCTGCTCATAAGCTGTTCATCCTCAAAAGCTTTGATGGCCAGCTGAATCTCACCTACTGCACTCAAGTAAGTAAAGAATGTTTTTCAGGGTCACTGTACATGCTGTACAAGACCTCAGCCATGTAACAGTTCTCCCACTGGTTCCAATATCTGTGAATCGGCAGGTTTAGTTGACAACCAACATGTGGCACAGACTATGGCCTTTTAGGCCTCCTTGCGCTTGCGAAGTTGAAGAGCAGTTGTGTTTCCTGTACTAAATACTCCACACTACATGGTAGGGTATCATTGAATGCATGTCACTGCTAGCTATAAAGAGTGACCAGGTTTGTCAGACTATGCTCCTTCTGCAGCACCTTATGGACCCCATTGTTAACACCAGCATTGTTTGACTGTATGTCTATTAATTTAGTCTTAATAAGTCTATAAAAGGAATGCCACAATAGCATGGGCAATGGACCTAGAATTTTCAAGGCCTAGAAAGATGTGAGTTTGGTGTCACGAAGATGACAAATTAAAAAAACACCAGTTGTTTCTAGACTTTGATGCCCATCAACCAAGTGTCTTTAAGTTGAAGACTAAAGATGCTTTCATCCACATCTGTGATCAAGTTTTTCAGGATATATGGTGCAATCACACCATTCAGCATGTGTGAAAGTGAGTCACAGCAACAGAGAGAATTTTACTTGGCACGCCTGACCAATGTAGTCACATGCTATCATTGAACAATGTTCAGCAATAACAGTGGCCTCTGCCTTTTTAGCATTACATTTTTTTAATCATAAATGGCAGCCTGTTTTCATTGGTAGCATAAGGCTTTGCCTTTTCCTGATGTTCCTGCGTGCTTTTTGATGTCACACACATTCTCAGCTGTTTCTGTATTTTTGTTGGTATAGCTTACCCTATGGTTACACATACTGATGACAAGGCGATTTGATCACTTGGGCGATTGTTGCCTCGTGGGCGTTTCTGTGGCGACTCATACAAACCTGTAAGCTACGAACAATCTACGTTAAAAGTTGTTTTTTGCCTGAAATGAAAATAAATATCATGGAAAATGCGAAATTCACAAGATGTATCCATAACTCCTGCGTCTCTATACAGCTGTCCGCCATGTTGAATTTTTTCTGAACTTGCACGACCTCAATGCCCCCTTAACCCGGATTGGCTGTTATGAAAAATCGCTCAAGTTAATCGTCCAACATTTGCATGAAATAGCCTGGCTTTCACCCCGCCCACCCGACGATGAGAGGCAAACCGCCTCCACTTATCGCCCATCATCCACTATTATTGAAAATAAATGGAAATTTGTCACCACAAAATTGTAAGTGTGACCAAGGGGTAAGACATGAAATGTGTGAAAAAAATGTGACTCGCGGCAGTTTTTAGAGTTCTGATGCCGTGGCTCAGATTTTTACAGTGTGAGGCAAGAAATGAGAGCTACCCCATTCTATCTGTGTGTGTGTTTGTGTTAAAACCATAGACTGTAAAGGTTGATGTCTAAACCAAGCTGTGCAACATAAGAAAACATGTACAGTGCTCACTATGAGACCACATAAAATACCTGCCATTAATGATTTAAAAAATCGATAACGTCAAGACTCACAATGGTCTAGTACAGGGGTCTTCAACCTTTTTCAGCTCAAGGACCCCTTGGCTGTGAGAGCGACTGAGCACGGACCCCCACACCTGTGGGGTAAGATAGCTGCCAAAATATTAGTGTCCATATATTTGATACACGTGCGTATTTAGTTGTGCATAAAATAAACATTTGTGACTTCTCAAATGAGTTCAGTCATGCATAAAATAAAGTGTGTGTATGTTATCCATCAGAATACGGATGGAAAAAAAATGCGAATTCAAAAATTACAAAATCAAAATTTCAATACTTCTTCTAGTTCTTTAATCGCGATGATCCAACTCAAATAAAAAAAAGATCACAAGGGTCACATTTTTTATTGTAGTGGGACGAAGAATTAAAGATAACTGATCAGCTACCAGGTCCTAGTGAGAGCACTGAACCTGGTGAGTGGAACAGAGCTTCTCTATTCTAGGACTGATGGAATTTGCGAGGCAGTGTCACATCAGGCTCAGGCTGAAGTGGTGACCTGTATTTGTACATTTATGAATGCTAATGTGTTTTGTCATAGGTTAGCAAAATGTTACACAAGGATCACATGATCACATGCATGATTCATGGGTAGCCTACAATGTGTTATTTAAAAACAAATATGAAGCAATTTTCTTTTGAACATTATGTTAACTATGACAAATTGTATTTTTTGCAAGAGAAAAAAAATGCCTCCGACGAAATATTTTCGCGGACCCCCTGCAGTACCTCCGCGGACCCCCTAGGGGTCGCGGACCCCCGGTTGAAGAGCCCTGGTCTAGTATAATATACACAGCAGTAACACTGTAGAAAAAACTCAGTGGAAATGAGAAGTTACTCAGTCAGTTGTATATGTCTTGTGTGAATTTTATTACAAATGAGAGGCGCCTTGCCCAGAGGTCACTGAAACAGGAGCTTCGTGATCACTGACTGTTTTAATTGCATTTATTTGCCAAGATTTAATATTTCCTGAATATTTCTTCACGTCAGTTGGCATCAGCCAAACTGAGTTCAAGTACAGCCTTATGTTTGAGAAATCACACTCCACACCACAGTCTTACCAGACGATAGATGAACAACTAAAAACATGGTGTTAAGTCTGGGATGGGCAATTAATTAATTTCTACTGGGAATCTGAGCTGTGTTGTAGGGCTGAACCAACAATAACACAAACTTAATTCTGCACAATATTTTTTTTCTTTGTAAAAAGCAGGAAATAACACATTGTGCTGTCATTGGTACTTAGAAGTATACTGTAAGAATATTCTGTAAATATTTGTGTAAATCAATGAATTGAAATCAATGAATGAAAAAAAGTTGAAGAAAAAAGTAATCACCAGTCACTGTACAGACAGTTGCAGAGAAGAGCATCCACACTTTTGTATTTATGAGTGGAATAATGTACTGTGGGCAGGACAGGGATGCTCAAAGGGTCACATGTGGCCTGCCAGCCATAAAATGCCCAGGTTTGTGTTAAACTGTATACTTTTTTATCATCAATTATCAATATTGTGATATTTTTAAGTTCAAATCACATAACATTATTCTCTGTCTCATGTATACTTAACAATTAAATTATACATTTTTTTTTTATCAAACTTCTTAGTCACTTTTTTGACATGATATATGGTTTAAACTGATTTAATGATCTATGTGTGGCTGGAGATAAAAGTTTTACCGTCAGACTCTACTGGATAAAAACGTAATTGTTTACTCGAGGGGTTTTGAAAAATGTGGTAGCATGGTGGCATATCCCTTTGACGACAGCAACTGCAATACAGTGCCAGATTGGTGCAGCATGAACATTTTCTATAGCTATTATAATTGTTGTTAAAAATGTATTTACAAGGTAATTTACAAGTACTTGCAAATATCTGAATGGTTACTGTTTGTGAATTTAGGTAATGTTGAGTTTTGTCAGTTATGTAGCAAGATTACAGGATAACAACAATTTCATGTTGCAAGACACATCTCACCTTGGATGACGATATCTGGTATTGGCAGACGTCGTTAAAACGGTCAGATTAGTACTTCCCTACTAATGATGGCTGGAGAGAATAAATCACACACACACACACACACAGACTGGGCACCCTCTCACACATGCCTACAACAATTCTGGTGTATGCTGTTATATCCTGTTTTAATATATAGTAATGATTATTCCTCTTCTATTCCTCTATTTCCTCTTATATCCTCTTCTTCTTGTAGCCTGTAGAACTTGAACAGTATATAGAATCTGCTGTGGCATTTAACTCGCAATATACTTTGTGTGAGCTGTTTGGCCTGTGTTTTTGGAAGTGGGTTAAGCTGTTCGATGTGTGAGTATCCGGTACAAAAAGGAAGCTTTCTAGGCCTGTCCTGCTTTGGTTGCTAGGCCTGTCCCGTGTGCTTTGGTTGCACTGCACCCTCATCACTGAGGGAAGCATAAGGTTAATGAGATGCAAGAGGCCGGTGATTTGGACTCGTGACTCATGGAGCTCATAGGTGAGACTTTGACTATTTTTAGATTAACAGCATATTTAGAATAAAGTCAGTAACACTTTACTTGATAAGTTTGTACAGAACATACAGTATTCATAAAAGCTGTCATGAACTGCACACAAAGCACAGGGTTCCTACAGTCATGGAAATCCTGGAAAAGTCATGGAATTTAGTACATTTAGAAAGTTTTGGAAAGGTCAGGGAATTTTAGTTTCTCTTTAAAGGTATAGTTTGTTTTTTTAACACTTTGAGCCCCTTTCACATGTTGTCTAAAATGCAATAAAGTGGTTGACACTTCAGTTTTGACGATTGCTTCTGTCTTGGCTATTTGGGAAATGTAGAATTGCCTCTGTCTCATTCAGAAAGGCTAGCAATGGGCACAGTCATTCGGTCCTTAAAACAACCCGAAACATTTGTTTTAAAAATATTTGCGACTCACCAAGTTATTGATGTTTGTTGATGTTCCAAGCCAAGTTTTGTAGTGAAATACAATTTCTGTCATGTTTTATTTGCCATTTTGTAAGTCACATAGGTTTCTATTAGAACACTCTTTGCTCCTTGATATCAGTCCGCCAGCCCTGGAAGTTTATGTGTGGTTGTGAGGTATCTGAAAAAATAGTTTCGGAATTTACAAAGTGCCAAATAAAACATGACAGAAGCTTTATTTTGCTATGAGACTTGTTTTGGAACATCAGCGAGCACCACACTCGTTGAGTAGCACATTTTAAACTGACACTAAGCAACATTCTGTTTTTCTCTCTCACGAGCTCCCTCTAAAGCCCGCTGTATTGCATTGTATTGCACTGCATTCTATTGGAGGCGGTCCGCGCTGCTGAACATTGCAAGTGCTGTATCTACCGCTATTGGCAGCGGTGGCGCATTCTACACCGTTTGTTCGCCGTGTAATGACTAATTTTAGCATCCTAAACAATGGAACAAACGGATTAATTCAATGAAAAATGTTGCATAGTGGGAACTAGTGCTAAAACTTTTATCTCCAGCCACACATAGATCATTAAATCAGTTTAAACCATATATCATGTCAAAAAAGTGACTAAGAAGTTTGATAAAAAAAAAATGTATAATTTAATTGTTAAGTATACATGAGACAGAGAATAATGTTATGTGATTTGAACTTAAAAATATCACAATATTGATAATTGATGACTAGTGTTTTAAAGCAACACGCCACCGTACTTCAGTATTGGAATATGTTCTTCCCCTAACTTAGACGAGTTGATACATACCTGTTTTGTCTCTGTGCGTGATGCTACTTTCTTAGCATTTAGCTTAACCCAGTTCTTTCAATGCACACCAAATAGCCTTGAAGTTAGAAGCCACCAAGCAAATCCACGTCTTTCCTATTTACATGCGGACACTCGAATAGTTATTAAAGACTGTTGTGGTGACAAAATAAAACGTAGCAATTTTCTAAGCAGATAGCAAGGGGAACTATGTATGGCGGAAGAACACTTGGGAGCCCTTCGCCCTTCACCACAACCGTCTTTAATAACTCTTCGAGTGTCCGCATGTAAATAGGAAAGATGTGGATTTGCTTGGTGGATTCTAACTTCAAGGCAAATTGGTGTGCATTGAAAGAACTGGGTTAAGCTAAATGCTAAGAAAGTAGCATCGCGCACCAAAACGATTGCGTGCACGCACAGAGACAAAACAGGTATGTATGAAGTTAGGGGAAGAACATATTTCAATACTGAAGTACGGTGGCGTGTTGCTTTAAGGATAAAAACAACTAATGCCCATTGCTAGCCATTTTGAAGCAGGCAGAAGCGATCCTACATTTCCCAAATAGCTGAGACAGAAGCAGTCGTCACAATTTCGGTGTCAACCACTATATTGCATTTTAGACAACCTATGAAAGGGGTTCAGTGTTGAATAGTGTAGTATAGCTAAAGCTCATAACACAGACACTTGCCAAACATGAGCAATTGTCTGCAAGCACATAGTTTTTTCACTGATTGATTATAATTTATATAAAGCATCCAACATTGCTGTCTTGTGTCTGCCATTGCCGAGGCAGAACTTCTTAGTGAAAACTCAGAGTGGCATGGTATTTGAGGTTCCGTACAGAGACAAAATATTTGTAAATGTCTGATGACTTATAATTTCACTAAGGCGCACATACTCTGCTTCACACATAAATGGTACAGAAGCACTCTTTCACCCACTCTGTCAGTCTCCAGGAGCCAAAACACTCTCTCCCTCCCACATTGTTAGCATCACACACTCTACTCCCTGCATCCTCCGTTGCAGTGGTATGTGACCCTAAGTGAGTGTGTAGACCACAAGGTCTCTCTCGTTGTGTGTATAGGTTTTTGAGTCATGTGATCCTTGATGTGCAGTGTATCCTGGGAAGACTTCAGATCTGCAGGAGAAGAGGGTGTAGAGTGATGATAATCTGTGTGTGTGTATTGAAGGGATGTTGCTTTATAACATCACATCTCAGATGGTAAACATAACGGAAACTATTACAAGAGTGATGATAACCAAGTATGGGTTGGGTTGGGTTAGATATGGCCCAATTTTCATTGTGTTTAATAGAGAAAAGTGACAGGTTGCTGTTCATCAATCACAACCCCAAGATTTCTTGCAGCTTTAGTGGGAGCATCAGAGTCCTAACACTGATGTTATTATACATTGATTGCTGGAGAGATTCAGCGGGAAGTAATGGTCTTGCATCTAATACAGTACATATATGTCAGAAAGACATTCCGATTTGTGCTGACACCGTGGAGTCACCAGGAAAAACAGATAGCTGTGGTGAGGTGTAGCGCAGAATAGGGTCCAGTGGAACAGAGGTATGATGGCAGCCTGTGTGAAACTTTAGACACCTTGTCCTCTGAGAGGGAGTGAATGAGGAAAAAGAAACAGTATGTTTCTGAGAGGAAGAGCTTGTGAGGACGGGTAAGGAGGGTCAAGGAACTGACTACTATAATGCTGAAACAAAATGGAACTGTATGAGATATTTGTTTTCGTTTTCGACTGTTTTGGCTGGCATCAAAAATACAGTATTTTTAGTTATGTTGCGTATCCTCTCGGTTATGCCCTTTACTCTCTGTTAACTGGTGTATTGAAATGAATGTAGCACCCCACAGAGTACATTTGGCACACTTTGAGCCCCTTTTAGAGATTGTCTAAAATGCAATAGAATGGTTGACACCAAAATTTTGACGATTGCTCCTGTCTCGGCTATTCATGAAATGTAGAATCGCCTCTGCCTGCTTCAAAATGGCTAGCAATGTGCATTTGTTGTATCTATCCTTAAAACAATAGTTTTAAAAAGGTTAAGTCTGAGCCGGAAAGTGCGGGAATGAACCATTAGTTTATCTCTCGAGTGCTACTGCTTTCCAATCGTTCATATGACACTGGCTCAGTTAGGCTAGTCAAGTATTAACGTAAAATTCAATTTGAGGCTATGTGATCAGACTGTGGTGAAGTGAATGGACAATGACTGAAGGGAATGTGTGGACACAAATTTTTATTTTAACCATATTACCGGTAATCTGGAGGGGATATGTGGTTGTGAGGTGGGGCTGTCACGTGGTGACCGACCGACTCAAAACAAAAGCGAGAACTTGTCAGATGCTGGGTGCAGGGCAGGCATAGACCAAAGACCCAGGTAAACAATGAATTAATATTTCCTGTTTCTTATAGCATTATACTTTTGTCTTGTTTGTAGTGTGACCAACATTTGTGTAATCAGTAGATGTGTTTGGGAGGTAAGCCTAACATTTTAATTTAGTTCAAATGAACGAAGAACTAACGTGGAGACTGCATAGGTTTGGCTAATTGGGCTGACACGTATTTTTGTAAAGTGAATGAGATGAACGAGAGGACTCAAAAAAAGTTTAGTTCACTTTGATGACCAAGACACACACGAACTTGTCAGTTAGGTGAACGGCTTTTCCCTACACTAACAGTCATGGCTCTCCTTGAACCACATTTCATCAAATTCAGCACACAACCGGCAAATGAAACACCATGTTTGCTTTTTTGTATATTACTAGGTGATTCATCACAAATGAGTAGCTATAGGATTTTACTTTATAGACTTGAAGTCTTATGAGATTGTGTTTTACCATGAAAGAATAGAGTAACTTGTTCTTTTGGTTTGCAAACAAATCCACATGTAAAGGGACTTTAGGAAACTCGTGTGTGTGTGTGTGTGGGTTACATAAAATGGCAACAATGGTAGTGGAGCTTGATTGCCTTTTCTTAGGTTTGCATGATTTTTCCAATTCCAATATATTGAATGCTTTCTTTTGGAAATTATTTTCATTTTCTAAAAAACATAAGATACTTTCATATCATAAAACCACAATAGAATAAGAAAAGAGATATTTAAAGTAAAAGTGCATTTCAAGAACGTACAGCAGTAATGACACTGCACTTCTAATTATCTTCAAAGTGCTGAAACTTTTGAACCAGGGTACATAAACAAATGTCAACTTGTTTTGTAAACTTCACCCTATCAAACTCTATCAAATGTTAAATAGATGGTAATTAGATGATAATAATTGTGTGACCTTCGTTACCTTTGGTCTTTCTCCCTGTTGTGCTACGTTCATATTGTAAACATTTTATCTCAAATTACTTTGTCGTAGTCGTTTCCATTCACATAAATGTAAGTAGAAATACAACCACATGCGTAGAAACATAAAATGCATTTTAAATATGCATAACAACACACACATTCCTTGGATAGTGCTACATCTGCATCGAGACAAGCTGACTTTTGTTTGCTGGGAATAAGAACATAATACAGAATAGACTTATCTGTACTGGCTCTACAAAGTGTGTGGTTAGGAATTTGTGTGTTGTGTCATTGTGCTTTAAACACATCTCTTTCCATTTTTTTCTATCATCCCTCCTCTCTCTCTTTCAGTTCAGTCATCCCTTTAACCTCCGTGTTGTAACCTGGCCTTATAAAGTCATTTGGGCTCTGCAGGGACAGCACCTCAAGGAATTAACCAGGCCTGAGACCAATGCACAAGTAGTCCTTTAGCAGCAACAATGGCAACTGTCCCAGCTCGAACCAAAAGATAATAAATCTATGAAATGATTAAATAATACATAAATGCATTAAATAAATAAATAAGTACATCCATTCATGCATATTCATTCACACACACATACATAAAAATATACATACAGTACATACTGTACATAATTTAAAAACATGTATTGTGTTGGTGTTTGTTTCTATGGTCAATGTCTTCCATTCAGGCTCATAGCAGTGGCGGCAGCAGAATATTTTTCTAGGGGTGGCTAGTGGGGGCCAGAGCAAATCTTAGGGTGGCATACCAAACTAAAGTCCATCATAAAATGTAATGCTATAGATTCTGATAATGTAGTGATGTATACAAGATATTAGGTGCAGGTCAGTATTCAATGACAATTATCTCTTGAATATAGCACTCAAAAATACAATCCTGTTTATGATATGTCCCGTTTTCTTTTCATCATTACCTACAGATTCACATAGCCATTTCGCATTAGTTAGCTATGGTAGACTAACATTCCCGCTTAGCAAAGCTAGCATGAAAAACGTAATTAACAACGTTAATTTCAGTGACATAATATGCAAAACTCGTGGGCATATGCATATTCATGTATTACTGTACTACTGAAAATTGCCATTGTGTGACAGGCGCGTAGGAAGCAGTTTGACATTGAGGGGGACCGAATCTGCACGAGTTCGGTGGCGCTATGGAGCGGAAAATTCACGGCACAACTTTGCTCACGCATCATCTCTTGTTGCAGGGTGTACACATGCATCTTAATTTTCTCTCATTAAAAATATTGTTCTGCGATTCTTATAGCACACATTTTGGCTAGACCTAATGTGAGTTAAAGTTAGCCTACAGGCTAATAGTCCATATTCACTGAAATGCAAGATTAAAAGCGCCATTGTCGAGTAGGCCTACACTCAACAAGGGCGCGTCTTCTAAACAACAGCCTAATGGAACGAATGAGAAGCCTAATTTTGTTTAAGTTTTTTGCCATTAGGTGGCAGACAGGTCATACTTCCCTGGATTACAAAAAGTCGACCATAGTATATACGAAAAAGGCCACTGCAGGGCTGATGACGGCACATAGGGTAATAATTTAACGTTACCCTACTATTTAAACAAAACCTGTTAAGCCAACCAGTTGCAATAATAAAATAAACCAGCGCGTTTACCTATTCTGATCCTCATCTCAGCAAACTGATGTTGGTAGGCTAGACTAATTTAGCAGCCTGAATATCCAGTTAGTTCCAATGCCCTATTCAAAGTGTACGTGACACCCCATCTTAAAAGGTGCACATTCCTGCGTTATATTTGATGTTTTTGATCGTCTTTTTGGATTATGATTGTGTGTATGTGGACAAGATCCAACAAGGTAGGCAAATCTGTTTTCTAATCATGGCTGTATCTGGAACGAGATTGGCAGCGACTGAACATTAAGTCAGATCTATCAGTAGACTGGTTTAAGAAACCAAATCAAAATTATGCCGTCTCAACAACATTGATAACTGCCACTGACCTCACTCCTCGCTGGGCTACTGCTGACAAAGCTGGTTTCGAATGCAGCACATAGCCTAAGTAATGAAGTCCCTATGACTTAACATTCTGTAAAACCGTACTTATAACTAACATGTCATTCACTGTGTGCATTGTTTAATCAGAGCATTGTTTCACCATAAAAGCAATTTTCTCTCCGGCCACACAATTAACGTAGCTTCACACTTGTTTCCTTGCCTGCATACTGTAACGTTGATGATATCTGTAAGCTCTAAGAAACGGCACCAAATTAAGGTTTCCGATGGTCCAGAGCTACTGATAGTTGTTTTTTTTTTTAAATGACGGGAACCCTGCACTTACATTATTGACAAAAAAGGAGCGAATATCTCACTATTTTTTTCCCGGGGGACGTCTATGATGGCTGGTAACGTTAGTTGATCACGCAAGGAGCAGACGTTGCATGGGTGGTGGGGGAGGTGGGTTGTTATGTGAAGTTTGCGAGGATGGCAAAAGCAGCGCTGCTGTTTGTATCTCCTCCCATTTCAATATTGTTTTTACATCGTGGATAATATCATCTAGTCTGCATTATATTTTCAGAAATATGCATTATTAAAATTTTCTTAGGGGTGGCAAAGGGGTGGCTGAGGATAATTCTGGAGTGGCTGTAGCCACCCCTAGCCACCCCCTGGTGGCGCCACTGGCTCATAGAGCAGCAGAGTTTATTTTCGGATGGCTCCTGTAGAGGGAACATGGCAACTGTAGCCATCAGGACCTGTCTGTCTGTGTGTGAGTCTGTGTGTGTGTGTGTGTGTCTGTGTGCGTGCTACTGCAAGCTGACTAAGCCCATTATTGGCAGGGATACTGGGAGTGTTATGCAATGCCAAGTAAAATCTAGGCTAAATACTGACGACTCAAGCCAACCCAAACCCAGTACGTAATAACTCCAGTAACATGAATGAAGTATCATAAACAAATGAAGATTGGAGAGGGTATTTTAATGAATCTCACTCAAGCTCTGGAGGATAAATGATGGGAAAAAGCACATGATGAAGGGCATTGACTGGGCAGGCCACAGCTATCTGGAAAACATCTGTCAATAACACTGTTATCATATACATAAGTCATAAAGATTAGTCCTTACACATACATTAGCAATCACACTTACTTACAGTATACACACTAACAAACACCCACTCCCTTATTTGCAATGTGGTCTATGCTATGTCTTCTACACTTCTACATTGAAATATGCACTACATGTTTGCACTACATACAGTATGCAAAATTTAAAATTGATCCCAGGAAATTTGGTCTCTGCATTTAACCTAATCATGAATTATTGAAAATCCACACCACACAGTGGGCTGGCTGCCTGCATGGGCTGCCTGCTATGAATCATCCCACCATAATTAGGGGATTCTGTGCCTTTACTTCTGCAACCATCATGATCCATTACCATATCACATGCTACTGTGTTAAAATGCACACACGTGACAACTATCAGTATCTATTATTATTCTCTGCCTACTGTACTCTTTACCCTGTTGTCTTCCTGTGGCCTGGCCACAGCCTTTGTCCAGTGCCTCTCTGTCTTGTCTGCTGGACATCCCTTTCTTTCATACACATGAAAAGTGTTACTGCACCTACACCTTTACTGTAATTGCTAGTAGTTCATAGCCAAAACATAGCCAAAACAACACAAAAGATAAGACGACTATAAATACCAGTAGGAGATTGTTTTTCACAGGCAGTTAGGTTGGGCTGGCTCTCTGTAATCTTGCTTTCTAGGGTTTTGCGGTGTATGGAACACATGAAGGCAAAGAATTATTAATCATCATTGTTGTATCTGTGGCCAGATTGGAGGAGCTAAAATGCTTGATGTAATTGATGTTGCAGTCCGGAACCAGCTATCTTTTTCAACTGTCTAATAACTATTTGGTTGATGGAGTTCTTCAATAAAGTCAATTACCATGTCTTCGGTTTTGGTGACATTTAACTGCACTGACTTTGCGCCAGTCTGTAATTTTCTCAACTATTGGGCCATGACTTGCTTCACTACAAAGATTACAATTACAATGTCGTCAGCATTTAAATAGATTTTTCTGCTCTATTGCTGTGACACATATCTAAAATGAACACATTGTTTTTTTTCTTAAAGGGATCAATTTTGCATTTTGCCACTCAAAAGAATGTCTTTCTTTATTGGAATGTCTTAAAAGAATGTCTTTCTCTATTGTTGTAATGTCATGGTAAACTCCCTTTTATTTTTTGACATTAGCCACTATAGATACCCTAGCAACCACTTCCTAAGTTTAAACCAACCAACATAGCAACTATCATGATTGACCTAACAGCCAGCATAGCTACTACATTGGTGACTCCAGCAACCAGGCTATGGCTAGTGCCCATATCTATCTTTGCAACCTAGCAACCATCAAAGCAAACACCATAGCAACTGTAGCAACAGTAGGGACCCTAACAAGGGCTTAGAAACCGTCTAAAGTACCTTAAAAACAGCAATCGAAATAATTAACTTAGTAGCCAGTGTATTAACCACAGTAGCCTAGAGTATTGCAACCAAGAAACCAATGTAGCAACTACCCTAACATCATTACAGAAACTACTCCAGTTACCATGTCTGTGAAAATTCTTATTCATCCAGGCCAGGTAGTCAGTGTTCAGTTATAGGCAACAGGACTTCTTTTAAGGCTTGAAAATGTCTTTACTTTCTATCCAGAAAGCCCCATTAGTTTTAAATTCTCTACTCCAGTTACCAAAGTAACTGATATACATGTAATTATCCTACAAACAACATAGCCATCAGTATGCAACTATTTGCTTTACATGAAATGTGCATTGTCATGCAAACATTCCCTGGAATTACATTCTCTAGTTGTTGTTGTTATTATTACTATTTATTTATTTGGCCTAGTAGATAGATAGATAGATAGATACTTTATTGATCCCCAAGGGGGAAATTCAAGATGGTAGTGGTGGTGGTAGTTGTAGTAATAGCAGTAAGTGTTGATTTTCCACCATTTTACATCCCCCCACACCTGCACACAACAGTATGTGTTGTAATATTTCTTATGTCACAGAGACCTATTTAAAATTTGAAATGAAAGTAGGTCAGCTGGGACGGAGGTATCCCTTCTCACGGCTGTCTGAAGTGAAGAAACAGTGGGGACAGAGAGACTGTAAAATATGTTCCTAGTGGGGTAAGAAGGGAAAGTCCCAGAGGACTCTGGCCTTTGATCAAGGATCCAACAATTGCTGTGCTCTCTCACTATATGGAGTCCTGAAGTCCTGTAAAAAACATAAATAGTTCTTGTCCTAATAAAATGTCTGTGTACACATATAAATTATGTTCTTCTAATTTTACCTACAGTATTCTGAATGAGTTCGAAAAGTAGTTTGGTTTAGGGCTGAGGATATGTTGGTTCATACTTTGTGTCTGTGTTTGTGTACTGTATGTGTACCTAATAGTACCTGTCTGTGTTTTCTCCAGAGGAATGATGAAGAGGCAGTATTGGACAGAGGTGGAACACGCTCCATGCTCAACACCAACTTTGAGAAGGAGGAGTTAGAGGGTACGTAGAGGCTCTTCTCTTTCTCTTTCTTTCTCTCTCTGTCTCTCTCTCTCTTGTGATGTAACACCCACCAGTACACATGTTCACATGTTGACAAATAAAGGCCAATACACTTAGAGCCACAAATGCACCCACTTAGCTTGCTCAACCCCATGGTCACGCACTGAAAATGCATGTTGTCTCAGCAAGTTTGCCTGAGTGTAGCTGGAAATACTGAGAACCTAAAACTGAGACCATAGTTATGAAGTTTATCTGGTAAAAAGGATAATCACCATTCCATATGAATGCTCTTCTGATTGATAACAACAACCATAGTTGTTATGTAAGGGATAATGAACACCATGGCATTCATATACTGTAGGAAAATGATGTGCACGAAAAATCAAGTAAAAGTTGAGTTCACTTTAGATTGTTACCTTACCCTACCTATGACTAAGATTATACAAGTGCTTTTGGTGCCAACACAGCTGTGTCTGCACAGGACCTCAGCATCCTAGGACTGATGCCATCCGGATATTCAGCCTTGTCTATGTGTGTTTTTACAAACTGCCTCTTAACCTGTTTGCTGGTGAAATACACACAAATAAGAGGTCAGGAGGAAAAGGGGGAGGAGAAGAAAAAGGATGCAGCGTGTGAACATAAACAGGAAGCAGCTAAATTGTGACAATAGAACTGGCCAGACTTACAACTATGGCTGGACAAAATAAATATCCAGTCATCTATAGGCAAAATTGCACCAGTTTTTATGGCATCAATCTTGTGGTAATAAAAATGTCTTCTCGATTTCATGGGAAACACTACACTACGAAACATCCTAAAGTGTAAAGCAGTATAAATTGGCATGTTTGAATGCGGTTAGAAAAATAATATCTTAGACAGTTCTCTTGTCTTTTCATTCAGTATAGAAGTGTAGTTTAGGCGGTTTGCCAAGACGTTAGGTCTACAGCCAGTGTTTAAATACAATAGAACATCCATGTCAAGGCACTATTCAGCTATAGTGACCTATAGAGCACCTTTACGTGATAATGAGATGTTGCAAGGATATTAGCGTGATTTTTTTTTAAAACTCAAATCGTCTGCATCTCCCCTTGATCTGCGAGCTTTCTGCCCCCTGAATACACTATGAAAAACCCCGGTCTAGATAAACAACACAGGGGCTGTAATACTTAAACGAACATCCAAACAAACTTAAACACAACAAACCACGACCATCCAGTCGACAACAAAGATGGTAGAGGATGCGTATTAATTTCCACCCCTTCCTGTTGCCGATTGGTTTGTCGTTGTTTGTTATGTTTAAGTTCAGATCCCCCTATCGCTAGCATTTGTTTGAACACGCCACTGAGATTTAAGTATTACAGACCGGGTTTTTTCATAGTGTATTCAGGAGGCGGAAAGCTAGCCGATCAATGGGAGATGCCTACGATTTAAGATAAAAATGAAATTGCGCTAAAATCCTTCAACATCTCATAGAGCACCTTTAAGTAGTGAAAATGCAATGAATGAATGCGTATGTGTGTTTAGAATGCATGAGCTTGAGTGTGTGAATGTATTGAACCACAGTTTCAGAATCAGGTTTTATTGACTAGTTGTACTTTCTTCAGTACAGTAGATGTTAGCTCTCTAGACAAACAACATGGTCTGCATTAATCTACATTAATGTAGAACTAAATTATTTCAATAAAACAAAACTGAGGAAACAGTTGATGAGTGATTTAGTTGATGACAACATACAATTGGAGTGGCAAAACAGTCCTTTTTCCTACCCAAAACATTTTCCTACCTGTAGCGAAAATGTATATCTATGTCTGTTATTTTGTCTTACCCTGTGATGATGTCCTACCAGCTTAAATATCTTCTCCTTAAATATCTATTGATTCACACATCTTGTTTTCATTACGTTTGACATGTAGAAGTACGTATGATGAACACTGATAATGATAGATACGTACATGGTTTCGCAAACTACACTGCAAACCACAAGCTAATTTCATATATGGGGGCGTATATGGGGACGTATATGGGGACGTATATGGGGGTAATGATGGCGCAGTGGTAGAGCAACCATTCGGTAACCGGAAAGTTGCAGGTTCGATCCACACTCTACCTGACCCCATCGAAGTGTCCTTGAGCAAGACACTGAACCCCAAATTGCTCCTGGTGGCAGCCCCCTCCACTGGTGTGTGTGATGGGGGGTGAATGCCATAAGCAGGCGGTGCGTGTATATGCAGCGGCCTCTGGTTCTCCTGACCATGAGCATCACGTGTGGGATAGCTAGAAACGTAATTTCGATTCCTGTATATGTAGAGAAATTGACAATAAAGAGACTTAAACAGTGCAGCCTAACTGATGCAGATAACTGCACTTGTTTTGTTGCTGAAATCCAACGTATGTCTACTACATCATTGCATCATTGTAGTGTACAGTGTGGTTGTGCATGCACGTATACATTTTATTTATATAGCCACTGTATCTAGGTGACTCTCTCCATATGTCTGTCTGTATTGAGTGTCTGTTTTTGTCTGTATTTGTTTGTGTGTGTGTGTGTGTGTGTGTGCGGTGTGCCCTAGGCTTTAGGGCCAGTTCAGTGTCAGCATGGATCACACTCTGCCACTCCTCTCACAGACCCAAACTAACTCATTGTCCTGTTGTCCTCTAAACATAGTCATAGCCCACAGAGTTGTCGTGTAAGTACGAAAAAAAATCTACAGGGACAGATATAGAATTAAAAAGAGAAATAGAGAGGAAAGAAAAGAAATGATAGGGAAGCAAATGTTAGAGATAGAAGAAGAAGAAGAAGATGGGGACATGGATACAATAGAGAAGGAAATATGCCACTTTGCCAGAGAAGGTAAGATAAACTTACATGAACCATGTGTGCTGTCACACACACACACACACACACACAGACACACACACACACACACACACACACACACTTCCCCTACTGCACAATACAGAAGAACATCATTTTGTGGGTACTGTTGCATTTGTCGTACTGGTTGTTGGCAGTGTATACTGTAGATTGTGTGCTATAGCTTGCCTCAGCAAGTAAGGTCTGTTTTTGGGAAGCCTAATTTGACATCATGATTTATGAAGAGGGTTTTAGAGTGAAGGAAATAGTACAGTAGACATGTGTAACAGTGTGAGAGTGAGGGAGAGGTGGCGTCTTTTTATTCAGCCTAACACTTTGTATCCACTTTAAGCTACATTTGAACTAACTGTTGTTTTTCTCCATGCATGTAGAATCCATGCATGCTTCAGTATGTAGAAAAGTAAAAGAGAAACTTATTAAACACTAACTGATAATGAAAGTCTTGCCTTGCCTTTGCCCTGCTGTGAAACTGTGGGATTGATTGATTACTGTGTTCTCTCAGTCCATGGCTTGTTCCTATTGATGTGGTAATGTTCAATCGATACCACTTTGAGTTATGCATTGGGATTTTGATGGGTCTCTCTGTCACCATATGTGTTTATGTATGTTCCCACCAGGCCACCGGACACTTTACATTGGCGTCCATGTACCACTTGGCAGAAGGTCTCACAGACGACACCGTCACCATGGACACAGACACAGGAAGAGGTCCAGAGAAAGAGATTCTGGGACAGAGGATGGACGAGAGTCACCCTCATACAGTAAGAGTGACAAGTTTAAACATTGACTAATTACGTAATTGTATCACACCAGTAGCCTGGGAACCAGACAAATGGGAGAGCCTGGACATGTCTGGCCTTTCTCCTATTGAAATATATCTCCACACTGTCAAAAAATGGGTTTAGTCTGTCACAGTCTTTTGTCTTGAAAATGAATGAACGATATGTAAATCAGAAGCAGAAAATGAACAAGCAGGGTTAGAAATAATGTTTTTTTTTTTTTTTAGGATAGGCCCAGTGCTTGCTATCGTTTATTTCTTTTGTCTAATTGTCATATTTGGCTTCGCAGCAAAACCGCTCGAGAAAAATTTATTAACGAGAGAGATGAGAAGGTAGCTTTTAAAAAGTGTGAAATTGGGTGATTTTTGATTTGTGACAGACTGATTAGTTACACATTTGTACTGCACTGTAGCTACTGGCTACTGGCAAACAAAGTTGTGTGGGCACACAACTTTTGAACTGCCAGATTTACCTCAATAGCTCTATAGCTGCCATATTGAATTTTCCATCATTATATCATATCATTATAAAGAAAAAAGCTGTTTTTGTGATGGTGTTTTGTTTTTAATCCAGCGATGATCCAAAACAAAATTGATTGTGGAGTAAATATGCTCAACGTCTAGGACACTATTTATATACGACACTATTTCTACACTGTGTGAACTTTTCCCTCCCTTTTCCCTCCCTTTTTTCATTCTCTTTCTCTCTTTCATCTTCCTTCCCTCTCCCCAGCCGACACCCCTTCTCAGCGGGTGCAGTTCCTGCTGGGGATGGAGGATGACGAGCAGCACATACCCCATGCCCTCTTCACTGAGCTGGATGAAATATGCCTGCATGAGGGAGAGGATGCAGAGTGGAAGGAGACCGCCAGGTTTAAAACACTATCCTCAGACATTAGCTTTAACAGCAAAACAAAATGAATGTTATGTGAAACAAACAATAAAAACAACTCCACAGTAGGCATACAAACAGTACTCTTAAAGCTGCTCCTGCATACTGTTTTGCCATATTCAATAGCATACCTTTTTAAACTGTGGTATTAGTAATATAGGAAGAGTTGCAAATGCAGATGCAAAGCCCTCTATGTTTGTTTGTGATAAATTTACAGAAATAGGTAAAGGATGATGAATGGCATGGCATGTACATTTTCAGGGAATCGTTTGCATTCTAATTGGTAATAAGGTTACAACAGAGAAACATATTTCATTACTAGTAACTTTTTGATTAACATCACATTTTAAGCTTTACAGTGATATGATTGGTGAAGGCATTTGTTTTTTTCACTGAAGTAAAAACACACAGGTAAAATGTCACTTCAGATGTTATGGAGCATAACCGCCATACTGTATGTAGAAGGGGCGGTATTACATCTACATTCTGAAATTGTCAACAAAAGAATTCACAAAAAGACAGGGCATTCAAGAGTTAGAGACATTCTGAAATTTTGAAAGTTTCACCTACTGTATCTCCTGTATTGGAAGAATCATATTCTGGAATTCAGCATTGAAAAGGATGGCTGATGTGATGCTTTCTTGTTTTGTAAAGCAAATGCGTCAAAAAGCATGTATTGATCAAGGCATAATCTATAAATTGAATTAGCTTTGGATAAAAGTGTCAACCAAATGCATTAATTGATTAATTCCAATTTATTGGCGCTTAGCACTGCAGTCTAGAGGAAATGTTGTGTTACTGCGTAGCCTAATCCAGGAAGGGTAGGCTGATAGGAAGTAGGGGTGGGCAGAAAATAGGGTATAAATGTACCTTTGACTCTGCCTGCAATGTCACTGGAATCACCGTCACTACTAGCCTACAGTACCTGTAAATATCAAAAAGTAAATAAAATATTTTATTCCTGTTATTTTCCCATCAGCAAGTAGTATTATGGCTACAAACACACAAAATGTGAGATCCATATGTGTTACAATTGTCTAGATAAAGAAAAACATTCTCCCAATCAAAATGTTCAGTTATAGGACACTGGACTTCTTTTTGGACGTTTCACGTTCTACCCAGAAAGAGTTCTTACTTGAGTGAGGAATATCAGGAGTTTATATGCTGGACACCCCTTGTCATATGACGTTTCACGTTTCACGTTTCCTCTCACTTAGTTTTTAATTATGCCAGTGCCTCGTCAAAACTATTTTAGTTCCCACTCTTGAATTCCAAATTTTGCACAGTACTTTATGTTGCAACCAACAAAGCTTCTGCCGGTCTCCACCCTTAGGTTCAGTCCTTTTCAGTCCAAGTTCTTCCTATATCAATAACACAATTTTAATAATACATTGTTATACCTTCTAACTTGGTCTTTTTTTCTTTTTGTTTCTTTGTAAATGTTCAGATGGCTAAAGTTTGAGGAAGACGTGGAGGACGGTGGTGAGAGGTGGAGTAAGCCTTACGTGGCCACACTTTCACTGCACAGTCTGTTTGAGCTACGTTCCTGCATCCTTAACGGCATAGTCATGCTGGACATGAGAGCCGACTCCTTGGAGGAAATAGCAGGTGAGGGATCCAATTTACTCTTTATGCTCACAGCCACGCTCACTAGTATTGTAACCGCAGAGGGTTCATAGTCAAAGAGGGGACTCAAATAGGTCTAGGAAGCCATTTCATTTTAGTTCAGCCTTTCTCAGTTTACTTCAAGATCTCAAAGGGAAACTTGTCTCACAGTCAGGTACACATAAATAGCATAAGGGTACACAAAGACACAAGAAGGGGAAAAGACATAGACTGGTCTAAGAGGGGCCTGCAAAACATACTATGAATCAGGGGGCTACGGGGTATAACCTACAAGCAGCATTAACTGATATAATTGTAGGTTACTTATTAGCTACTTGACAACACTTACAAGCGTCATGTTAATGGTTATCTAATTAAAGTAATTAAACGTATTAAAGGATATCCACTGTTAGTAATGCATTGTTAACTGTTAATAATGCATTTTTAATAGGACAAGGACAAGTGATTTTTAGGACAAGTTATTTTAAAGCATCACCAACTATGTTTATGTTACTGCATATCTTTGATATGTCACTTAACTAACACTCAGGACTCCCAAATTTCCAAAACCCCACGCATGTCCATCTTATTTTGGATAAAGTGACAGTCAAATTTGTAAGTGTTTTCAAATGCCTGTTCTTACAGACATGGTGTTAGACCAGCATGAGATGACTGTGACCTTGGGGGAGGACATTCGCAGGAAGATAAAGAATGCTCTACTCAAACGCCACCACCACCAGAACCAGAAGAAGCTGGCGAATCGTATCCCCATTGTGCGCTCCTTCGCGGACATTGGCAAGAAGCAGTCAGAGCCACACTCTATGGACAAGAATGGTGGTGAGTTTTGCCCACCCCTCCTCCTCCACACACACTGCACACTCGGGATCAGAAAGGAATAATAGAAATTAGCGCCGGTTTCAGACATTAAGGGCATCTTCTTTTCACACATCATGTGTATCTTATGATGTGTGTGTGCTGTTCCCAGGTCAGATTGGCACTGTGTCCACACAGTCCCAATCTGCAGCTACAGAAGGTGGCCGGGGTGACGGCAGCCGTGAGAACAGTTCAGTTGACTTCAGTAAGGTGAGACCCTCACAAGAGACCTTGTGACGCAAGGATGTACTGTATATGATGTAGATGTATTTGTGTTTTCATTACCAAGACTTGCTCTACTTAAGTCAGACTGGACCATGTACAGTATGAAGCAGAAGAATGTTTGTGAGCAAAGAGGGAATTTGTCTTGACCAACCTTTGTCTCGGGGTTGCAGATAGACCTCCATTTCATGAAAAAGATCCCAGCTGGTGCTGAGGCCTCCAACATTCTGGTGGGCGAGCTGGAATTCCTAGAAAAGCCTGTGGTGGCATTTGTGCGCCTGTGTCCTGCCGTGCTGCTCAATGGTCTGGCTGAGGTGCCCATTACCTCCAGGTGGGAGACCATACACACAACTCTGGCACCTCATTTCAGAATACTTTTCTTTTAAAATTGATATACTGATATGAAATACTGCTGTGTTAAACACTGCTGGGCTAAATACTGCTGTGTTTAACATATTTATATACCATTCCAGTGTGTGTGTGGTTGGGGTGGTGAGTGAGGGCAGAGGTTGGCAAGAGGGTTTCGTGGTGGTACATGTAGTGGGGGTTGGGTTTGATCACTAGATATAAATTTCACTGTACTTTCAATATAAACCCTGAACTTCATCTCCAGGTTCCTGTTTATCCTTTTGGGTCCAATGGGGAAGGGTCCACAGTACCATGAGATTGGACGCTCCATTGCCACGTTGATGACAGATGAGGTCAGTATAGGTTGTTTATATGTAAGCAAAAAAATTATGGATATAAAAAAAAAAAAAATTTTTGAACTGATTATACACTACTGTGTATATATATATATATAAGGGTGAGGGGAACGGATAAGAGCAGTCATTGTTGTTGCAAGAAGTGTGGCAGGAGGGTTAGTTGTAAGGAATAGGAAATGCTGGTTTGGTGGGGAATATAGTTAAGTAGGAATTGCTTTGGGAAATAACCTGGTGATTTTTATACTAAGGCGCCTTCTAGATAGGAGAAGCTGGAAAAGTCTATTGTAGAGGTGTAAGTGGTTCCAGAAAATTACCTTGAACGCAGCGTATGCAATGATTCTTCTGGACATAGTAGGTAGAGGAGCCCCAGTGATGCGTTGGGCAGTTTTCACCATCCTCTGCAGTGCCTTGTGTTCAGCAACAGAGTACAATTGGTTAGGATGCTCACTATCGCACAGCAGTAGAGGTTGACCAGGATTTCAGTAGACAGGTGGGGCCTCAGTGTCCTCAGAAAGAAGAATCGCTGTGGGCTTTCTTAACAAGACTGGAGGTGTTGATTATTAATGACAGTTTCTCAGAGATGTGAATTTCCAAGAACTTTAAGCTGGAGGCATGTGCAACAGCCATGCGGTTGATATGTATGGATTCATGAGTGTCTCCCTTCTCCCTCCTGTAGTCCACAATGAGCTTCTTGGTTTTGCTGGTGTTGAGGAGAAGGTTATAGCACCTCTATAAGGCTGAACCTCCGCCCGGTAGTCTGACTCATTGATATTACTGATGAGTCTATTCACTGTTGTGTATCTGCAAACTTGACTATAGGGATGGACACATACAGTATGTGGGCCAGCAGTCATGGATGAATAGCGATTAGAGGAAACGACTCAGCACACAGCCCTCTATTAGTCAGAGAGTCCATGATAAATTTGCAGAGGGGGTCACTGATCCCCACATTTTTTGTAATTAATACGTTTTGTAATTAACCTGGCAGTGATGAATGCTGAACTGTAATCAGCAATCAACTGGCACTATGAAAGACTGCAGAATGTTTATGAAGCTAAGCATAATGATTCCAGAGTTCCTTAGATTCCTAAGTTTCTTATGTGGTAGTCAAGCCATAGGTGGGTGTCAAATGTTCTGGCTGAACAGAAGATGGTTGTGGCATCGGTGGACAAAGGAATCAATTGAGTTAGGCCAGTCTACGTGATTCACACTTAAGTGATTATATGTGCCATATGTGGGCATTTGAGGGCAGGAAAGAGTATTTTAATTAAATAATGATTATTAGTGTGTTATTAATATTATTTGTGTTAGTCATAGTAGTAGTGGTAACATTGCTGTCTCATGATAATTCCAGGTGTTTCATGATGTGGCATATAAAGCCAAGGAACGGAATGATCTAGTGGCTGGCATTGATGAGTTCCTGGATCAGGTGACTGTGCTGCCTCCTGGAGAGTGGGACCCCACCATCAGAATAGAGCCCCCTAAAAATGTGCCGTCTCAGGTAAGCCAAAACTTCTTAATGTACACATACACACAGTTCAATCCTAGTCAATTTCATTCATACAGTACCTCATTTTGGGCTGTAGGAGGAGCAATAATTCAATTCAGTTACATTTTATCTATACAATGTATATTACAATAGTATTGTCTCATGTTATTTCACATCAAAGGGCATTCATGAGCAACAAGGGCAAGGAAAAACCTTGGGTAGATCCATGGGGTTATCTGAACTGCATTGGTCATGCAGATAGCAGATGGTTGATCAGAGAGCAATTAGTCCATGGTGTTAACTGAGCACCGTAATAATTTCAAGATATAGTCCCACATCCTTATAGGACAACCAAGCAATAGAGTTCCAAAAGTTCTGGCTGAACAGAGTACAGTCCAATCAAAAAGGAGTTGGTAACATGTGGTCAGGGGAGGCAGGAATGACACTTGGCAGAGGTGGTTGTGGCATGAATGAACAAAAGAAGCGAATGAGTTTAGCCAGCTTTAAGCCATTAAGATGTGGCTTTTGCAGGCACCTGATATAGAATGTACAAGTCGAGTCCAACAATACCAAATATACTTTTGTTGTGATATCGCTAACATAGCAACTATTTTGTTGTTTGTTTTATTGTTAGTTTTGTGTATAATTTGTGTTTGTGTGTATGCTTGTGTGTGTGTGTGTGTGCATTTGTACAGGAAAAGAGAAAGTTGCCACCATTACCCAATGGTGTGACAGACCTGGGAGAAGCAGAGGATCATGGGGGACATGGAGGACCGGAACTGCAGCGCACTGGAAGGTGACAAATGTGCAGCAGAAATACAAACTTGTTTGTCACAGGATAGTGTCATGCTACACCTAGAGAGGAAAGTGAAACATAGCTATCCTAGCTGTAGCGTTCCTAACCTAACCTAACAAGACTTAAAGGCGAACACTAAAAATATTGTACATTTATGTAGAGATGATCTATTGATTTGAAAATTTGCCTTCCAGTCAGAAATGCACTACACACAATTAGCATGTTCCTTGCTTATTACCTTGATTCAAAGATCTGTTCCTTGGCCTACATTACTATTCTAGTCATATTCTATTCTAGTCATGTTCTAGTCTTCTTCCATTTTCATATTGTGGTGGTGGTGGTAGCATCTAAATAACCTGCATCGCATGCCAGTAACTAGATTGAATTTGAATTGTCAGCGTCTGCTGTTGTGCCATTGAGCAAAAGAATGTCTTTAGCTTGAGGGTGGGGTTCCATTGCTTTAAAATGTATTTTTAGTATTTTACAGATTTTTTTTTTTTGTCGTTCCCCCTTTCTCATTTTCATGTCCATTTTGCTGTACATGTCAGATTCTGTGGTGGCCTCCTCATGGACATCAAGCGCAAGGCCCCCCACTACCTGTCAGACTACATTGATGCGCTGAGCCTGCAGTGTTTGGCCTCCTTCCTCTTCCTCTATTGCGCCTGCATGTCCCCTGTCATCACCTTCGGAGGGCTGCTGGGAGAAGCCACAGAGGGACGCATAGTAAGACACATTTCAGTTTATTTCTTTGGGTTGCTAAACAGGAGGAGGGCAATTACTAATAGACGTATAGAGTATGTCACAGAATTAGGCATCAAACATAGAAGCACATAAGCACCTTTTCTGCTACTATCTCGCCAAGTTTAAATAAAACTATATTACTAAAAGTGAACAAAACCAGGGAATTCCCTGATATGTTAATTTAATGGGAATGAGTGTTTATCCTACAACTTAACTGATGATTGCAATAGGCAAATGGGTAATGAACTAATGTTTAGGATCTCTCTATATTGCTTTTTTGGCGTAGAATTTAGAGAGTCATGCGGATAAATATATAATGAACGACGCAGGCAGTGTTGCCAGATGATGATAATTTTTATCTCTGTATGATCAGTAATGGAAAAAAAAAAAGAATCCATAATTTCAGTCATTTGTCCCAACCCACCCATCCTACTGCTTCTCTCTCTGACCCTTAAGAATTATTTAGCAGTGCTGCCTGCCCACACACAGGCATCCACACTGCCACACATGCTCACTTACACACATACTGTACATGCAAGCACACATAGCTTAGCCTGCCCGTCACCATGGCTACACATTACGGTTTTGTCGACCAAGTTTGGTCAGTCAAAACAAAGAGAAGTCCTTAAAATGAGTTCAAAAAGAGCTAAAAACATTTTTCAATATGATCTACTCCTCATGCCCCTGTTTAGCCCAGTGGCCACACACCATCCTTGCAGTAATGTTGGCTTGTCATACACCAGGCCTTAATCATGCTGCTATGTAAAAGAAATAGGGATCTGCCGAAAAGCAGCTCGAGCATCACCCAGTGGCCGCTGCCGTTATTTCAATGTAGTCAATACGTACTGGGAGGAACGTGTTGCGGGTCCCGCCGAAACGTTGTCTAAGGTACGTCTCCTCAATGAGACTGGGTTGTGTATAACACACATTATCACTGAAGTGAAGGCAGTCATATTTCAGCGAGTGGTCAATGGCAAGTGGCCTACTTTTTTATTTGATTATTTTTACCTGCATTTGGGGAGTTGCGGCTTCTAATTTCTACCCTGCATGCAATTTTTCATGCTGGTTTGACCCAGATGCTGGGGAGTGTAGAAAAGATGCTGTGTGTGCAAACTGTGCATGGCAATGTTGACTAATTATAACAACATATGTTCACATTCCTTACGTGTAATCACTGTATAATTTGTTATTCTATAACATTACTGATTGTCTCTCTATAGTATCATCGGTAAATAAATAACACATTGAAAAAGAAAATGCACATAATTTGATACATGATCACAAACCGGACACAACAGAGACTAAGAAAGTAGTGGGGAATCTCGGCCCAAGTTTGGTTAGTTTCAGGTTAGGCTTATCCAGAGAATTAAAACTCTAAATTAAAGCCCCATTTATTTTTCTTTCTACGCAGAGTGCTATAGAGTCCCTGTTTGGTGCTTCCATGACTGGTATTGCTTACTCCCTTTTTGCTGGGCAACCTCTCACCATTCTGGGAAGCACTGGGCCTGTTCTTGTGTTTGAGAAGATTCTCTTCAAATTCTGCAAGTAAGTGTCCATTCAGGTCCACGTGTGAAAGTTGGAGATTAAGCACAGTAATGTTGCGTCATGGCATGTTGTGTCAACACTAATAAAGTAGATCACATACCTATGCACTCTTTCAGTGGAGAGTCTGACTCTCCAAGGTTTTGGAGAGATAAGTGAGTAGGTTTGCCTTCAGAGGTTTAGAAAATATGCATAATTAAATAAATATATTATCATTTGAGAATAACAATTATTTCTCTGTGTTATGCCATGTAAAGGCCATTTACTACTGTATGTTGAAAATTGGCTAAAGCCTTTTCTTGTGTCTCTGTGGTGGATATGTGTGTACGTATTTGTGTGAATCGGTGTATGTATGCATTTGTGTGTGTTTGTATGTGTGCATGCATGTATGGATGCACAGGGATTACGGTCTTTCCTACCTCTCTCTGCGCGTATGCATTGGTCTGTGGACGGCGTTTTTCTGCCTGCTGCTGGTCGCTACAGACGCCAGCTCCCTGGTGTGCTACATCACACGCTTCACAGAAGAGGCTTTTGCTGCCCTCATCTGCATCATCTTCATCTATGAGGCACTGGAGAAGCTCATACACCTGGGCGAGCACTACCCCTTCAACATGCACAACGACCTCAACAAGCTTACACAGTACACGTGAGTGTACACACGCTAACACACACACACACACACACACAATACAATTACTTGAAATAAGATGGAAAAAAGAAGCTGAGAGAATATGAATAAATAACAATATGCTAATGAAAAGACATAAACAGAAAAAAACTTCACTAATGGTGTACATCTATGGTGACCTGCAGTGATGGTTCTATGCCAACCAGCTGTTTTTTAATTGCCTGTAAAACTTGCAGACGGTTTGTGCAGAACACTGTTTCTTGTATGAATACATAGGCGCACACTCACTGTGAGCAAACAGCAACAGTTACGGACTGCAGCCACACTTTGATTGCTGCGTAAATGAGGCCTACTATATGTAGCAAGATCTGGTATCTTTAGTGTCACTGAAGAGCCATGAAACAAAGATGACAGATAGGTCGAACTGCAGTGATCTATTTTTCTATGCAACGTCATGTTGTGAAAATGTACAAAGTAGAAGACACAGCTTTGTGTATTTATGTCACCAGAGTTTTTTTTTTTTGTGGGCCTCCCATCAGTGGTTAACAAGCTATCCAAGTATCAGCCCAGAACAACATACACTACAAGCTCAGACAAGCTAACATTGTGGGTTATGAAAATTATTCACTACATTTTTTTTTTGTAGTTTGTTTTTGGAATTATCTGACTGAGTGTAGTGGACTAAAATTTGAGACAAAACATTCTCATAAACACTTTTCAATTTGTCCTACTCTTTACTCAACTCAAGTTGATATAAACTTATATTGAAAGTTATTGAAATCACTAACCAATGTTCTTGAACAGACACAGTACACATTACATCTTCAGAACATGGTGATTGTTACACACATACTGTATAAGAGTCTTACTGGTAATGGTTTGATAGTTGTTCTTTGCAAACCCTACCCTGAGACACATAGACATGAACACTAGATCTGCCCATGGGAAATGCATCAATGGAGCATCTTGGTACAGATTTTCACTCCCTTTTTAATGAATGGACGTAAATCGGAGTGCAAGTATGCCAGAATGAAAGGACAGTAAATCTGTGGATCTATAATCCAATTTTCGATTTCTATGTTCATTCAATTGTCAGACATGTATCGATGACTAAAGGGGAAGTTTTATACCTACAACAGTTTTGTTTGATTACTATTTTTTTATTTACAGCTGGCTGCAATAGTGGAGCATGGTTACGATGTGACTTTGGATACCAACATTTATTGGGTTATGTATCTATTAGTAGCCCTTCAAATTATTTGTAACTTTTAACAGTTGTAGGTGTGAACCTCAAATAATTGTTCAGGGTAGCATGGTAATCTATTTATAGCCCCCCCCCCCTTTTTTTTTTTTTTTTACAAAAACAGGAACAATTTAGAAACGATAATATTAGCCAATGTTGACAGAATATTTGTTCTACTCTGAAAAGTCATTGAGAGGCAGAATAGCAGGCAATACACCTCATTTGCATGGTCCAGCCAAAGATCATTTGGGACTGTCTCTGGTCCAATCCCCTGTTACTTCATGAATTTGCCAGGGGGCCGGGAAATATGAATCGTTTTGTTCTAACCTTTTTAAATGAGTCTGTATAAGACACTCTAGCAGTGCTCCTCTAGCAGTTCACACATTTGCATACACCATTATTGAGACTCAAAGAACAATTTCCGATTGTCAAAAAACGTGTTCTATGATATCTGTAAGATAACTAACACAAAAAAATGAATCATCAGTAAAGAAAAATGAATCATCAGTAAATAATTTTTATCTGGAGAAATTAAATGGCAAATAATAGTTGAAATAGGAAGCAACAACGGGATACAATGACAAATAATGTTATCACACGTTGTTGTTATCTATGTTTTACACATTTGTGTTTTGTCTACACACATGAGTTGTGACTGGGTGATACACAAGCTACAGTAGCAGCCGTGACTTCATAGATGTGAATCATAGATGTCCTCTGATTTTTTGCACTCCTAAGGTGAACTGCAGTCATATTCGGCATAAGGGCTCTCTGTAATATAATAAAATACACAAGGTGGCCTGATTGATCAAAAAACATTTCATGTTGTTGTCCTTATATTTGTGTTACTGCAGGTGTGTGTGCACAATGCCTGAAGATCCCAGTAATGACACGCTGCAAATGTGGGAGAAGAACAACATCACTAGTTCTCTGGTTGACTGGAGGGGTTTGGATGTTCAGGTATGTTTGTGTATGGTTATAAAAACCACTGCTAGTATAGTGATGGGGAATATACTCATTAATCATTATACTAATTTCTGTGAATGTATTTGATTTGTTATCTGAGTTATTGTATTGAATGCTGCCACTCTAATGCTACTACCTGAATTTGAGCCCATGTCAGTTATGTGATTTTGTTTATTGATGATTAAGACAAGAAGTCTATAAATTCAGAGGCCTTTTAAAACCATTCATAAGAACGCTGCTCTTTGTTATAAATTTTATCAGCAAGGTTGTGAAGAACCACTTTACATTTATGTCTCTTTTATAAGAGTTCATTAAGCCACTGTGTGCTGGCAAGATAGTTGAAAGTCATGGTGACACAAGGATATGAATTTATGGAAAACAAAATAACAAACAAGCTTAGGAATAATTCCATATGAAAACAGTGCAACCCCAGTATGCACGTTAGATAATCCACTATCCTCAACTTAGTAAAACTTGGGGACAGAAAGATGAAGAACATAGAATTGTTCCAGTGTGGTAAACACGTAGCCAGTTTCCAACAAACTAAAATGCAGACTGTGACTGATAGCAGTGATTGAGGATCAGAGGTCGAATTTGGAATGTAGAGACCAAATATTTGAATGTCAGCCATTTTCAAAAAAAAAAAGAAATTTAATTAATACAGATTTCCGGACAAATTTGAGATAGCCCCAAGTTTCAATCTTTTCTGGTCAGGAATCTACAGAGAAAACATTGACAGGAAAATAGGCCTATTTTTTTCCCAGCAAGTGACCTGTCCTTTTTTCAAGTGACCTATCTATAAACCAAGCCTTAGCTGCACCTCAATTGAATGTGGGAAAATGGAGTACTTCTGCAACATCCTTTTCCTGGCTTGGTGACGTTTCCTCCACAGATGGAGATTAGAGACTGGATTTTGCCGGATTTATTCATTTCACATCAACCCATAGACCGTGTTCTTTTGCGAGTGTGTGTTCCCTGAACTTACATGACACTGCACATTTCTCGAGGCGGGTGTTTTCTGCTGAGTGTGTGTGGGTATAGGTGTCTGGCACGCATGCATGTGAGTGTGTGTGCTTGTGTGTGCGTGCATGTGTTGTGTGTGACTGTTCCTCATTGCTTGGAAGCTTAGCTAAACAAATCCAAACACAAATCCAATTTACTTTTGGATCAGTTCAGTTCATTATCGTGTGGTCTTTTTTTGAGTAGATCTTAGAGCAGCCCCCTGAGTCTGGGACATTTATTCTCACACGTTTTCTTGATTGAGTGCAGAAGCAATTCGGATTAGGACTGAGAAAAATGTAGTTCTGCTTTTAGATTCTCTTGGATTGGACATTGTTCTATATCTTTATAGCTGTAAATCACCATCTTTTGGCTTATTTTTAAAATACCAATATAATATGTGTATGCAGGAACAATATTACATCACAGATTTACAGCATTATCCTGTGTTATAAGGACACTGTTTTGTGTGATTGTATGTGATGCAGGGCTGCATAGCAATGCACGGGCACTTTGAGGGCAGTGCGTGTGGGCATCACGGCCCGTATGTTCCTGATGTCCTCTTCTGGTCCGTGGTTCTCTTCTTTTCCACCGTGGCCATGTCTACCTTCCTCAAAGAGTTCAAAACTAGCCGCTATTTCCCCACCAAGGCAAGTCTCAGTATGTAATATGTGTATGTGTGATGGAATGTGAAGACTTCCGTGTGTATGTGTGTGTGTTTGTGTATGTTTGTATAAATGGTTTTCATTTGGAGCCTTTGAGTGTGCAGTTCTATGATTCCCTCTGGTGCCTGCTTTCAGGTTAGGCAGGTCATCAGTGACTTTGCTGTCTTCATCACTATCCTCACCATGGTCCTTGTGGATTACGGTTTGGGGGTGCCTTCTCCTAAGCTACAGGTCCCCAGCAAGTTTAAGGTAATTAAAGAAAACTTTTTCAAATTTTTCAAGCATTTTATCATGTTAGGTTGATGAATTTAAAATTTCACCTCATGTATCAGCTCCACTATCTGCATTTTCCTTGTAGTTAAAAGTAAATGAGCTTTTCCCTGCAGCCCTGTTGTTCAAGGCTGACAATAAGGGAATAAATAGGAAAAGCATGCGCTCTTTCCAGAATTTGCTACTAGCTCAACTTAAGTAGCCTGGGGTACTTCAGTTCTTCAGTAACTGGGGTAACTTTATTTGCTAACTAGCCTCAGGAGAATGATTAGTTTTGGTTACTAACTAGGCTCAGACGAATCATTACTTTATACCTATACCAATGTCCTAAATTCTTGCCTATACATGTTGATTTGTTTGTAAACCAAAGAATTGGAACAGGAGGCATCATGGGTATTATTTTGAGGACCAAGGCAATGTCTCCAAAATGCATGTTCTTGATGATCTTCAGGACAGAAGTATGTAGTTGTAAATTGTGTGAGAAACTACAATTAATCTGATGCCATAAAATTAACAGATCTAATAAATATATATAGATTACATACATATTACAGGTACATGAATTGATTACATATGTATTACAGCTACATGAATTGATTAACTTAGCTAAAAATACAACGTGGCATTGCGTAGGAGAAGAGTGAGCGGAGGGCAAAGGAGAGGGTCAGTGGAGGATGTGTCATTTTATCTTCCACATGAATTGCCTGTATGGAAAACCTATATAGTATGCATAATCTTACTCTTTGCAGCACTCAGCGTATTTCTTTCATTAATCTTCTTGTCAAGAATGGTTGAAATTGTGCTCTATCAATGAAGATCAGTATTCATATATTCAGTATTTCTATCCGGGGGTTTAACGTGTAAGAGTTTGCAAATTTAGGCCATACTGCCCATCCCTAGTGAACCAGTAGCTATTACTAACTGAATGGGCACAGAAACTTACTTCCTGTTTCATTTTTCTGCTAATGATCCATGCTGTACCAAATGTTATCATTCTTCTTCCTACCAACTTTACTCACCTTTTGATTAATCAACAGTTGTAAGCTGCAACATGTAACTTATAATTGTTAATCTTGTTATGACAAAGCGTTGTTTGTTCAGAACTCCTCATGAATGTTCTTGTAACCTCCCTCAGCCAACCAGAGATGACCGTGGCTGGCTGATCAGTCCTCTGGGTCCAAACCCATGGTGGACCATCATTATCACCTGCATCCCAGCACTCCTCTGCACCATCCTCATCTTCATGGACCAGCAGATCACTGCTGTCATCATTAACCGCAAGGAGCACAAGCTAAAGGTGTGTTTGGTGTGGGAGGTGGAGAGGGGTGGATAAGTGTACAAATGTGTGCGTGTGTGTGTCTGCTTCTGTGTGCCTGTCACTAAACTGTGGTTCTGTGTTTGCGTGTGTTGTTTTCCTACAGAAAGGCTGTGGGTACCATTTGGATCTGTTTGTGGTGGGTGTAATGCTGGGGGTGTGCTCAGTGATGGGCTTGCCGTGGTTTGTGGCTGCGACAGTGCTCTCCATCTCGCATGTCAACAGCTTGAAGCTGGAGTCCGAGTGCTCGGCCCCCGGCGAGCAGCCCAAGTTCCTGGGCATTCGCGAGCAGCGCTTCACTGGACTCATGATCTTCACTCTCATGGGCTGCTCCGTGTTCATGACCTCTGTGCTCAAGGTTTGCCGGGCGTAGGAATCTTTTACTGATTGCCCAAAATCTTTTTTGTACTTCAGTCAGTCTCTAATAATTCTGATAAAGTGCTCATCAGAGTCTCCACTTGTTTTGCAGTTCATCCCCATGCCTGTCCTGTATGGGGTGTTTCTGTACATGGGCGCCTCCTCCCTCAGGGGTATCCAGGTGAGACTTGCTTTTTTCCTGAGCTCATCACACAGCCATCTCTTTGCCTCCTTGGAATGGAACAGTGACTTTCCTATTCTTCCCTATTCCTATGTCCATCCTATGCCATATTCTCACAAAAAGCCATGAAAACACATTTATTTTCCATTTATTTCATGCTTTGATCATAGTTGAATGAATAAACCAAACCAGATGAATTCCATGTCTGCTCTAACGTGTGCGCATTCTGTGTGTCAGTTCTTTGATCGTCTTAAGCTCTTCGGAATGCCCGCAAAGCATCAGCCTGACTTCATCTATCTGCGCCATGTTCCACTGCGGAAGGTCCACTTGTTCACCATCATCCAGCTCAGCTGCCTTGTGATGCTCTGGGTCATCAAGACTTCCAGAGCTGCCATAGTTTTCCCAATGATGGTAAGCAGTATGCGTGTGTGTGTGTGTGTGTGTGTGTGAGATGCATGCGCTCATATGAAAATAGCAGGCACCCCTAGTGACTGTGATATTTTATATTCTAAATCGTAGGTGTCGTTGTGGCCAAATCTGGACCTCTGTGTAATTAAATTTGGCCTGTGAGATCATATCAAATGTGTATTAGAGCTGGCCCTCCATAGTGCATACACCAATAATGCTATAAGTCTCTGAATGCTTTGTGAGTTCATTGGACTCTCAGTCGGGGTCAGCAATGACGCCTCCTTTTCTGATGACAGTCTTTAGCATCAATGCTACAATGCTACCAGTTTTGGTGCTACCTTAGATAAACTTAAAACACCTCTCCCCAAACATGACAAAACGAAAGATGGAAAACAAGAGATTTCAAGACAGGTGGAAGGCTGATTGGCCCGCAACCTTATCCCAGTTTTTAATTTTGACCCACTGTGAATTTGAGTGTGACACCCCTTTTCTAAGGGATATTTTTGTGATGTTTTTTTTTTTTATTACACTACCTGACAGCTTAAATAAGAAGTTACATGATAATATTTAATATTTTTCAAAAACTTACTTTGGAAGTAGATTTTTGACCACAAAGGAATGGAATTTCATAAATGAGCTACTAACTGAAGGTTTTAGGAGGTTGGTAGCTTTTTTGAGTATGATACTATTTGGAGATCCAATTCTCAATGTAGAGAAAAAATGAGATCCAAGGAAAATGGCACAGATCCAAAAAATGTCATTCTGCAATAGATTTTATTTATTTTTTTGTTAACAATGTTCTGTCAAATAAGATGATATATCAAGAATCATATTGTAGTTTAGACAGTTGTGATAAATGATGAGTAATCGTGAGTATCGTGAGGAGTGATAGTAGTAATAGGAAATGGAATTGGACCATTGTTATTTATGTGCTTATGTACTATGTAATTACAATATAGAAATATTACACTCTTACACATCTTAAATGTAAAAACTGTAAATGTAAAAAAAAAAAAAATGTAAATATAGCCAAGATATGAATTATGTGTCTTGAATGGCTGGGCTGGGTTAGGGTGTCCATTCATTTTTAATAGGCATTCCCAGATGTACATGTATATAGTACTTCAGCACAGCAGCAGAATGGTAGTTTGATAACAGTCGTTAGAAGACCCTACAGCAGCACTGCTGTTATCATGTTAAACTGTATTTTAAAAATCCCCAGGCCTTTCAGGTTTATCAAGATAGCATAGGCATGGAGGTCAACCAGTGAGCGTCTGTCAGAGGTGATAACCATGCACTATGCAGGCATCACATGTCATACTGTAGGTCATGTGATTAGAGGAAGCAAATGAATTAGGCCAATAATTCACATGTCACAGATCATCAGTCACATGTGCATGGATGCATTGGTAGAAAAGAGAAGAAGGAGTCGTGCCATGCTTTTGGAGTGAAGATTTTCTGTCTGGGTAGAATTCTGGGCTTCTTTTACCAACTAAATTGTCACAGTAGGCTATGTACAATACATTCTATGCTATTGGATGTACTGTACTATTCAAAAACAAATTTTACAATCCCTCAAAATATGGAATATTTAGTTCTTAATGCTTGTAGGCCTTTTTGTTATGCATCAGGAGGCAGCTCCATAGGAGGTCATTACATAAAAGGTTAACAAAATGGCTAGAAGACTATTCAGAACAAGAATTTAGGACATTGGTATAGGTATAAAGCAATGATTCGTCTGAGAATCTGATCAAATCTGTTAAAGAATACGTACGTAGGCTGACATAGGTATGGTTCTACAATACACACAATGCAGTGCTTTGACTCCATCTAGTGGCCATGTTTTATGTAACGTGTGTATTAGACACTCAAGAATGGGCTAGAGGGGCAGGTGTATAGTGACTGAAGGCCTAAAGCATCTGTTGATCCTGAGGTACACTACAGATAAGATGTCCTAGAAAGTTTATTAATTGAGTGAGTTATAGTCAAGAAAGCGTAAATCAATAATCCCAAAGTTGCTTCTCCTACATGGACAAATATCTTGTGTTCTTTGTAAACGTAAATGCTGACTACATTTTAAAAAATGCACATTTTCAACTTCTAAAATTATTTTCAGTTGACCAAATTTGAGATAATGAGTTGTGAATCGGCACCACTCATTATCTCAAATTTGGTCAGCTGAAAATAGTTAAGCAGCCCGGACACAAACTTTTTGAAGTTGAAAGTGTGTATTGTTTTTACAGTGTATAGATAAATAGAGCTTTCTCTGTTCAGACCTCGACTGAACAACCATTGCTACCATGTATGGTTTTATGGTAGGTTTGTACAGTATGGTTAGTTTTTGTAAATAGACGGCATTTAGCCCTTTACAACTTATGTGAACTTAAAGTGCTTTATAATGTGATCGGGAGATAAAACAATGATTGGCTATCTCACATGAATGCCACTGATGGCGTACTGTACAGTTGATGGATACATGAGGGACGTCAGCACACATGAACTGCAAAAGAGAAAAGGAGAGGTCGCTTGAGTATATGGGTATATAATATGCATATCAAATATCCCCTTGTCCATAATCTAGGTCCTACGATCATGCAGTAGGCTGCAGTTGTAAAGTATTATTTGAATCAACTACATTTGATTAATGTAAAAAGGTTTGAATCTATCGCAATATGGTGTGTCCATGTGTTCTTGGTCGTTTTTTTTTTTTTGACTGCTAAACTGCTAACTGACTGCTAAAGCAACAAGCCTGATGAGATAAATTAGAAGTGAGAAATAGATTCATTGAATCTTTATTCAAATATTTTTGCAGGTTTTGGCTCTGGTGTTCATCCGTAAATTGCTGGACTTCATCTTCTGCAAGAGAGATCTGAGCTGGCTTGACGACCTCATGCCAGAGAGCAAGAAGAAGAAGCTGGAGGATGCAGAGAAAGAGGTGTGGGTTGTTACTGTGTTACACTTTTCATTTGGACCAATCTCATGAATCAGTTAAGACATTGTGTGTTTCTGGCACATGATGGTTCTGTGCTATGAATAGAATCATAAAGATAGGGTCATGCACCACATTTGGTAATGACACATTCAAGGCAAGGCAAGGCAAGGCAAGGCAATTTTATTTATAAAGCGCATTTCATACACAGTGGCAACTCAATGTGCTGTACAGAGACCAAAACAAAATACAATACAAGGCAACAAACGTGTGTGTTAAAAATGAGAATTTAAAAGAAAATTGATAATACAAAGATGAATAAAATAGAGAAAAAAAAAAAAAAAAAAAAAAA
>JAGFZM010000745.1:207933-239630 GCA_017657215.1 Limnothrissa miodon
ATATGAAGTAAAATGATCATTAAAGAAAATAAATAATAAAATGAACATTAATGAGATTTTAAAAGAAAATTGATAATAAAAAGATGAATAAAATAGATGAAAAAAATTTAAAAGAGAATTTAAAAGAAAATTGATAATAAAAAGATGAACAAAATAGATGAAAAAAAAGAGGAGAGGAAATATAAAATATATGAAGTAAAATGATCATTTAAGAAAATAAATAGTAAAATGAACATTAACAGAAAATAAATAAAAAATGCAAATAATTAAAATATTTGTAAAAAATGAACATTAAAAGAAAGTTAATAATAAAACCACAATAGATAAATAATTACAATCAGGTAAAAATGAACATAAAATGAACATCAAGAGAAAATTAATCATAAAACCAAAACAGATAAATAATTAAAATCAGGTGGCATTAGGAATAAGCATCAGAAAATAATTTGGTCTTAAGTCTTGATTTAAAACTGTCAACGGTAGGTGCATTTTTTATATTTTCTGGAAGTTGGTTCCATAGCTGCACAGCATAATAAGAAAAGGCTGCTTCACCAATTTTTGTTCTGACAGTGGGTCTGATCAACAGATTCTTTTCCACAGATCTTAGAGACCTCAGTGGAGTACATTTCTGACACATGTCTAAAATATAATTAGGGCCTTTGCCATTCATAGATTTAAATAAAAGTAACAGTGCTTTAAAATCAATTCTAAAACTCACAGGAAGCCAGTGCAGGGATTTTAAAATTGGAGTAATATGGTCAGTTCTTTTTGTTCTTGTAAGGACCCTAGCAGCTGCATTTTGAATGAGTTGAAGGGGCTTAATGGTCTTTTTGGGTAGGCCTGTTAACAGGCCATTGCAGTAGTCAACTCTGCTAGAGATAAAAGCATGAATGAGTTTTTCAAGGTCCTTACTTGACATTAGGTCTCTCAGCTTAGAGATGTTTTTTAAATGATAGTATGCTGATTTAGTGATTGATTTGATATGACTGCTGAAGTTAAGGTCACTATCAATGATGACTCCAAGGTTTTTAACGGTCTCTTTGGCTGTGAACCCCTTTGCATTGAGCGCAGTGGCCACCTTTGCTCTTTTCTTCTTGTTTCCAAATATAATCACCTCAGTCTTGTCTTTGTTTAGCTGCAGAAAATTAAAGGACATCCAGTCATTTGTCTGTTCAATACAATGATAGAGACCTTCAAGGGGGGTATAGTCATCAGGGGACAATGAAATGTAGATTTGGGTGTCATCAGCATAGCTATGGTAAGAAATTGAGTAGTTAGTGATAATCTGACCAAGTGGGAGCATATACAGGTTGAATAGTAAAGGTCCAAGTATAGACCCCTGGGGGACTCCACAGGTCAGGGGCATTGGTGTTGAAGCATGGGTGCCCATGGCAACGAGGAAGCTTCTATCTTCTAAGTAGGATTTTAGCCACTTAATCACTATACCAGTAAAACCAACCCAATGTTCCAGCCGGTGTAGTAGCCATGATCAACAGTGTCGAAGGCAGCACTGAGATCCAGTAGCACCAGAACAGATGTTTGTCCTGCATCAGTATTTAGATGGATGTCATTCACAACCTTAATGAGGGCAGTCTCAGTACTGTGATAGGCTCTAAAGCCAGACTGAAATATATCAAGACAATTTTTTGAGGACAAAAACACAGTTAGTTGATTGAAAACTATCTTTTCAATGATCTTCCCAACAAATGGCAGATTGGATATTGGCCTATAGTTGTTAAGAGCTGACTGATCCAGGGTATTCTTTTTCAGTAGTGGTTTTACTACTGCTAGTTTTAATAACTTGGGGAAAATGCATTCTCCAAAGAAGTATTTATAATCTGGAGCAGATCTGGTGCTACAAGGTGGAGGACAGATTTCAAGAAGCTGGATGGCAAAATGTCCATTTCACATGTGGAAGAACTGAGGTCTTGGACGGTTTTCACCAGTACATCGTAAACATTCAAGCATTGCAGAAATATGAGGTGGCATTACTGTAGACTGTTGAAATAAATGGTTTGAAGTGGTCAGGATAGGGGCCCTGAGTAACAAGTTTGGTTTTGTCAAAGCATTGCAGAGATATGAGATTTCAGTAGTGGTGGTGCAAATGTATTTAAAGATGGGTTTGAAGATAAAGATGCTTTGAAGTAAAACGTTATTTGATGGCTTGTGGTGGTGTGATGGCTAAACTCTGAAGAGTGCCAAAATACTGTACTGATTCATGCTTGTTTTCACTGATCCATATATAGTCGCACTAATTTAGGCTTATTTGAACTCCTTGGATTCTGAGAGGGGCTTCTTTATGTCTGCTTAAATACATCTAATAGCTAGAATAGAATTATACTCTTTTTGATCCCGTGAGGGAAATTTAGTCTCTGCATTTATCCCAATCCGTGAATTAGTGAATTTGTGAAACACACTCAGCACACAGTGTGAAATCATCATCCTTTATTATTTATATTCTGGTCAATTGTTAGATAAGGGTAAACTATTATTTAAATTACATGTTTTACATTTATGCTTTATGAATGCTTCCAAAGCAAGATAAAAAGAGGATAAATAATCAAGATAGATCCGGGATGGGAGTGTAGAAGTGGAGTCAAGTGCAGTGCAGTGCAGTGAAATGGGATAGGGTCATCAGTCAAAACTTGTACAGTAGGTTTCTTGCTAGAGCAGAAGGTCAGGAATCAGTTTTGTTGTAGATGTTACAATTGGAACTTGTTGTCAGGTGGGAATGAAAAATAAAGCTGGGTATCATTAGCATAGCTGTGATATAAAAAGCAATGTTGGCAGAGGAGGGTCCCTAGCACCAATTGGGATGATTGACAGTGCCAAATTCTGCTCATAGGTTGTATTGTTGTCTAATGTTGTTCTATTGCCTTTTAATTTTGTTGAACATTGTGGTATTCATGAGTAACATGCTTATATCAAGACAGACTAATATGTCCCTAGTTTGTTTGGTTACATCGGCCATGAAGCTGTTTTTTTCTATTACTGTCCCCAGTGGCCAAGCGTAATAACTTGCTTGTCCTAGAGTTGTGCACCTGATGTGACTGGAGCTATTATTAGGCTGCCTTTGACTTCTTTGTTACGTTCTGTGATGAGGGCTGTAGATCCAATGCCTGGAAGTGTTTTTTTACACAGTAGCCCATAAAGAAAGAATGAAGAATTTTGGAATAATCTTTCATCAGCTACTTTTAGAAAAATAAAGGAGAATAACAGTTATTGTACTGTAGTAGGCAATTTACAGAGTGCAGTGAAAAGGCTTAAACAGACTTAAAGTGATAGTCAGGAGTAATCCTAATTCTTCTTCTGTTGTACAAGCTTGCACAGTGCTGTTGGTAGGAAGAAGATCAAGACAATTTGGTAAAGGATAGTCTAAATAGCAAACTAATTTTGACAATGCAGTTGTGGGAATGAAGCAGTCACTGGACGTATAACAAAGAGAGTCAATCCTCAGATATCAAAGAATTTCATCCTATACATTGATCAATGTATGTGATGAAAAATGTATTTCATGAAATATGTTTGTGAAGATTCTCGTTCATCCAGGTCTTGGTAGGAAAGGTTATTAGTATAGGCAACTAGACTTCTTTTGGAGCTTGAAAACATTTTACTTTTCATCTACAAAGTTTTATCAGTTCTAAAATGGAGATGAGTGTGTGGAAATATATCCCTGGACTGTGGGTGTATCTGTGAACTGTAGAGCAGACCCCTTATCGTGTGTCGATGGGTCATAAGCAAGGGTTCAAGAGCGTGTAGCTTTAGCTTCAACACCAGCAACACACACCATTCTCCTGTATAACACCACATGGAGCATAGAAATGGAGCATGCAGGTCCATGCGTGTGCATGTTGGTGGATGGCTACCCAATGGCTACAGCCAACTTATTTAGTGTGTGTTCTTAAAGAGCCGATATGTTGTGCAGATGGGCAACTCCACCTGCTTTCCAAAACTACTTTTTCTGATGTTGTTATGTAGCAAACAAACCAGGTGTATTATTGCCACCCACTGGAGGGTAAAATGTCTAATAATATCTAATAACGGTTATGTCCATGAATGTGTAGTTCCCAACTGTGGAACTTAGAGGATGGTCAGAGCTGACTGGCACCAGTTCTGAGCTCCAGGCTGTGTACCAATTCCAGTGGAAATTCTTCAAAGTATGTGTTCTACCAAGCACTGGCTTTCTGTGGCCACACAGACAAATACTTCTCTGACTAAAGGTTATATGAAATAGGTGAGTCCTTAAAGGGGATCCCAAATTTGTCACAATTCATCCCATCGTAAAGCTGTTTGTTGCTTAGAAATGATGAACGTTTCACTTTTGGAACACATCGCTAGTGTTCAATATGGCGTTGATTATGAATTGGGTGATATTATCTGCCTAGCCCCGGCAAATTAATCTCCTGTGTTGAGACATGCATTTGAAGAGTGGTCAGTTGGTTTCTCCAATACTGCCTACAGTAGATCACATTGTTGAGGTGTGACTTGAAGTTTTTTCCTCAAGGTGAACCAGACTCAGTCTGAGTGTGTCCTGTCTTGAAGTAGCCTGGGATGTTAAAGAGGTTTTTCCTTAGTTTCTCACATAATTACCAATTAAACCCCAGTCTCACACAATTATGTTAATGGAGGATTCCTCTCCTGACATTACCATCTTCAGTTTAGAATTCATGAAATATCTCGATGAAAAGTGAAATTCCTTCAAGCACTAAAAAAGAATTCCAGTTGCTGAATACCATGAAAACATTCTCAATTTGAGGTACTAATATAAGAGATGTAGTAAATTGCATAAGTTTAAATGTGGACAATAAAAGAGGTTGGATGGCCAGTATAGATGATTCAAACTTTACGAAGCAAATGTGCCATATGTGCATATGTGAATAAGGTATGGTGCATGGTCACCTAACAACCTACTACAGGGATGGTCAGTGGCTGGCATGCTGGAGGCAAAAGCAACATAGCTCTTTTTTTTTTACTGTGCACCATCCTTATCTAAAGGGAGTAGTAAAGGTGGTGGTGGGGGTATTCCACAGTAGAGAGGAATGCTAGCAGAAATATTGTACAAAATTCTCTTGTTCTCCTTCAGCACTCAGCAGCACTTCTACAGCATGGCTATAATTGGAATTACTCTTAACTATCACTTTAACGTTGTGAAAGAGTCTATTTTATTGCTTTCATTTTTGAAAGGCTTCGTTCTATAAGTTTTCATTATTATTTTCTATATATTTTCATAACTAGATTAGTCTTTCGTAGCCTATACTGTACATCTTCTAAAGTCAGGGGTGGAGTGGGAAAAGAAAGAGCTCAGTAAACTGTAAATTATACATTGATTGAAAGGGATATTTTGTCAGTATAAACTTATGTTCTGGATTCTCCATTATAAGATATGTAGCAATACTCAAAATTGCAAGTTTGCATATGTCTACGGAATTTGGCATGTAATATTATTGGAGGAGGTAGCTGAAACTGTTGTATCTAAAAATGGTAACTTGGATGAATTATTTCCTCCTGTCTTTGTTGTGTCAGTGGCATTATAACGCAAACGTTAAGGGAAAAACATCCAGTTTGACAGGCAAAATGTGCATCAGAATTGCCTTTAATCTATTTTAGTAACCTATTCTACCTTTTATCCATAGAGCATTGGATATATTTTTAAATTTAAGATCATAGAATATAGTTTTATATTTTGTGCGCTAGGAGGTGCACCTCACATTGCAGTCAGAAAGGCCCAGAAAGGCCTTCACAGTCATGAAAACTTCTGCCCTACTCCACAGCCCTCAGAAATGAAGGGCAGAGCAGACATCTTGTCGGCTGGTTCCATCAGTTTGGTCTGTCCTGTAAGTTCTTGAAATGATGAGGACCCAAACGCATGACTGACTTAGGAACAAAAAAAGGTACAGAATGTACTCCACCACATCATGAACATACATGGAACAAAGACTGTGGAAACAAGGGTTTAAATAGAGAACAGGAAACAGGTGAGAGAAAAATAATAAACACCAACAAACAAGATCCATGTGTGCGGCAAACCCCTAAAGGACTAAACAAAGAGCAGGCAAATACACATGGTTGTCCTATTAAAGTGTAATTGCTAAAACAAAACAGTTGTATTGGTGTTAGACTTTCACTCATGACTGACACTCATGGTGGCATCTCATCTCTTTCAGGAAGTCCACAGTGGTGTAGTGGAGGACGAAGGCATAGTCCAAGTGCCCCTTGAGGGGCACTACAAGTAAGTGCTGTAGAATGATATTCTTCATCATTGAAGAATAGCATTATTGATATGTTGTCTAAAAAGTTATAAATGTAATTATACCTGGATATAGAATTGTGTTATTTTGAGTTTTGTGTTTATTGTGTTATCTTGAGTCGTTCTTGAAATAGTACATGAATACTTTTTTTTCCCTCACCAGGGATGACCCCTCTATAGTCAACATTTCTGATGAGATGACAAAGGCCTCTTTTGGCAATGTGTTCAAAGGCATCAACCAAGAGAACACCAAAAAGGACATGACTTCAAAAAGGTTTGACCTTAATTTCTTTTCATTTGCAATTTCTATGATTAATACTGATATTTTTTTAAATTGTGCTTTGAAACAGCTATGTGCAGAGCCTCTGCAAAATTTGTAGTATTATTTAGAGCATTTTGAATGACAATTCTTTTTCATTTCCAAAGTGTTTCTGTGTTTCAAGAAAAAGACTTTAGGATGACTAGATTTAGACTTACATTTCCCTGGTCCTGTCCTGGTGGCACTGGATTGATGTAATTGACTGAAGCACAGAGAACACTGCCCTTTATAAAGAAACAGCTTGGCTTTTAATGTTCCTAATAGCTGTGCCTTTGAGATTTAAATCTTGGGGGAACAAAAATCAGTTTTATTCATTTTGTTTGCATCTGTCCCACCTGACTGAGCTCCTCAGAACCTCAGGAGTGAAATGCACTGATTCTTCCAGCACCTTTTGTTGCTGCTGTCGTTGATGTGTGCTGCCCCTCTCTATAACTTTTGCCTGCTAGTTCCTTTGTAGTGTATGTAAAAAGGGAAGCTCTCTCAGTCAGTGAGAGGGCTTCTGACCTGGCGACAGCTCACATCTCCTGACTCTTTTATCTCTCATCCCATCTCACATGTAAGCTCCCCCACCTAAACCTCCTAGAAGCTGATTGGCCAAAGGTAAGCCCCTACCCCTCCCTTCCAGTGTGCACCCATTGCCATGGCGATGCCACTCTTGTACCCTGTCCAGCTCCCACTCTTTCTTAATGGTCTTTTTTTCTTCTCCTGAAAAATGCAGTTTATTTTCCCTCATGGCAGAGGAGTTCGATTCAGTTGTCCTTTCCCTTTTTTATAATTGGCACTTCAGTTTTGTCAAGTGAAACAGGTCAAAAGAAAACCTGATGTAGACAGTTGTTTCTTTGGCACCCATACAAGGCCCATCTATTTCACTTGCAGCTTGTGCAAAGGCCATGTAAACAAGGACGTTTTGTATATCTCTTCTCTGCCATACAGACATGCCACAGGGTTTGGCCTAAATAAACTGCATCATGAGAAAAAAAGCATCTCCATAGAGGATGGAGAGTGCTTGTGCCTGTCCATGTTTTTTTCTTTGGAGTGTTTGGACTCTTTCTGCATGTTTTCGTGGTGGTGCTCTGCAAGTGTTTCTGTGTGCAGTGCACAAGACTGTGTATGTGAGTGTTTGTGTATTTGCAAAGGAGGTGATGTGCAAGGAAGCTCGCCAATGTGCATGCATGTTGCATGATAGACAAAGGAAGAGACAGTGAATGAGTGAGCAAATTTAAGGAGAGTAGGTCTATAAGGTCATGGGGAATCAAGACATGATGAATAGAACATTTCTGCATGATGTTACCATTTTTTCTTTGAAATCATCAATACAGAGTGTTTCACATCCATACTTCCCTACAGCAGTGACTCGGGAAATAATAATAATAAAAAAAAAACACTCTATACAGAGACTCCTCAAATGGGTGTTTCAGATCATAAATGTTCTCCAACACGGCTTAGGGTGTCTCAAATGTCTTCTCTTTGACCTCTCTCCAAAATATACCCAAACCCCTTGACTTTTCTCTGAAAAATAATTGTGTAAAATGTCCGTACCAGAGCCCCCTGTAAGGCAGAACAAGCTTAGAAGCTTAGAATCTGTTGAACCGTTTACAGTGTAGTCAAGAGGTTGGAAATTTTTCGAGATAAAGAACTGTGAAAAGAAAAAAAAAAACAATTTACAAATCTATGTACAAAACAATCAGTCAGCATGACTGTCTTGTTCTTGTACGACTGTGTAAAATATATGCGTTCTGCAGTGATGCAGATTGGCACATCACATTTCTCACACTGGTAAATAAATGGTGCAACGCTGCCAACGTTAGTTGGCATAGAACATCACAAAAACATCATGCATTATGAGTGCAGATACAGTAGCTTTTTCTAACTGCTGGTCTAACTGCACACACACACACACACACACACGCACACACACTCACACACACATTATACAGTGGGTAAAAAATACCTAATTCAGTTATTAATTACAAGTCATGGCATTTGCACATACAAACTCTGCACTAGGTTTGGCAGAGTTAATCATTGTATAGATGTACGAATATGGAAGCAGAAAAAGGCACAGCCAAGGTACAACCAAATTAAACGTATATATTTCAATATAATTTAAATCAGTTACCTATTTCCCATTGCTCCACAGATAATAGTGTTAGCTGTTTTGTCAGAAGACATTGGGACCAGTCAGTACCAGTCACAAAGGCTACTGTGTGCTTGACCAAACTCAATAATACGTACAGTAAACTTAGGGAGGAACAAAGAAAGGAAAGCACACTAATAACATTTCAACAACTGATGGGACCTTAAAATAGTGACAGTGTCCTTAAATATTGCACATTATTTATTTTTGTTTTTTGCTTTACCCAGCAATGTTGGATACAAGAAATGACATTATGATGTTGAAACAATGTCACATAGTTTTACTGCATTTTTACAGCCATAAAATGTATGTATGCGACAACAAACTACTTTTAAGATGAAAATTATCATACTGAGTTTTTTGTTTTGTGTGCGTGTGTAGCAAAAGGTGGGCATGGAAGGCCCTGCGTTGCCATGTAAAGCATAGTGACCCCGCTGCCTTCTTGCCATCTTTTCTCCTTTCAGTTTTCCTGGAGCAATGACCCGAAGACATGATCGCCAGAAAGATGTCGAAAAAGGCTTGGACAGGGAAACCAGTTTGTAACATTTTTGTAACATGATCTATACAGACACACACACACACACACACACACACACACACACAGTATTATTGTGCCACATTCCAAAACTTCTACACGTTCCTTTCTAATTGGTTGGTCTGAACCCTCCAAGAAATCACTATTCCATTACCATGGTCTTTTCTGAGTGCTTGACTGTTTTTTTGTTTTTTGTTTTTTTCTTCTGTGTGAGATTGTGTACATGTATGTGTGAGGTCTAAATCTGGCTAGTGGAAACGAAGACATAGGAGGCTATCAATGTGAGATTTCATTCTGGATGCATGCTCAATGACATCAGATTTTCTTTTCCAAATAATTGGTGTGTATTTTGTATTTTCTTATTTTGCGTTAAGGTCTAAAAGTAGAACATTCTTGTTTTAAAATGATTCTTTTTTAATGTATAGAGCTTATTTTTGAGTACTAGACATAGCAATGAAGTAATGTACTCAATAGATATCGTGTTACTGTTTAAAATGTTCATATAGCAAATGTATAACACAGAATTATTGAAATCTCTGAGTGTAAAGTATTAGTCTATTAGCAGTAGCCTACATTTTAAAAGTATGATCTGATAATCTTGTGATTTACACCTGAAGTACTGTACTTCACTACATCCACACATTTTTACTTAACACTTTGGTGGCAAAATATCTGCCCAAACTTAAGTCTATTTATCAATCTTTTTGTGATCTTCCTTTTTTATAGCCAAGCAAATTTCAGCTGATCTGCAACATTCAACTACCAAAAATTTGAGTTGGTATGTTTGGAATGCAGAATAACTATTAAAGTAGTGTGGTGTGCACATCCAAAACAGTAGCACAGGTGCCAGACAACTGCTGCAGACAGTAAAAAGGAAATTAGTTCAACAAAGCTTTATTTTATTTGGTGTTAAAACTGGGCTACGGTACTGTTACTATTCGTTTAGATAATCTATGTGTGTATAATAATGTCTCTGTACCTGTTTTTCATGCAAGAAATGGACCTCTCTAGGGGCCAATGGTGTGCCACCCTTGGGTGCATCATGCCGATTAAGGTGGTGTTTCATTGGTCATGTGATAAGAACCATGTCCTATCTATGTTTATTTGCCCAATAAAGATGTTGTCTGTTCGTAACACCAAATAAAATAAAACTTTGTGGAGAAATAATGAAGAACAACTGTATGTACAGATAAAGTATGTGGATCAGCAGTACATAGAAATTATTTATATTTTTTGTTGTTTAAATGGGATAAAAAAAAAAAAGATCTGTTGTGCTTGCCTACCATTCCCTCCATGTTGTCATGTGTCCAAATAGCAGTCAGATGACTGATCCTCTGATAAACTATGAACAAAGAGCGTGTGAAAAAGAGAAGAAATGCAATAATTGTTTCATAAGAGGGCATTATATCAAGTTATAAATGGGAACTTTTAACATATATCTGTATATTCCATCTTGTATTTTTGTTTATGTGTAAAGTGTCTTGACTAACCTGTCTATATGTACTTACAGAATTAGGAAGAATAGTATGGAAGTATTGGGCCATTTATCTTGGCTTCTCATATGCTTGAAACGAGGCAGAAGGTAGTTTTTGGATTTTTTTTTTTCAAACTGAGACTACTGTGGACTGATATTTTATTTTGCAACTGATTATTCAACAAAATTTTTAAAACACTAAAGATGACATTCAAACTTAATATTGGCTTGTGCAAATTATTGTTTTTCATGTAAAATGAAGAAATGAAGAAATTGTCATCAATGTGAATTTTTCAAAAAGTACCTGTAAAGAAGCTAATAAAGCTGTGTAATAGTAGATGTATTCTCAATGTTCTTGCTTAAATCAATCTTCTGTTAAAGAAATAGTCTGGAATTTGTGTTAATAAGAGTATATTGAGGCTTCCAGCCATTTATGAAGGCCTGTGTCAAAATGTAGAGATGATTTGACTTTTGAGGCCTCATTTGCAGAGCTACGGCTTTGAAATTACTCCCGGGCTCCGAAACAATGAATCGGGTTCTAAGAAAAAGAAACATTTTCTTATTTTCCGGTAGCAGTCACCTTGGGCCTTGAATTATACATGTGGTGTATAATTTGTGTGTTCATAATTTGTGAACAACAACAACAACAAAAAAATCAGCTCACTTCAAGTCTTGTGGAAAAAAGTGTTTACTGAAACAAAAGTTGCAGGCTTTCGGTAACTGGAACTTTTTCAGACACTCACACTTGAAGTGTGCAGATTTTTCTCTTTTAACTTTATATTAATTAGTGTAACTTCACCAGGATGCCCAATTGTTTTAGCAACAGGTCCTACACGTTTGGTTATTATATAGTACAAAACTACTACCACGACCACTAATGCCCTTCCCTCCACCATGCAACCTTCTGCCTTCAACCATCAGTGCATTGCCTGATAAGCACTCTGTAATGGCAAAGGAAGAAACTGTTGTGAATAACAATAACTGACAATTCAAGCAGCACAGACTGATCTGGTCATGGTCATCAACGATAACTCCACACCATAACTAAACACCAGATATCCGTGTCAAATGAACATGGTGATTTAGAGACCAACCATCTATGTCAGGCCTACCTGGGCCACATCCTTCAAATGGTGATTATGAGCATGTAAAAATGGAGCACTGCATAAATCATGACCACCCCACCCATTCTGACTGACAACAAACCATCAACTGAGCAAGAACAGGAGGGCATGTCAGATTCAATCACACTGAATTACAGAGATAAACAAAAATCCTCTCGATTTGGTCCTGCTTAAAATTCCCTGCAAGTTTTAAGAGGATGCTGCCGATTGCTAGGCTGTGCTTTTCCAACCCTGAACTTTCAATAGTGTACACAGCTTCTCCTATCCAAATGGATGGGACAGTCTTTAACAGACTACGAACTCAGACTTCTCAAATCTTCTACAGCATTCAAAAAGCACAAGGAGCCACAGCCTCCAGACCAGCAGGCTAGACCTTGTTGACAATTTTGGGGTGAAAACACATTTTCTTCTTTTTGAGGTATTAGTGTTCCATCCTCCAAACATGCTAAAATGCTTATATTCAACTTATCATTACCCCTTAGAACATGTCCAAAACTTGTAAAAAAAATGAAAAAGCCACTAATTTTAGTGGCCACATGCATCAATTTAAATGGCCATGTGCATCAAGCCATGCAAGGCTAAAAAGAGATCAACATATGCAGAAGAGACCCATCCTATCCTTTTTAAAGAGCTGTATTCACTGTGTTTAGCAAGGCCAAAATGGTCAGTTGATGCTTTTAGCACACATTCTCTGTGTCTGACATTCTAGTGGTGATGCATCAGCTTCTTTCACATCATTTAACTTTGTGCAAAGCGCCTCAACCCATAGGCATTTGCCTCTCACATCATGATCTTAGGGAACCTAACCAGATGGCTGGCTTCTTGACTCAATTGCTGGAAGTAAATGAAATTGACTTCAGGCACTAGGCAGCACCAGCACGGTTAAGTGTACAGTTAGACCATGACTGTCACAATTGTCAAGATCTTCAAGGCACGATGAAGACCCGACTTTTTTTGTCTGGGTAGGAGTACTTTTAAAGTGGATTAGTCTCTACCTTTTTACATAATTTTTTCACATTATCATTTAGATGGTTGAAAAGCGTTTTTTGTCTATTACATCCCATAACAATTTCATAGAAATGGGATTTCATAGACAAAAAAATTAATAGGCCATTTATTTACACAATTTACGCCTGGTCTTAACTACATCTTGTCTTGATGAGTTTTTTTCCATTCAAGTCAATGGGAAAATCCGAGATTTGACAAGTTCTCAGGGGACTCATTGTATACTGTCACAAAAGAACAAGATAACTGTGTATGCTGTAGTATCTCACTATTTTAACCACTAGGTGGAGATGAAGTGTTGTCTTGTTTGCAACATGTGCGGTTTAGCTCTTCCCAGTCACTGCAGCAGTCTCTGTGTGGACTGCTTAAGTAGATCTAGGGTGAAGGCAGGTAACCCATTCTGGATTCTGATTAATACCATACGAATATTAATACACACACACACACACACACCCACATTCCTTTCTCCAGACCATTCTATAACCTTCATATAGCCACACCCCCCCCCATCTCTGTGCAGCTGTTAGTCCCCCCCCCCCCACACACACACACCCATTGTTTTATGTAGCCTCCTTCACCCCATCTGCACAATAGACAGACAATATTATTTCACTGCATTTACACCCTTACATTATAGAAAACTATGTATGTGACAAAAAAATACTTGATTTCTTCCTATTCCTCTTTTTTAATATAGGCAGCAGTCCTATATGTGAGTACACTCACATATTCTGTTATTGTAAGTCAAATGTGCTGCAACAGAACGAATAACATGTACTATCTGAAGCTTCGTCAGATTTCCTCTGAAAGCTGTCACAAACTATTAGCACAGCTGCATGTAAAATGTGAAAAGTTCAATTAAATATATTTGTCTTGATGGACATTCAAAATTTGCCAGCACTTGTTTTCTGTGTGTAGCTCATTTTTTAGATGTGCGTGTTTCCAGTTTGGCTGCAGTAGCACAACAACATGGTCTCCCCATCTGTACTATCACTTGTACTTACTCTTCATCAGACATAGCTGGACATAGCTTCCCCTTTGGACAAAGCACTTTGAAATGTCTGGCAAACAGTTGAAGGAGAGAGAAATTTACACAATCTGTTATAGTTAAGATAATTAAAAACACAAGAAAACTGAGACAGACCTACAGCCCTGTTGCGCCAGACTGTGTTAAATATTTCAGGAGAAAAGTAGTAGATTTAATGAAAAGACTAACCCTTTTTAGTCTCAATTTGCCACTGCAAACTATCATCTGTTCAGCTGTGAAATTATATGAGCGCTTCTGTGGTTGATATTGTCTAATCCCAATGGAAAAATACTTGGCTATGTTCAGAAAAGCCAAAACACAGTATCAAAGATGTCACCTCTAGGCAACATACCCAGGCGCACGCCACAGCAAACCCCAAGACAATTCTTTATCACTCATCATTGATTTAAGCCAGGGCCAAAACAACCCCTTTACCACTTCAATACATGCTCTCTGTGGGCTCGGCCGCTCTCAGCAGCATCTGTAAATGTGACTTTTGTGGGATAGCTTGACCTCAATTTGCAGTGTGAATATTCATGAGGCGAGGAGGAGGCTGCAAAGCTCCCTGGAGGATTCCACTGCGTTCCTTCGGCAGTGAGGGAGAGGGAAGAAAGGAGGGAGGGGGAGTCAGATGCCCACGCTGGGACGGCCGAGATGAAGCTGTTTGACTCTCGGACCGGTCAGGGGTGCCAGCTGCTGTCCGTCTTGCTTTGTCTCATCTGGGCCCGATGCGGAGGGGCTCAACGCTCGCCCATTAGCCTGCTTGCTAATCGGATCAGGCTGCGGTTGGCTCTCGTCATTAAGCATGCTTAGCGGCTAACTCTGCTCCACTGGAATGGCATGCAAATTAGCTGCAGCACTAGCACCAAAGAGTGAGCCTCTTCCAGTTTATTAACTCCAGGGGATGAGTTTATTGTTTAAATACGCACACAGGAATGCCGTCACACACACATCCATACACACACACACACACACACACACACAAACAAAGGCTCTCCCATACAGTGATGGAGTGGAAAATGAAAGTGTAATAAATTAAGTATAAGGGGGAAGCTGCTGAAGAAAGGGAGGTTTTGGGCTGTCACATTTCACCTTTATCAAAGGCATGTTTATATTAGGTCAGAGGACACAATCCATCACATCCATTAAACACTGCCATCACACTGGTACACTGGTGAAAACATATGCATATGCCAAAGACTTTGGTTGGCATCTTGACCTTGCACGTTTGAGTCCCCTGCTCACACCTAAATTCACAAATGCTAATTGAAATGTTTTCAACAGAGTAATAATAACTTTATATAGAGAGAGGATATTCAATTATTGGACTGGAAACTAAAGACAAAAGTGTCAAATAAAAGAGATAACATGCATGGGGAAAGACAATAGCTGACATGGGGTCTCCATATTCACTCTCTTCTCTGTGCATTACCCCCTGTAGCGTCTTTCTTCATTGGATACCCCTTGCCGTTTTTTCCTCCCTTCCTCTTTTCCTTCCTCTCCCCCAATGGAATTTAGACTGTGTGTTCCAGTCATCGTTGTGGTGAGCTCGCTGCTCTGGTGCAGCAGTCAAAGGGGTCTTGCTGGGGGCCATGTTTGACACGAATCCTACTTGATGCGTCTTCTTGCACTCTGATAATTTAATTAAGAGCGGGCCCATCGCATCTCATCCAAGTGCCAGCCCAGATGCAGAAAAACCTACAGGGCCAATTGTAGTAAAGGGAGAGGGAGAAAGGGATAGAGAGATGTGGAGGAAAGATATGATGATGATGATAGAGATGATAAAAAGAGGAGAATAGAACGAAAAGATGCAACACAAAAGGGAGGAATAGATTAGAGGTGAGGGAAGAAGGGATGAATTCAGAAGTGAGAAAGATGTACAAAAAAAGAGAAATAATTAGCAAAAGGACGTGATGCACCTCAGGGACACATGCAAGCACATGGGATTACTGTAGGTAGAGAAGTGCTTACAGTAAGTGAACACAGCACTCCTTCAAATGATCAAGTGCACTTTGAGGCGTTGACCCAAGGCTGCGAACAAATCACCCAGGTTAGAGCTTCCCTGAATATGTATGCATGCATACGCTTGGCATACTGGCGTGACAGCCTATATTTATAACCCTATTTTTCAATAGTTGTCATAGCTGGAGTGTCCTTGAGTTTGAGGACAGGTTTAGCTCTTGTTTAGAAGTTATTCAGACAGGATAATAAAGTCCCTTTCAGTTAGTCATTTTAGAATATTCCGTTCTGACTGAGCGAGAAAGCTCTGTAGCTGTCTGGTAGTGGGTTTGTAGGTAAGTGTGCCGGCGCTCTCTAGCAGTCTTTGTTAGGAAAAAGATGACGTGTGCTCACCTGAGCCCCGAGACTCCGGTGGACATGCGCTTCAGCTAATTTGGGTTAGCATCACACATTAAGAGGAAGCTCTTTGTCTTGACCCATATCTCCACCGTGCTTCAGTTGCTAAGGCCCATTCATTGCGCCGAGGCGCGGACCGGGGCACCCAACCGTGGTCACCCTAGCCACGCTTCGGAGAGTGTAACCTCCACTTACCCATGACTAAAACGCCTTATGCCTTTTGTGTGGGTTTTTTTTCTTCACTTGGTTTGACAGTGTATTTCACCCCCCACCCCTAGACCACCCCTAGACACTAACTGTACAAAAGTGATGTTTTTCACATTAGACATGGTGCGGAATAGTGGTCAAGGGCTTAACAAAATGTGGGTCAAGACGGGAAGGAGAGGGAGAGGGATGGGGAGTCGGAGTGAGAGTGGGTCGAGGGCGGGTATAGGACCCCGGGATTGCAGTTAGCACCCAGTAAAAAACTGACTTTAAAAGGTTGTATTGTGCGAGTGATACAGCAACCCATGCAAGCTCTTCCCTGTCAGACTACATCTTTGTTTAAGCAGCACGAGTGAACTGACATGGGGACAGGAGGGACTGCGGGGGCGGCTGCTGTAGACACAAAGGAATCTTCTTTTTTTTCTCTCTCTCGATCTGCCTCATTTCTTGGTGCATTCGGAGGGAAGGCGTAGTTGCTGATAAAGAGGACAAGAGCGAGATGAAAAATGCATGAATGAGCCTCTTTCTCTCTCTGAATTACTCTTTAAGATGAAGGAAGTCCGTAATGGGGCGAAAGCACAGTAGTGGCAGACTTGCGGTTATTAAAATTTTAAGTGGTTCAGTGGGATGTGAACCCAGGCAAAGCCTCATACGCTCAACCACTCTCCCAACACACACAGCACACAGACACACACACACACACACTGGGACACATGCAAAGGGGTTTCCCCAGGCTCAGTGCAGCCCGTTTAAGTCTGATACGATCGCACTGAGCCCCTTACCTAGTTGATGGGGCCACACAGAGGCAAGAGCACTGATCTGATCGCATGTGATACTCACGCCTAGCGAGTCCCTCTGAGTCCCCCGGGGTGAGATGGGTGCATTATGGTGTCACTCCTGCTTAGATCTGTGCCCTGAGAAACCCCTAACCACACACACACACAAACACACGTGTGTGTGCCACTAACAGCAATGAACCACAGGGATGTGGCCAAACAACCGCTCTTTAGAAGACGCAAAAGCACCCACAACACACCCTGCCCCCTTAGGAATGGAAGAGGAATGTGTGTTTGTGTGGTGGTGGGGCATGTGTGCTATTGGTTTCTGAAAAAACATCTGGACAGAAGCTATTTAAAGGGGAAAAGCAAAAGAGGGAAAAGTTTATTATTTAACATGTAGTTACTATGGTAATACATATGTTTACTGACTTTGATTGCTGTTAGCTTCTTAGGTCAGTGTACACAAGCATGCTATTTTAGAAGAAACAGAGTAAAGTAATCCATATCAATATTTATAATTCTAATAGTTGGGAAGGATTAGAGATATTGAGTGTTTCCAGTTGTGCACATTTTATTATTGACCAGATAAAAAAAAATAAAACAAAAATATGAAAGCAGACATTGTAAACAATGTTTTATTGAGAGAAGCAGATAGTGTAAGATCTATGGATGCCTACGGGCAAAGCAAATACTGTGAACGTGCCTGCATTATCTGATCTTATGTGCTAAAACTGATGTTAATATGTTGGAGTCTTCTTCAATTACATGCTCTCTTGGTGCGAATACACCACAACAGCTGGGCATCTCCTTAAGCTAACACATAATGAAACAATTTCAGTAATTTTTTTGTAAAAAAAAAGTGTGAATTAAAGAAAGATCAAAACTGTCTTCAAGGGGAGATTTTGATCTTGGAAAATAATACTTTTCAGATCAGTAAATGTATTGTTCTGCGCCCCATGTCTGTCCTATATTTGTTATTATTCAAAAGATTTCATATTGTATTTTCTGTTCCAACTAGACTTACTATAGAAACATTATGGTAAATTAACATTGTTAGATTTGTGTAACATGCATAGTAAGGGTATTTCTATACAAGTATGCTTATATGCCCACTGATGTTTGCTTTAATTATTTTATGTGAGGTACTAGTCTTTTAAAAATACTTGTTTTGTTTATTACTGCGCTGGGATTATAATATGACATCATGCCTCATGAGAACAGTCAAGAGATAAACATAAACATTTATGAGCTCTAATGACATTAGTTAAAAAGCTTATAAGGCTTTGTGACGTATACAATATATATGCTACAGTATATGAAAACATTATAATGGCTGTTACAGTTGTATTGTATGTATAGTATCCAGTGAGTCCTCATTGTCTACTGTACATGGGGATTCAGGGTGGCCTTGCGTATCTGGATTGTGAGACTGTATCTGGTAGCTTTTAACACAGAGCTTCTGTGTCTGCCTGAGCTGCACATGATGCAATGCAACTTGCAAGGCTGCTTTGATTTTTCGCTGCTGCCTGACTTTGAGATTTACTGATGTAGACAAAGGCTTACAAACATCTTTCCAGAGACCCGACACCCAAATGCTTCAAGTCATATCATAGATTCAGTTCTGGTGCTTGTTCTCACCTGTGTGTTAGTGTGTGTGCCTGCCTCTGCCTGTCTGTCATAAAATTCAGATTTACAACAAAGACATAATTAAACTTCTAATGAGAAACTGCCCTCTGTCTACATGCCTACCTAATTCCCCTATTCATCTGTTTGGGACATGATGAACGGCAACACCTTTAATTGGCTATACGTAGTGATTTTCTCCACAGTGTGGGCAGACACCTCAGACAGCCCTCCAATTAAAGCAGCATGTGCACAAGGCCAAGTATCGGCCTTTAACACGTGCAAAGCAGCAAGCGACGGTTGCTATGTCCAACCCAAGGAAGAGGTAAATTGCTTAAACCTTCAAATTAGACATGCGTGCTAATCGCCCATACATGTCCGTTCACAGCCACTTAAGGCAGTCATTGGCTTGGAACTGTTGTGTTTAAAGAGGCATAATAAGAAAATTACATTTATCATCGCTGAGGGCAAATGAGAAACTTGTGTATAGACTATGATTTTGGTAAAAAAAAAAGTTGTTTTTTTAAGGGTTTTTGTAGTGGACATTTTTAGTGGATTGTTAACTTTTATTTTAATTTCCAATACATGGTGTTATTCAGTGTTAAAGATTCAGTGTCTATAGCTCATAGAGTAATAATAATAATAATAATAATCATCATCATCATCATCATCATCATCATCATCTTGTTGCATATCCTTTCAGACTTTTGTGTCACAAGGTTTTACAAATGTTCTCTTATCTTTTGCCAACGACAACTAATTTTGTTAATAAACAATGTCAGATAGATAGATAGATAGATAGATAGATAGATAGATAGATACTTTCTTGATTGAGAACATCTTCTATCCTAGCACTAAAATGAACTGAAGCACTATCCCCTAGCACTATGCTCCTTAAGGTTTCTGCTATGTAGCTTGATTGTTATCCTCGTTTTGTAAGTCGCTTTGGATAAAAGCGTCTGCTAAATGCATAAATGTAAATGTAAATGTAATTGATCCCCAAGGGGAAATAATAGCTACAATACAGAAATCAGTTAATTTCAGTTAATTAAGGCCTTCATGATCCTTTATAGTTTGTAAAACTGTCAATTTAATGTGCACTAATTACCGTAGTCATCACTTTTGTATATCCCTGCATGGTGTTTGTCTTGTGAGGAAATCAGGCAGCTATAGTAATTGTTGATAAAGTTGTCATGCAGTTTGACGGTGTGTCTGTGTTTCCTGTACCTTTTAAATAAATAAATAAGTCTTGAAACCACATTAACTTACCCAGCTGGTACTGTTAAACTTGAAGCAAAACTCTTAATGTAAGTAGGGTGCTTCCTGGGGCTATTTGCAGATGATGGGGGTTCATACGTGTTGGTAGCACAACCATGTTAACCGGGTGTTTGGAGAGAATGTGTTATTTACAGTTTCAAGCATTAGTGCTAAAATGGGAGTTACTAGGGCACATGTCAGTGCCAAGAAAAAATGCTTTGAAAGGCTGCATGGCTCAAAACAACATTTCCCACTTCTCTGACTAGGGTCCCTATACAGACAAACTAACATGCACGAAAAGATTGTGTAGGAGTTTATGAAAACAGTACTTTACCCAGACAACTTTTTTTTTTTTTTTTAGATAAAAGTCCATAGTCTAAGTTTAAAGGGCCCAGTATTAGTGACAGAAATTGTTGAATGCAGCATAGTATTTTATGTCACTAAACTTTTGTCAGCTAGGGCATCACAGTTCAGGATGAGCAATTTTGCCCTTTATTTGATTGTCAGTTGAAGCTCAGGTCGGGTGTTGAGTTATTTCACAAAATCTGTGTCCAACCAAACGGTCTTCCTGGGCTTGGTGTTTCAGTGTCCTGGAAATTGTTGATAAACATTAAATAATGTATATAAATAAAATACTGTAAAAATCTTTTTTGTCTGGTGCTACGCGGGTTGTGAGGGCTCATTTAATTTCGGCACCTTGAGACCTACGTACCACCCAGTAGCAGATGATAAACTAAATTCAAGTGTGCCCTGTGATTCACAATGCACACTGTTTTGAGGCAGATGACTGAAACTCACTGAAAAAAACAGTAATGATAAGGTACTGGGAACCTATATTTCCACTGCCGTATAGCTACACTAGTAACTTACTAGTAATTCTTAACATAACATGGGGTGCGTTTCCCAAATAACAACAGAGGTTGGCATTACGTTAGGTTACTTTTAAATGAGCCAACTCCCCTTTTATGACTGTTGAAGACAGATGAAGTATGTTCGTATTTGATTTGTTGAAACTATGAGGTCTCCAGATTTTAGGAAACATATACAGAGATACATTCGTTGCTGAAAGTGTGTCAAAAACAGAAACATACTGTATCTTCATTTGAATTCAGCAACTTTTAGTAATCTTTGCCCAGACTACCACGTCCCTTACCCATTGATCAGTGACTAAATGCTATTTCTGTCATATGACTTCATATGTAATTTGTTATAAACACTATATAAAATGTTATAAAAACTATTTAACATACATACTGAGGAGATATAACTCCTGTCATTCCCATCTCCAGTCAATAACTAATGAAGCTTTCTTGATAGAAAGTGAAATGTATTTAACCTCAAAAAGAAGTCCAGTTGCCTTAACTGAATTCTATGACAATCTCAACACCTAGAAACATGTCTTTAAACAGGGGAAACCTTATGTCAACATTCAGCTTTATGGAACACTTAAAAAAAGTACAAAATCTCAAAATCTCTTCAACATCTGAATTTACTTTTGCATAGTTCTACATTGAACTTGAACACTGGGTTGGGTTCTCTGGTAATATTATCAATGGGCTACAATCATACAAAATAGAAGCTTCACTGTTGCCATGAACAACTGTACTTTAACGCCAATTTCCTTGACTTGTGGTGTCCCCCAGGCGTCAATCCTTGGAACTTTACGTTTTAACCTTTGCATGCTCCCATTTGAACAACTTCTCATGTACAACTCAATCTCAATCATAGTTATGCTGATTTGCTTGGTCTTTACCAGTGTATGGACCAAATTAAAAACTGGATGTCACGTTCAATTTCCTCCAGCTTAACACAGACAAAATGAAGTAATTCTTTTTTGGAAAATGGAGGAAAGACTCAGTTGCCTCTGTTCTTGAAACTAAAGGGCTAAAAGCAAAAGTGACTGTTAAAAATCTTTGAGTCGTCATTGACAGTGATCTAAACCTGAAAAACATCAAAGCAATAATCAAATCAGCATTTTATAAGAAACATTGCCAAAACTAATACAGACTACTGCAGTAGTCTTTTAACAAGCCTTCCAAAAAAGACCATAAAACATCTGATACAAAATTCAGCAAATAGGTTCTTACAAGTACAGAAAGAACCAGCCACATTTCTCCAATTGTAGTCCTTGCATTGGCCTCCTTAAAGAGGCACTCAGTAAGTATGTTTTTTAACCCTGCATTAAACGCCACAAACCTGTAGGGGGAGCTCTGTACAGTTAAAGTGATTTTATGACCACAAAAATGGTCGCATAACCTTACTGAGTGCCTCTTTAATTCCTTAAGTTACAGAATTGACTTTGTGGCATCGCACAGCCCTAGTTGTATAACCTGCAGTCAAAACAAAGTTGGTGCAGAAACCTAAGGAGCATAATGCTAGGGAATAGTGCTTAAGTTCATTTTAGTGCTAGGATAGAAGATGTTCTCTGAATAGCTGGGTCTTTAAGAGCTTTTTGAAGGCCTCCAGAGATGGCCCTGTTCTGATTGTTTTTGGTAGGTCATTCCACCAGCGTGGGACGACACATGAGAAGAGTCTGGATTGCCTTGGGCGAGGTGCCAGGACTGGCAGTCAACAGTCATTGGAGGACCGGAGTTGTCGGGGGGTAGCCTGAGCCTTTATGAGAGCGCTTAGATAAAAAGGGGCTGATCCTCTAAGCTCTTTGTAAGTCAGCATCAGTGATTTTAATTTGATGCGAGCCGCCAGAGGCAACCAGTGGAGCTCGATTAGCAGAGGGGTGACATGCGTCCTCTTCGGCTGATTGAAGATGAGACACGCCGCAGCATTTTGGATCATCTGAAGTGGCTTGACGGCACAGGCAGGAAGTCCTGCCAGAAGGGCATTGCAGTAGTCAAGGCGTGAGAGGACCATAGTTTGAACCAGCAATTGGGAGGCTTGTTGAGTTAGGTATGGTCTGATCTTTTTGATATTGAATAGTGCGAAGCGGCAGGCCCGGGCAACAGAAGCAACATGGTCATCGAAGTTTCAAATCCAGACCAAAATGTTCTCAGAAGCTTTAGTGATTCACTTATCTTTCTTTTCCATTTTGTACATTTTAACTTGAGCCTTTATTTTAAGTCTTGCTACATTTTCACTTATTTTTAATTTTTTCATTTTATAATTATTTATTTAATTCTGATTATACCTTAATATATTGTATTTTGTTTTTTTTGTACAACATATTAAAATTCCTTTGTATATGAAATGCACTATAAATAAATTGGCCTTGCAAAAACAAAAAAACAACAACAAATAACTATGATAGCAATGCATTTTGAGTTATTTCAGGTAGATGTGCCAGGAACCCTTCTCCACCATATAAGTCATTAATTTATTTCAATTAGTCAAAACAAAATAAGTAAAAAGGGGTGGGAGAGAAGACAGCGAGAGACAAAGAAAAAGAGAGAGGGAGGAAGGTAGAGATGTTGAAATTAATCATATAATCGATGCACCGCGATGCAGACGTGGACAATTCTGCATCGATGCAGTGAAAGAACATAATCAATTATTTCATAATGCCAAGTTTAAAAAAACCTCCAAAATTACCCCAGCAGTTGTTTTTGTGCAATATATTTGTCATTTTAAATTTGTATTGCTTAATTTTCCATGTATTTCTCAAATAGGTTGTCTTAGACATGAGTACATTTTGATATGTATTTATATTTTTATATTTTTTTAGTTATTGCCCTTTTTGTATCAGTACCCCACTTTTCCACACGTGGGGTCAAAAATGACCCCAGTCATTACCTATGGAATTTTAAGGGATCTTTGTTGTTGTTTATAGCTTCCTGTAATAAAATCAAACCCATTAGGTAGCTGTGGCTGCCCCAAAACAGATCGTGATGAATAAGCAGAGGAAAGCCCACATTTGACAATGGGCTGTTGGATATTGTAACTGGAGGCAGTACTGTGGGGTGCTTACTAACATCCACCACCATCTCCACAGAATTTTTAGCTCTAGGTTGTGTTGACAAGGCCTACACAAGAGCACCACCCTCCTGCTGATATGAGGACTCATATTCATTCTGGATGAGCCCAATTGCAGTGGTGTCACCTGCAAATTTACACCTGGGTATTTGCACGTAAGTACATGCATGTCTGTGCATACACATGCAGATACTGTACATATAAACTAGTGAGGAAATTGCTTCTCTCATCACATGTTATATCTTATACAGAGGAGCACACACACACACACATTTGTACACATGTTCACATACAAACACGCGATCACACACACAAACTCACAAAAATCCGCACTAATAACTCTCATACACAAACATACACACATAAAGTGAAGAATGAACATTTGCTTGACCAAAATATAATAAAAATCATCATCTTTAACCAAAATTTTTTTTTCTTTTTCAAAATGGATTAATTTTAATTGGGGTCATTTTTGACTCCGCTCAGAGTGGGTGGGTCATACATCTTTCTTAAAATTAATGACAAAATAAATAAAATGAAAATTGCCTCATGACACATATTTTATGAGGACTACCTAGACAATATTACAACTCTTCGTTTTAAAGATTCTGAAGAATAACTACAGTTCATTGCAAAAACGCATTGATTTTAATTGGGGTCATTTTGACCCCACTTGTGTAAGAGTGTAGGTGTTGGTAGGTTGTGCATTCAAGGGTTAAAAAATTGTCCCAGCTGTGTCATGTGCTCACGTAGCGGACATGGACCTTTATTAGCCGGCATTTTTAAATCATGTTGTTCTGCCTCAGCTACAAAATTCTCTGGCTACACTCACTCTAGCCACCACCGTATGTAGCCTACAGGGAAAGGCCTACCTGCATTGCTAGAGGGTTATGTTTAAGTGTCTGTGAGTTATGTAAAATGTTCTTTTAAATTACATTGTCATGTTCATTACGCATCTCTATGATCTTTGTCTGGTATTAACAAGTTAAATAATACACACTGGCAGTTTAAAACTTTATTAATTGGTTAAAACTTTTGTAATAACATCTGCGTAATCAATTCACAGACCAGCAAACTTAAGTTGAGGAAACAAATGGAATGTTCCACTGGGAAGAAAAAGAGGGGTTTCCCGGGTTCTTGGTGGGGTAACCCATTGGCACATGGGTGTTTCAGTAGTTTCGGGTTTAAATGCAATTTTGTGTTTTCATTGAGTTATTTTGGTGCATGTCAGTTATTCCTTTTTGAACCGTTTTTGTTTTGCGCATTCTCTCTATATATTTCACTTTGAAAATAATTGCACTTTTTAGAAAAAAAGAAAAAAAAAAGAATTAATTTAGTTAAATTCTACTTAGTCTCCGCCGTCTACTGCTGTGGCTATCTTACACCCAGCAGTGAACGTGTTAGCCATGTGACTTGTATAATTCATGCTTCCATATCTATTCAAAAAATTCGAAATGTGTCAAATTATCAACGTTTAAAATATTTGGAGCATTTTTAATTGCTCCAATCACATTCATCGAATGCATCGTGATGCATCGCGATGTATCGAGATATTGAATCGAATCGAATCGTTGACATGATATCGTAATCAAATCGAATCGTGAGACCAGTGAAGATTCACACCTCTAGAGGAAGGTACTGTAGCAGGCCAGGAAGTTTGGCTGGAACAAGATTCATCCTTTCTTTAATTTTCTCCTCCTCTGGAACAAGGCTGATCCCTTTCTTTTTTCTCATTCCCCCTTTCATCTCTCCACCCCTTTCCTCCTTTCCACTCCATTCTGCCCTGGACTCGGGAATGCATTGGCTTTGGTGGCTGCATCCTTCTGGGTGGGAACGTTGTGGGTTGGCGCTGTGGGGGGGCTGGGGCACATGGCTTCTTTTGTCATTTGGCAGACAGAACAACTCCCATGCTTAGAAAACATGGTAGGGTTTCTGACTAAATTGATGGGATTCCTGTCCTTCAATTCAATTCAATTTCATTTATACAGCGCAATATATAAAAGTCATTTCTATTCTATTCTGTAGTAGTAATTGATTTTATATAGACATTATATTGTGTGATTTTACAGTGTGATATTACAGTACATACTGTATAGTCAGTCTCAATATTTACATTATATTGCCATCTCAAAGCAGTGCACAGCTACCTGAAAATTAGCCTGTTGTGTGTCCCCTCAGGCCAGTGAGTGTACATTAGTTACATTATGCAAACTTTGCTGTTGTCACGCCAGCAAGGAACTTGTTCTGGAGCCACTTCTAGCTACCTTTATTCCAACCATTCCTTCTCCCAGTTTTACACGGCAGCATTCAGCATTTATTTGACATATACATACACAGCATTATCAGAATTTAAATAAGAAGTAAAACTGATAAGAAGTCAAACTTGCACTGCAGTCCGCATTGCAAAAAAAAAAAAAAGTACATCATGGCACAAAGTCCAAATGAAGACTGTCTGAGCCTGGTACAGCTGCTTTACAGCTCCTGAGTCATCAGAACGGAAAAATCCATGAGGGGCGAGGATTACGGGGATTATTATATTCAGCACAGTGATTGCCTTCAACATTTAAATAAATGCAGCTGACACTTCTAATCAGAGGACTTTTAAAAGGTGACGGTGGACATGGGCTGAGCCACCTGGAGAGAGAGAAGAGTAGGCCTTTTATCACAGTGTCTCACTGAGCCAGCCAAAGTGGTGTCCCCCATCAATGTCAATGGCTCCAGCAAATGTGTGATCAGGAGATAAGATGGACACAGATAATCTCTCTGAGGTGTTTAATTAACACGCATTGACAATTCCCTTTTCCTCCTCTGTTTGGCCCACTTCACTGAGTCAGCTCCCATGCTATCCACGTCTGCATGAACTCTCAGCAAGGATGTTAGCCTGAGTCACACACACACACACACACACACACACACACCCCAACCCTTAACCCTTCACTATCTGAAAGACTTACTTAAAGGGTGCCCATACATACAGAGGAATAGTGGAAAAGCTTTTGAATATATATGTATGGTTTAATATGAGTGTTTTGGTTGTGTTGAACTATGCTCATGTATTTAGGAAACTCAGCTAATAACATAGATATATTTGGCTACAGCACCATTCTGGCTCACATTTAGAGGTGACAGTCATTCTTTTCAAAGCTCAAAAGCTTTGTGGATGTTTCATGGCTTACATTTTCATTTGACTCTCTATAGAAAATGCTGCAGCATGTATATTCTGTCTTGACAAAAACTTGATTACACTGATGACTAATGACGGAAAAGAAAAACTGAAACCGCTCTAGCTATCATAACAATGCAACTAAGACCGCGCTGAAATTGTGGGTTTGTCATCCCGCTAAACATAGAAAATTAATTTTTATTGAACATGGTTTGCAATTAGGCTACACTTGATTACATCCTAATTAGTGTGAATTGTTATTAACCTTTTCACACCATTCTAATGTAATACCTATTAGAATGAATGTGTGAGGAGGGAAGGAAACTTTGATATTTAAAAGAACTTGCATAATATGCTGGGATGTGGTTAGCCCACGTGCTAATTCTGGAAAACTGATTTTAATTACTGGTTCTCCAGCCGAGGCTTCACACCCCTGTCATTATGGTAATTAAAAGTGAAGCTCACTGTCTTTGTATACAGCTGGTAGTCAGTGGTAGCAGCTGCAGGTTGTACTGTTTTCACACATATGCTTCTTTTTCTCAGCTATTCATCCACAAATAGTTTTGTTCACTCTGTCCTTGATACAAACAACCATCCATCTGTGTTTCATCAGAGCTCTTCTTTTACCACATACCACCATTTTATCATTCTTTTTCTTAAAGGTATGGCTTTTATCTGTCCCCTTTGGCATGCACTCTTGTCATGAAACACTACTGCTACTTCAAAATGAAGCGATTTTTAAATATACTCTATGTATATCAGGCAGTGGCTATGACTTAAGGGCATGCTAATCTTATGAGCTGCAGTGTTGGGTCTTGTCCAAATTAGATCTCAATTGAACATTATGAATAATGGTCATTACAGAAAAAAAAGCTCTGAAAAAATGTGACTGTGAGTGTGCTCAAGTATGGTCAGTAAAAGATAAGTCAGTTTCTCTCTTCTTTGTGCTGCTTATATGGCTTAGTGCCATGCCGACCGTCACTGTTTGCCACCTTTTCAATGGATTCAGCCATTTTCCATCTTGTTCAGAGGAGCAGAGGTGACACTGCAGAACAGCATTTGTTACCTGTCAAGGCACCATGTCTGTGCTGACGCCGCTTGTACTTAAGATAACAAATCAACAAAATCATTCCTTGAAAGGTATTGTAGTCTTTTTGAAAAAGAAAAAAAAAATCAGTTACTCTGGGCTTTAAAAACTGACAGACCTGCTGTCAGTATAGAGGCTATAGTCTTATGATCAGAAAATAACATTGCTCAAAATGCAAGGAGGTAAAATTAAACACAGGTCAATGAAGAACAAAAACATGTTAAACTGACTATAGTACAAATTGATGCAAACAATATTAGGTGACACTATTGTTAAAACTAAATAATCATTAATCTTTTGATCTGGTCTGTTTATTATACAGACAATGAGGTGTTGCTCACACAAGACTTACAGTATTGCAGATGTAGGTAAATTACTGGCCATACACCTGAGATGAACCTGAGAAGGTAGACTAATGGCTGTAGGTCCTCCCTCTTCCCTTTTTTCTGAGTATGAACGTTAGCTTCAGAGCTAGCAGCCCTATGGCCCTCTGTAAGCAGATCCTTAGCAGCATTGACCTCACAGCCGAGCTCCTCTGAGACTGTCGCTGCTGCCCTGGAAGAACGCTAATTCAGCAAATCTCTGCAAGCCGTGCATACAGAGGAGACGAGAAGTGTGCAGAGGCAAGCAGAGGACTGGAACTAGAGAAACACAGTGAAAAAGGACCAACACATGCACTTTCAGGTCAGTCACTGTCTCTCTCTTCCACTCTCTCTCCTGCTCTTTTGCTCTTTCTGCCTGTCCTTCTCTCTCTCTTTTCTTATCTCTTCCCTCTCTCTCTCTCTTTCTGTCTCTCCCTCCCTCTCTCTTTTTAATCCCCGTTCGTCCTGCATTCTGCCCAGAGCTGGATTCAGTGCCCAAGACCTGGCAGAACACACTTAAACGCAGCAGTGCATTTCTGGTAGACCTCTGCAGGAAACCGGCAGAAACTACAAATTCAAGGTCTCTGCTGAAGACAATGAGATAACTGTCATTTGCAGGTAGAGCTGAAATCAATGTAAGCCTTAGGAATTGGCCAAAGTCTGCCGGAGGAGATGGCAGTTCAGTGTAAATAGGATGGGTGTTTGTTTTCAAACTGTGAAGAGAAAAATGTTGGAATATTTATATTGAAATATTATTAATTAAAAAGAAATCATATTTCCTCTTGTTGCCAATATAAAGGTTTATGGGTCTACAATTTTGGCAGTGAATACAGGCATTTCATTTCATCTTGAAAGCAGCAACCCTCAAATATCCAATTTCTTTTTCCAAGATGTCCATTTTTTTTTACATTATCATAAGCTATCATTATAACTTTTCAACAGTAAAATAAAATGAAACTTCTTTATCTGTCTCAGTCCTTTTTAAAGCCTTAATTATACTCTCGTTGTAATTAACTGCTCCCCTTCATCTTTCTTGCAGAGGGCCATCACTCCCACTGCCCCTGACTGGTTTGGAGCCTCATATCTCCCTGGGTTTGGGGATGTGCCTGAAAAGTCCTCATTTCATGGTTTGGATAGATACGGACAGTGACACACACAGTTGACTTGCTGTCGTCGTCATATCAGTGTTGGCATGTCACTGTCAGATGAATGAGCCAGAAGAGTGTAGTCATGGTGAACGAGCTCGGGGGATTTTGGTGAATGAACCCAGATGGTGTGGATGGGGATTGCAAAGACGCCTGCAGGGCTGCAGGTTTGGGCAGCAGGTTGGCCTGTACACTGCTGAAGCTCTTGTATGCAAATTGCCACGCTGTGGGGACAGACAGGCATCATTTATAAAAAATGAAGATATGAGAGCCTATGGTTTTACATGAATTAATGTACATGCTCACATGTCTATTCATGACAGCTCTGTTTACACAGGCAACATTCTCATATTCATGTGGGCAATTTGTGTCTGGATGCACCCATGAAGTTTCTCGGCTGCTTGGATCAATGAGATATGATCCGTTCCAGCGGCAATTTCACTGCCTCCCTAGTGATTCCTACTGTAAATCAACTGTCATTTATGTCTGAGGGTCAAAAGCTGATGCATAGCATACCATTTATGTTATGCCATTACAAATGACAGAAAAAAACATCACTCTATGTTCTCTATATGCATTAGAGAATTATGTTGGCACTGAGTGTGACGTGTAAGACCTTGTGCTCTGGAATTATGTTTCAGCATCCTGGATTGTGGGATTGTAAATGGAATTCCATTCAGCAGCAAAGCTCCTGTTGTTGTTGTTGTTGTTGTGTTGTGTTCTGATTAAGGTCATGCTGTTGTAACAGTACTTCTGGTCACCACTTTGTTTGTGGGGGGCTTGTATGTGGTTGTAGCAGCCATTGTTTTTTTTATCCTTAGGCTGTTAAAGGAAGCTGTGAAGAAACAGTGAAAGAAGTCCATGTCTAAATGGGAGCCAGCCCCATCTGGCTGTCACACTCTCCTCATGTACTATGCAGGTATAACTGTGAAAAGTTTTTCACAGATTTCAGGCCACAGACATGCTATATATTTAACACTGCCTTTCTCTCCCTCTTTTCTTTTCTCACCCTTTTCCTCACATCATTCCTCTTTTCTATTTTCCTCCTTTGGCAAAAAAAGATGTTAATGTACCATAAATATAATTGAGAAAATATTCATACTGACAGATGTTTCACACTGTCCCTTTTCTTCCCCCACCTCCACCCCACCAACACCACCCCCCACCCAGCCTCATCACCAGCAGTATGGATGGTGGCCTAGATCTGTAGAGCTGCCAGAGCACATGGGGTTTTCAAGCCTTTCTTCTTTCTTCCTCCTTCTTTCTCACTTTGTGTCAGAGTAGAGGAAGGACCGCTGTAGCATGACATATCTCAGCAGTAGAGACGGTGACCAGAGACCCTTATGTGTGTGTGAGTGGGTGGGGGCTGCAGGGGTGTGTGGTGGTGGTGGTGGTGGTGGTGAGGATATGTGGAGGGTCTGTTATAGATCTGAGGCATTCAGCAGATGGTTCTTTCAGACTCTATTATTACTGTTGACTATTCAAGCACAGCCCAATCAAGGAAATGTAAATCTGAAACACTGTCTGTTTATACTTGGTTGGGTAAAGGGGTGCTGTTTTAACAGTACCCATTTCAAAGCCCAAAATAAGCGTCATAGACTGCAAGTGTGCGCTCATTTTTTTAGAAGTTTTACTGGGCCATCCAACATGAGTATGGGAGCTGTGTAATTATTATTTTTTGTGAAAAAAATAAAGATCTCAAAGATCCATGTTATTTTTTCTCTCCCTGCTGTAAAAAAATTGATGGGGCATTTGGCCCCAATATTAAATGTTGGATATTTATCTCCCTAACAAGAGCTACACTTATTCATTAATGGTGTTGGCACAGGACAGAATGACTTTTTATTGTAGACTTGCCACTAGGTTTTGGTGAGAGGGTGTTGATGGGGTGGGGGGGGGGGGGGGGGGGGGGGGGGGGGGGGGGGGGGGG
>JAGFZM010000745.1:239730-250037 GCA_017657215.1 Limnothrissa miodon
AAATTATTTATTTTTACACCTAACCATTCACAACGTCCTCTCTGATGGCAACGGCTGTAAATGAGTATGTGAGTAAGTGGAGGTATTCCTGGAAGTCTCCCACCTACTTCCTTCCTATTTCAAGCTGAGCATCTGAGCACAACCTGATCAAGCAATGCCTGAACAGCTACTTAATTTGTGCTAAAGCAATTCATTCAGCTCAGATGGGTGACATTTCTGCTTGGTCCTTGCAGAAAGTTGCTGATTGTTGAACTATACATAGGCTAAGAGCCTGGGCCCATAGTGTTGTAAATAATTTAGTTCCAAAGGAATGTCAAATTAATGTTTTGTTGTTATGCTGTGGCAATGAAATGAGGCTTAAAGAAGCACTCAGCATATCTCTTTTCTATGGAACTGTTGTTGCATTAGACTTTAAAAGCTGTAGAGTCTCCAGAGAAGGCCATGCACAAGATTCTGCAACATAAATGTCTCTATTTAATTTCATTGATTTTCAAAATGGATGAATTAGTTTTTTTGTTATAATTTGTTATAGCCCATTAGTTTGTTCCAAATGTGTGCTGGTGTTTGAAATCATAATTTGAGGTCACAATATCCACAGACTGAACTGTCTAATTTTCATGCTAAATTCAGTTCATTTCCATTTATTAGCAAGCTCAGGTTCCATAGCAACATGGTGTCTGAAGAAGAGTTTATTATATATGCCATGTAATTACGCTATACCATGTGAAACAGTGTGCACCATTAATTCAATTCAATTTATACAGTTCCTTATACAAAAGCCATGTCTTGTGGCGCTTCACTGCAGAGACCACCCATGAGCAGCAGGGACAAGGAAAAACTCCCTTATTTTATATGTTATGGACTGGGAAACTAACTCAACTGCCGGCTGTCATGCAAGATTGCAATTTACAGATGCTTAGATGACAATTAGTCCATGGTGTTAATATAACATTATAATTATCCTAAAATATATAGTCCCACAACATTAAGAGCAGTCAAGCCATAGATTGTCAAAAGAGTATGCTGTCCAAGAGTGAGATAAATCATAGATGAAGCATCCGGAGTGGCCATAAGGTCTCAATTGCAAAGCCAGCTGGAAGCTGGGTCAGTCTTGTCAGGGGTCACCCATGAAGTTGATCACAGTCCATTCTGGAAGGAGTTTACAACATGTGATCAGGCGGTGGAAGGCTGGGATGACTCTCTACAGAGATAGTTGTGGCATGGATGGAAGGGGGACCTGGTGTAAATGCCCCAAGGTTCTTTAACTTTGTGTTGGATGAGAGTAAAAGGCCATTAAGTTCTAATTGTGAGATACAGTGTAAAAATGATTAGTCATCCAGACTTTAATATCCTGTATTAAATAGGCTGAGGAGAGGAGGGAAAACAGGCAACAGACTTTTGGCCTTATTTTATTTAATGTTAATCAAAGGAATCATGTTACAATAAATCATTCATATATTTTTGTCTATGCTAATCTTATTTGCATTCACTTTATATGGAAATGAAGTGGACGGCAGGCACATCCTATCGGTAAGTGGAATTCTCTCCTGCTCTTTGTCTTTCTTTATATCGTCTCTCTATCTATCCCTATCTCATTCTCTCTCTCCCTCTATCTATCTATCTATCTATCTATCTATCTATCTATCATCTATCTGTCTGTCTATCTATCTATCTCAGTTTCAGTGTTTGACTACTGCCACTATCTCGCCTTAATACACCATCTGTGAAGATTTCAGCCATGTCTGACAGAGATAGACAGAGCAAGAGAGAAAGAGTTAAAACACTGCATGCTGGTAAAGCAGAAAGACAGATTGAGACAATGAGGGAGAAACAGAGGGAGAGGGTAGAGGTAGATAGAAGAAGAAGTAGCTGTTTGGGGGTGCGGTGGGGGGTGTTCAGTCAGTGCTATTTAAATCCATCACCTTGAGCACCCAGACTGCCAGCTTTTGTGAAGTGGGTGGAGAGGCAAGAGAGATGAGAAACACTTGGAGAAAAAAGGCGAACAAGGGAGGCGGAGGAGGTGGAGCAGGAGGAGGCGGAGATGACGAAGGCGGAGGGGCTGTCCAGTGATTCATCCTGGCTACGGGGAAAATTAAATCTTACACACATCTCGATCCAACAGAATTACTGGGGGGAAGGAACCTCTCTGTGCCACCCTTCCAGGCTTGATGGAGGGTGGGCTTTTCCATCGCCTCCGAGGGGGCTGGACGTCTATCAGCAGGCTTAATGGCTGCCAGGCAGTGGGGGAGGTCGGTTGTGGAGGAGGCATGGACTTATCATGCAGCAGTGAACTGTGGAGCGTGACAGTTATCACTCAGCACCATCATTCATCACATGTGACAGGGGGAAAATGTGACGTGCTGACGAAAACAATGCATCATCCTTACATACAACCAGGATAGCCACATTCCCACACACACACACACACACACACATACACACACACACACACACACTTGCATGTTAAAGCACTTACTTAAACTAGTGTATGATTAATGAGTGACCACACTCTTGACACATCTTTTGAATCCTATTTTCCCTTTTATGAGTTATACATATCAACACACATACATGTATAGGGACATGTCACTACCTACTTTTTGACATCACAGAATTGTCCCCACCAACCTTTTAGCTAACTCATTTGCATAATCTTAACATAGGTAAAGTCATACTTAATTACTAATAATAACCAAATTAATGTAGACATGTAATATAGTATTTCATTAGCTGAAACAGAGACAGTGTGATCTGAAGGTTCACATTGATTGACTGGTCATTGAGGTCAGTGCACAACTACGTAAGTTTTTTGTGCTATCAGTTTATAGTGTCTCTTTAAGAAAGGGCATCAGGCACTGGGCTACTCTCTCTGATCTTTAGCCTTTCATAGGTCCTTCTGGATTGTAGATAACAGGTCCCGGCTCTGTAATATTCCAGTAGGTATTTGTCGGTATTTGGGCATGAGAGATCAGCTGACAGATCTTACGGACAACGTCTTTCCCCATGCTCAGTTTTCATCTACACTTTTCACAATGTATAATTATAATTATAAAAAGGCTATTAAGCAGGAAATTTTGTAATCTTCTGTAGTTTACAAGCCACATTTGTTGCTGTATCCAACCTGTATCCAAAGTTAATCTTTTGTTTCACAATGTTTTCTGATCTATTAATAGAAAAATTGAACAGTAGGCTATGTTATTAGGCTATTTTTCATTGAGACTAAATTATCAATAACACATTAAATGGAGGCTTTAACCAGCAAACTAAACTACAGTATATACATGATATGCAGACTATATATGATAGCTTGGTTGGTTCCTATCCAAAAAAGTCTTCCAGTTTTTATGTCTTTTGCAATGTTACAAACCAACCATCTATTTTACTGTCAGCTATCACAGAAATGAATCAGGATTCAGAAAGTACTAATCAGTCAATAGACCGATGAAATTTAAAGCATGTCTCATACACAGGACTTGAAAATCATCAAGGCATTTGTGTGTTATTGTTATTTATTCCTGTTTTTATGACTGCTATTTATTTATGTTTTTATTGTTGGTGAGTGCGATTCTGCTGGCTGTACCACAAATTGCCCCTCGGGGATATTAAAGGGATAGTTCGGTTTTTAACACATTAAGCCCCTTTCACAGGTTGTCTAAAATGCAATAAAGTGGTTGACTTCGAAATTTTGACGATAGCTTCTGTCTCGGCTATTTGGTATATGTAGAATCGCCTCTGCCTGCCTTCAAAATGGCTAGCAATGGGCATGTGTTGTTTCTATCCTTAAAACACTAGTTTTAAAAAAAGTGCTACTTACCAAGTGGTTAGTGGTTAACAATACATGTTTTGGAACATCATTGAGCACCAGGAGCTATCATCAAGATTTTGGTGTCAACCACTTTATTTCATTTTAGACAACCTGTGAAAGGGGCTCAATGTGTTAAAAACCAAACTATCCCTTTAAAGTATACCTTGACCTTGACCTAAAGTTGCACTGCAAATTTAATGTCAAACAGTGTTATGCAAGTGTGCACACCCTTGATAAATAAGATATTTTGTTAATATGTAATTGAATTTAAGTGAAAAGATTGGAATACAGTCTCTCTAGAAAAAAGATCAAATTCACAATATTTTCAGCAAACATTAAGGCATAGTTACTTTTTACGGAAGCCCTAAACCGCAAGTGTAAAAAACAACAACATTTTTTTGTTGTTATTTTGTACGACATTATCTCATTATTTTGAGATAATAAGTCGTTATTTCGAGATATTATCTCGTTATTTCAAGATAATTAAAAAAAAATTTTTTTTGGAGATCTATATCAGCACAGCCTACGTGTAGGTACCTAAAAAACGTTTTAAGCTTCGCTCAAGCATATTTGCCTACAGGGTTGGCAATATCAAGAGTCATGTCTAAAGAACATGTAAATGCTAATACTTTATACCCAGCATATATAGTTGACAACTCGCGGTCATGCAATCAGACTGTAAAAGGTAGTGTAAATAGCATTTTTTAAAATCATTTAGAAGATAACACACAAATGAAATTACTTAGTTCAGTTGATCTGATGTCTTCCCTGATAGAAATGGAACATCACAGGCACTCCCTGATAGGTTTTATCATAACGAAGACATTTGCCATAATTATTACTTGCCATTAAATCCATTACCAATGACATCACTATAAAACATGAAGTGAACTTCATGGGGAAACTAACATTCAAATTGGTGGTTGGACCTAACAGGCTGTAATCAGTAGGGGGTGCTGATTTTTTGAATGTGCATCTTAACATGTTCTGCCATCTAGTGGCTAATATTGATATTGGTTTAAAGTTCAACTGAAACAGCAAATAATTATCTCGAAATAACGAGATAATATCTCAAAATAACGACTTAGTATCTCGAAATAATGACATAATATATTGGGGGTGGGGGGGGGGAATCCCCTCCCCCAATTTTTTTTTTAAATTATCTCAAAATAATGAGATAATATCTCAAAATAACGAGATAATATCTCGAAATAACGAGATAATACATTGGGGGAAAAAAAAAATCCCCCCCCCCAAATTTTTTTTCCCCCCTCCCCAAATTTTTTTTTTAAATTATCTCGAAATAACGACATAATATCTCGAAATAACAACGTATTATCTGAAAATTATGAGATAATGTCGTACAAAATAACAACAAAAAAATGTTGGGGTAATTTTTTTTTTTTTTACACTTGCGGTTCAGGGCTTCCGTAACTTTTGATGCCATAAATTGGAAAAAAAAAATATTATGCCACTGTTTATGAACCCAATCAGTACTTAGTAACACCACATATGGCAGATATCACAGTTTGCAAGTGCTTTTTATAACTAGCTTGTACTCTTCTTGTACTTGAGATTTTTGGCCTCTCTTTCTTGCAAAAGGTTTCTAGTTCTGTAATATTCCTTGGATCAATCCACAGATTAGGGGGCCTGTTTACTGCTGGCCATTCCAAAACCTTCAACTTGCTTCTGTGGAGTGGAGGATGGATGGATTTTGAGGAATGTAAAATCATTGTCTGCTTGTAGAAGCCATCACCCTTAATGTCAACTGTTATGGTGTGATGGTATTTAGTGGAGTTCACTCCCATGCCTAGTTGGCAAGGTGTTCTTTTCACAAAAAAATGGTCCTTTTTTCTCCAAACATGCTTTTGATGATTGTGACCAAATAATTCCATTTTAAATTCATCAGTCCACAGGCTTCTGTAGATGTTCTGTTGCATTACTTCTGAAGTTGGATGATGAAGACTCCGGTAGCTTTCTTCTGCTGAAGAAAAGGTTTTGTCTGTGCAAATATCACCACAGTGGAACAGTGCACCGCCACTGCTAAGTCTGTTCAATCTACCTGCAGATTTTTTGCAGTCAAATGAGGGTTTTGATTTGTCTTTCTGACCAGCATGCAAGCAGTATATCATCTCTTTACATTTTTCACTGTTGAAACTGCAAGCTGACACTACTTTGCTATCTTGTTGTAGCCTTCTCCCACGTTGTGGCCATCAATAAATAACCAAGTTCATACAGGGAACTCGGGTGACGCCGTAATTAGTCATGATGCGGACCAATCAAGTTTGCTCCCAAATCCCACGCTTGTTTAAATTTACTGTGGCAGCAGAGACGCTCTCGCAGCTCAGTTGATTGCTGATTTTTCAAATTGCTCCCTCCCCCTCCCCAGCTCCACCTGATCTGCTCAGGATAAGATACACCACACATCAGTGTATTAGGCTTACTTGAAGCTCATTGGGGTACCACTCACATTTCGTTGGTGCAGGTGCTACGGCTCTCAAGTTATTCCACAAAAACACAGAACTATGAAACGATATTTGTTTTTTTAAGTGTATGAGGCTTGTGGGCGGTGAGGGACAAACAATTAGTTAAGTCTAGTTGTTTATTCCAGTGATTGATATTATTTTGGTGGAATGAGAACAGCAGCCTAGTCTGCATACGCTGACACAGTACACCATCTTGTAATTGTCTACATGAGGTAGTTCTATTCACTAAAACATGTTTTGTTTACAAAGCCAAGAATAGGAGCCAGTGACGATGATTTACAGAATGAAGAATTAGAACGTAATTAACGTAACACATTTTCACATTTCTTTTTTCAAATTTCATAAGCCTCCTACTGTATAATGTCAAGGGCACTACAGTAGATATCATTTTTAGCATACCTGCATTTGAAATAAAGTAATGCAATATTGACGTCTTACTCATGGACATCAACACATCTTATTTGTACCAGGTTTCAGGTATAGTCTAATAAACTTGGAACTCTAACTTTCAAAAACATCTGTTCAAAGCAGCACCTTGACAAAGACAAAAGAACAGTCCAATTAAACATCAAAATCACTGAAAGAAAAAAAAAAATAACTGCAGACAAAATAACAAGAAAAAAAAAACAGTTAAACACCAAAATTGTATGATGTGTTTTGAGGGCATACTGTTTGTGTGCAAATAGGTTATGATCCCAGAATCTTCCATCAGCTGGATTTGGGTAGGTCACTGAACCTTGTGGGGCCAAATTATGGACATTTTAAATGACAGGAGATATTACAAATACATCATGGGCTTGGTAATCTACTTATCCCCCTATAAATGTGCTTATAATGCTTAATGAATGCAGAACAGTGTGGCCATAATGATCTAGTTATGCAGGACCTGATCTTGCTGAGGTTATGATGCAGTCACACAATAGCCTTATTTCATTTAGTGTTTTTCATGGTTTATGTAGAACAGTGAAGTCATTGAGGATGGGCCCTGCACCTAGATTAAATCAGTGAATGAATCAGTGAGGGTGCATCAAGGCCCCTGCCGAAGGAAATGCACCTTTGAAGTCAGCACTAGACTGTATACCACAAGAGGGTTGCAAATGAAAAACCTCTGCCAAGCATGATTTAATTATGTTCATACACACACACACACACACACACACACACACACACACACACACACGTTATTCTCTGCGGTGCACCAGTCTGTCATAGCCAGTGATCCTTTCAGGGTTAATGTTGTTGCAGCCCTAGTGAAATTGCCCTAGGCACATCTCTGGCTGCCTAACTGGATAAAATACGTAAAACTGGAGTGGTGTAAACCACTCAGGAGCATTGTGTGATGTACTGTGTGTGTGTGTGACATTACTGTACTCAGTGTTTCAGCATGTACAGTATGGTTACTATGTGGAAGGGAATATGTGTATGTGTGTGTGTGTGTGTATGTGTATGTGTGTAGGGGTGGGTGCATACATGGACATGCATGCTTAGACATGCTTATAATCTCTGTGAGATTTAGCGAACCTGCATGCACGCAAGAACATTTATGCCAGTTTAAATTTCATCTGTGTGTGTGTTTGTGTATATGTGTGTGTGTGTGTGTGTGTGTGCGTGCACACATTTATGTTAGCAGTTACTGAATAAGTAATGAAACACGTGCATAAAGAGTCTGTGCTGGTATATACATTCAGAGGAAGGATCAGCAGAGACTAGGTAGAGGAGAGGAGAGGAGAGAAGGAGGTGGCAGAGGTAAGTAAGAGGAGAAGTTTGCTGAGGGGAAGGGGAGAGGAGCAGGCTAAGGGCAGGAAGAGATGACTGAAGGGAGGAGGAGGTGGATAAAGGGAGGAGGAGGAGGTGGCTAAAAGGAGGAGAAGAGCAGCCTAAGGGGAGGAGGAGGTGGCTGAAGGGAGGAGGAAATGAGAGGAGTAGCAAAAGGGGGGGGAGGAGTAGAGGAGGGCAGACATACCCACTGCAGTAAAAAGATGCTGCCCATGAAAGAGCCCCAGATTCACTGAGCTGTGAACCACTGCGGCTGTGTGTGTGTGTGTGTGTGTGTGCGTGTGGTGTGCATGCTTCTGATAGTGGTGTGTGTGTGCAAGAGAGTGAGAGGAAGCAATAGAGAGAAATAGAGGGAGAGAGAGAGCGAATAAAAGGGAGAGGGAGGGGTAGAGACTGCTGCAGAGAAAGCAAAGCGCACGTCACAGGGTTACGCCAGCACTGCAGAGTGGCACTGATATCTAGGTTAGAGAGGGAAAGGAAAGTGTGAAATATCAAAGAGAGGGAGGATGATAGAGAGAGAGAGAGAGAGGGGTAAAAAGAGTGGTGGCTGGGCAAAAGGCAGAGGATAGACGCATGGTGCATCAGAGGGCATGACTAGAAAGAGAGAATTGGTAAAATTCAGAGGGGGATAAAGGCTCAAGACTGTCAAAAAGAAATGAAAAATAGTCATTGGAATGTGTGTATGTGCAAGTGTGTGTGTGTGTGTGTGTGTACTTGAATGCTTGTTACTTGGGTGTGATTGTGCATATGTGTGAGTGTGTGCTTGAATGCTTACACTACCGTGGGATTTTGTGTATGTGAGTGTGAGAGAGAGAAAGAGTTGGGCGAAAAAGTAAAGGCACAGTGGTGTGAAGAGAAGTCCAAAGAAGGAAGGCATGAGAATGTGTGAAAGTGCTTCTGAAAGATCGAGGGGCAACAGTGGATGAAAAGGGGAAAGGAGCGAGTAAGAAAAGGAAGGGAGAGGGGTGTGTTTAATGAAGTCAGAAAGTCAGCGTGTGTGTGTGTGTGTGTGTGTGTGTATGTGTTTGGGTGTATGTGTTTGGGGGAGTGGTGAAGTGAGGCAGACGAAAAGAGAGATTAATAGTTTTGCTGGATTCCTGCATTAGCTATTTCCTCAGAGTAATGTTTTATTTCCCCAAGCCTTAAACATTACTAAGGCAAGTCGAGAGTCCTAGTTTTGAAAAGGCATGATTCATATTGGCTGTCTCCATTCCAGGGATTAGCTGGCCAAATCTCTAATACATGAAATTCTTTAATATGAAGCCATATCTATTTCTATGGCCCTCTGCATGGAGCCATGACCTATTAAAAAGCACAATAGGAGTCTGACTCAAGCAGTTCCACCTCGAACAACCATTCTCGTTTTCACACACACTCGAGATACACACATGTACATGTGCACACCGCCTAACCATAATCGTTTTTCACACGTTTTTAGCTTGGCCGTTCAGACGAGGAAAGGAGAGGCACAGGCCTACTGTGTGCCTTCCATTACGAGCCGACAGATGATACATGGCTTCGCATAAGCTAATAAGAAGAAATGCTTCTGTCGGTTCTTGCACAGAGTAATTACTCTGAACTTCTGAATTGTGTCTTGCACCATATTCAGTTGGAATTCATATGGAGAATTATATAGTCATACACGGTCAATTTATTTCTGAAACATGGGTTACAGACCAAGATTTTGCTGAATAAGGAAAAGGATCTAATGACAAAATATGGCACAAAATATTTCAGCACACACTGGGTCTATTCTATTCTCTGACTACTGGCATCCACTGGTGAGGACTGGTGAAGATGTTGAAGGATCTGTGTTCATTAATCCTTACATGTGAGCTGAGTCATTTACGAAGGAAATTCTCATTGAATAGGTGCCTGTTATTATTTAAACCAGGGGCGCGCCAGAAATCTTGGGCCCCATGAAAGATTAGAATTTTCCCACATTTTCCCACCCTTAGTGGTACAGCTTTACCATTATATTACAATAGGTTTGGTGGCACTACAATTGGTAGAAGCAAAGTTATTGCATTTTATATAATAATGTTTTTCACCCAAAGTAATTAGTGTACGGCCATAATGAGGCTGTATGGTCCAAGACTTTGAACATTAGTAAGTTTTTCCAGAAACCGAAACCCGAGAGTCATGATGATAACGTAGCAACGGCGGAGCTAGTATTGAGAGCTTTTATGGCAGTGTGGGAATAAATTTGAACCGTTGCTGTGATCCGAAAATATAAACCG
>JAGFZM010000745.1:250047-266747 GCA_017657215.1 Limnothrissa miodon
CAATACTCACATACAACCAATATATAATATCATAAATTTGTACTACAGCAGAACACAACACACCGTTTGTCCAAGCTGATCATTTGGTTGAATGCTGCACATTTTCCCAGACAGCGAAATTGTGAAGAAAATGACTATGAAAAGAACGAAAGGATTCTATGTTATGCAGCAAGACATTGCACACTATGAGCGACAGGAGGCTGTATCGATTTGCTGAAGCCAGAAGTTTTCCATATAATTGATGAAAGCAGCGACATTTCAACCAGTCAGATCTTGGCCATTGTGGCGAGGTATCTTCATGTCAACAACATGAAACGAGCTGTGGATTCTTGCTAGGTGCAAGCAGTGCTGGTTTATTCACTGCTGTAAAGAAGCTATTTGATAGATTTAATATCCCACTGAGTAACATAGTTGGCTTTGCAGCTGACAATTATGCAACCATGATGGGCACAGTAAGTGGGTTTCAAGCACAGTTGAAGAAAGAGATTCCACATGTATTTGTTCTCGGGTGTGTTTGCCACTCGTTTGCATTATGTGCAAATGCCGCAAGCAAGAAACTCCCGTCATGGCTAGAATGCTTCTTTAAAAACGTCTGTTTTTATTTTTCGTGCAATCCGAGAAGCACAAAGTCTTGCAACGTTGTGAAACAAGGTGACTGGTGGATGGGGCCGGACAAATCTTTCAGACCATGAACACTGCCGGCACAATACATATGTTGTTGTTCATTGGGTACATTTTGTGTAAAGTAAACACTATGAATTTTGAATTCCAAGCAGAGAATTTTCGGCTTCATAAAAATCTTCTCAAGTGTGACAGGGCAGAATCGCTTCCTGTTGAGTCTGTTCATTCAATCAGACATTCTTCAGCAGATGACTCTGGCTGAGACTGGTCCTGCTGATGAACTCTTGCACAAACAGTTAAGTTTTGTGGAGTTGGGTGGCCGATGTTAAGCACAACTATTGCGACAACCTCTAGCTGACAAGTAAGTTCAGTTTCAAAAGAATGCGTTTCTCATCGAACATTCCTCTGTCTAAGGTCAGCGTTTAAGCACAAATGGAACTTCTCGATCCAAGTTCACTGTTCAGTGAATGCAAGTCATCAATTGTGCCATTGGCCGTACTGTTGCCAAACCTTATTTCGGACTATAAACTTGATCGTCTTTCTGATCAGTGGAGAGAACTAGTATCCTATAAATCAGATTTAGAACAACTTTGCAAGAAAGAACCTCCAGAATTTTGGATGCAGATAAAGAAAATAATGGATCTGAATGAGAGGTCGAAGTTCGACGTATTGGCTGACTTCATGTGCACCGTGGTTGCACTTCCGCACTCGTCCGCCTGTGTCAAATGCGTATTTTCGCAGCTGAATCTCGTGAAGACAAAGAAGTGCAACAAGCTACTGTGCGAAACAGTTTCGAATCGCATTATGGCCAAGCAGGCTGTGAAGCAAAGCGGTGGTTGCTGCAACTGGAACCCGTCCAAGAAATATATAAACACTGTGCGAAGCCAGCGGAACAGGCGTTGAACATTAATGCAATCTGATGATGTTTAAACAGTAAGTAACTTAATATGTGTATGTTATATGTGTCTTATACTTAGTTTAGTTGTCTGGGTTTTTCTGGGTTTATTTCAGTGAGATTTTTTTTTTTCAAAAATGATATGCATATATATATGCAAAAATATGAGCATAACCATTTCACAGGTCCCGTCCTCGCAGACCGTACCATTCCTTAATAAGAGAGAGAAGTAAATGACAATATGATAAAGAATTCAAGAAAAATATTATAGAAAACGACAACCATGTTCAAATTGCTTATTGTAACAGACAAAATTTTATATTTTATTTCAAAAGCCTTAAACGGGGCAAAAGTATTAAGATAATATTATTAGTCCCTACCAGGACCCCATGTCAGTGCTGGGTCCCTAGAATCGTTCTAACCTTTCCCCGCCTAGTGGCGCCCCTGATTTAAACTACTTAAATTATTCAACTATTTAACTGTTACACCCCTAACTGTGAGTTGTCATCAGTCTCCCATCAACTGTTTCCACTCCCTACTGTACAACTGTTTCAAAATAAGTTCTCACTTTAGTAAGACACTATAAAGAGTTAATCTAATTAAACTGATCAACTTTTTACCTTTTAAACCATTCCAAAACCAGTTTCAAAAGAAAAGTCCTCAGTACAATAATTCACTTTTGAATAATTTAACTTTATACTATTCAACTATTTTACTGTTCAGTCACTCTAACTGTGAGTTTTCATCACCTAAGTGCCCAACAATTTTCTCTAGCTTCAACTATTTTAAAATATAAGTCCTCAATAAAATGATTCAGTATTAAACCATTTATCTACTTAAACTATTAAACTACTTCTTTGTTCTGCTCTTCCAACTGTAAGTTCTCATCAAGTATGATTTCCACCAACTGTTTCCTCTGCCTACAACTGTTTTACATTAAAAGTTTTAAGTAAGTTACTATGAACTGTTTATCTTTTTAAACATTGAACTATTAAGCTGTTTCATTATTTAAACCTCACTGTGTAATTTTTCTCCCATCTACCAAAACATCATCAAAGACCCACACACTCTGCGCACTCTCTTCATCCTCCTCCACTCAGGCAGGTGCTAAAGATCCCATACAAAAACAACCAGACACAATAGCATTGCCAACTCTCTCCTGAACTGTAGATAAGCTGGCCATCTACATCTGGACATACAGTACAATCATCAATCATACAGTCAGAGATGGTTAAGAACAGATGTTAAGGCATTCTAGGCTTTGCCAAAGTAATCAAACAGAATACAATTTGGGATTCCTAATAATGGGTGTCATATTGCACAGTATTTACAAATTCTCCTAATAAGTGGTTTGGTAATATAAATGTAATTGTGTGTTGTTCTATTATCATTGCTTGTGTTAACCAATGGGAATGCATCGCTGAAAATCCCGCCCACACGTGAAGTTTGTGCCGAAGCTGCAAGCAAAAAGTCAGGGAGCACAAACGGAAAAGCTGGATCGTAACCAGAACAAGTCATGTAAAACAAAACTAAGAAACAGAACAAAACTAAAGAGGTAAAGACTTGATATTTCACACAAATAGTTTGTTTGCAAGTTTTTTATTAGTTATTTTGTTATGTTTTCTTGTTTGTTTTTTTCCTTTTTGGTATTTTGATTTGTATTTTTTTGGTTCAGTTGGCTAAGGCTCCATACCATAAATTCGAGGTAATTTTCCGACCTCATTACTCTCTCACTCTCTTCCTGTTGTTCTCTGTCCTATCTAATTAAAGGCATAAAGCCCCAAAACATATCTTTAACCCCTTCAGACCCTGCGTCCATTACAATGGACGTGACATTGCTTTTGTTGTTGTTTTTTATTTTTTCAACACTAAACACCACTTCAACCCTCTTATTCATTTAACTGAATGTTGAACAACCAATCAAACAACAGTAGAGCTTTGCTTCTTGCCATAGGAACAAAATACACCACACCAAAAAGAGACGTGTCAGGCCTTCACCTCACACGTTGAAGTCAGGGACATTTTCTACAGTTTTATTTGCATTTATAGATATTTGTGCCAAGATTTCAGAGTTTTGATATGGAATTGAAAGGTGGAATGTATGAATTAAGGTATAATATCCCATGTTTCACTGTAAGTTTTTACTCAGGATTTTTTTAAATATTGTTGTCCACTACAATGGACAATGGGTCAGAAACCATGTTATAAAACTCAATTCTCCAGTATTGGCAAATAGCCTTTCTACTATGAAAACACTACCTCAGAATAAGGGAATGATTTGATAATCAGTTAAAAATATCTCATAATGCTGAATATACTACCCTTAAAGTCCCTGAAGTAATTGACAATGGAAATATCTCTGATATTGACATTTTTGGCAGCTATGAGGATAGATCTCTAATAGTGTAATGTTGTATTGAAAAATAGTCATGTTTCAATATTAACATCTATGCAGACACCTTCGTAAACGTTTTTGATTTATACTTCTGTGTCGATGTCACTGCAACACATTGCAATTCACCGTCACAATACAAAGGGAGCATTGAGCCGTTCTTGGAACGCTTCTCGGACGAGAAGTCAGGTTACAGCAGTTTCAGTACAGTGATAATTAAAGCCATGCAGATAAATAAAGTCATTGTAAAGAAAAATTGGAATAGCAGCACTACACTAGTAAGTTATAGATGTATAGATCAAAATGCGAAGGAAACCTATGAACCTAAAGATATTGTTTGCACAAACTGTAAGCACGCGGTGCCACGTGTGTTTACAATGGATTAGCTATTTAGCTATCCAATGTAAATAAATACTTTTGTGAAAGTATGGGGAGATATTTGTCTTAAATCCAAAATTAGACTTCAAAATTATATCCAAAATTTAGACCCCGTCTCCCAATGTAAAGCGGTCCAGTAAGAACTCTCAAGGTCTGTGTCCGCATACTCTATCTGCATCGCTTTGATACATATTTTGATTTTTTGTTTCAATATTAACATCACATTTAATATTTAAATAATAATAAAAGGTGGCCCTAACCCTTACATACAGTACTCAGAGGCAGTATGGTGATAGCACTGACAGATAATATTTTGCTCATAATTTCAGGGGAAGACAGGAATGAGGCCGAAATACCGTTAGTAGGTGAATAAGTTGAGATTGAAGCAGTAGAAAGTCAGGATGAGGAAGACAGGGTTCATGATAATGAGCCTGGCACATACACACTCTCTCTCTCTCACACACACACACACATACACACACACACACACACATATACAAAAACACACCTACACTCACACTGTCTACTTTTTTTTTTTATCGTAAACAAACAGAAGTTCCATAACATTATATTTTAAAGCAGTTTGAGCCTTACAAAAAAAAAAAAAACATAATTCAAACTGTTTTCAGTTCATATTCAATGTGTCAATGTGAGGAATATAAGATTATGATATGGTGTCATAATATGTTATTGTTGGTATTTTAACAACTTTTTGGACCCAGTGTCCATTGAGATGGACAAAAAATTTAACAACTAAGAAACTGTAATTTTTACATTTTTATGATATATTCTCATTTCTGGTTGCATTAAGGATGGAAAAAGTCATTATTATATTTTTCACAAATTTAGAACATAATTCAGGTCTGAAGGGGTTAAAAGTATTGTTTAAACTTTCTGGCACAAAATTGACTTGTCACATAAACCTAACAGTTAATTTTAGTGCTTCTTCTTGTACCAGATGTGGAGTCTGAAAGATGGGGAAATGTGGAGTCAGTAGATGAATCATTACTGGGAGGGAGAGGATGAGGGCACGCACTTTTCTCATTTGCTTTGCCAGGTGGAAAGTTATCTAGAAATTTAAAAAAGCATCATCCAAGGATCATGAAGCAGATAGCGTATAGTTGAATGTAATCATTGTCACATTCACAGGTATAGAAAAAATCTTATCACATGAAAACTATTAATAGAAAGGATTATGATGCATCCCTGTGTCTATTGCGCCCATTGTCTGAGCAATAAAATATTAACATGAAAAGTAATTCACTAATATATATTATGATGTCTGCATATATATATATATATATACTGTATATATATGCAGACATCATCAGATGAAAGATAATGCAAGTTAAAAAGTAAAAATGGCTTTTGTCTAGACAAAGCATGAATGCTACCGTATTGTTTCCGTTGTCGCTGTGAATGATTATGTATGGATTGATAAAAGAAAAAAACAAACAAACAGTAAATTGGATTATGAGAAATGTAACCAAAAATAGAAAATTTCAAAGAGACCCATGATATTCTGAACGCACTGCATAATCACATTTCATTGTGTATTTATTTTTGTGTGTCAATATGAGTCTCTTTTATGTTGAAAATGACCCTGAATTCATGGCCTATACATTACAGATTGTTGTGTTATTGTTGAAAAATGTGTCCTTTTTATTATTTTCATGCAGCTGTTTGTGTGAGTGGTAAGGAGGTCCTGACCTATTTATCATCATGATTCTGCATGTGTTTGTGCTCCTTTGAAGATGAATGCCTCTCTGATCTTCTGTGATGAAGCAGAATCTTAGCCAACTTCCCACTTTTATGAGCGCCTGGCGAAAAAACAAAAAGAAGGAAGCTGTTGATGGCCATTTTAAAAATACATGAGGATCTCTTGCACACCTATCTAGAGAAGGAGGAGAAGAACTATGAGGAGATGGGGAACTGTGAATCTGCGGCTTTGGCTTCCTTTCATAATTACTGTATTCATCTGGATCGTCTCAGGGCTCAGAGCGTCTTAGCCATTAATATTAAACTTTCACATGCTAATATTCATTCAGGGCCTGCCAGATGCCAGAATGCCTTCCACTGGAGCGATTATATAGTGTGTTCTCTCTCTCTTTCTTCCTTTCACACACACACACACACATACACACAAACACACACACACACAGGCACAAACACACCTAGATCTGATGAAATCTTATAAGTCAATCTCATATTTGATACTGTTACATTATGGATTGGTTGGGTGTACTCTTTATGTGTCCATACGTGCATCAACCGCAATTCCCTACATTTCAAGGTAGCATAATGTATAATACAGAGATATTTGTTCCAGATAATGACATATCAAAATTTGACTACCAGCCATATTCAGTAACATTTCTATGCATACTTATTACTGTCAAATCATGTGTTTTTTTTAGCCAACAGGATAAATTCATGTTTGTATAAGTTAATTATAAGGCCTACTGTATGTTAAGCAACATCAATTATTTGTTAGGCGTGTATTTACCAACGTCTTCTTTATGTTGAGTTAGGCCTTTATTCTTAATATTATTTTTATAATGATCTAGTAGACCTTGGCTTCTTGGCTTACTATATAATGAGAGAACAGTTGTGGAATACAGCTTAATACTATTGCTATAGTTTACTGCCCAGGTGCTCTGACAAACAGCTCCTAATGGAGATAGGCTCGCTGTTCTAAAGGAGGTTAAATGCCAGCAAGAACTTTACAATTTCATTTGTGTTCAAATTACTTTTCTTGAAATATTCCAAAATCACCAAAAGCAGAAATGAAATGAAACGAATTTTTTGCCAGGTCTAAAAAAAAAAAAAAAAAAAAAAAACACACACACACACACACACACACTTTGAACATATAAGCATGATAGATAATCAGATTTGCAACCGAATGGTTAGCAGCTTTGCGGAAAATGCTCAGGACTGCTTTTATAGGCACATTATGCTGCACATTCACATGAGGCTGGTGAAGGCCGCTATGCAAAGCGCCAGCCCGCTCGTCATGAACACTGGGCTTTAGTGTCTTGCTCAAGGACGCTCATTAAATGGCATGGCAGTAGCCAGATAGGAGGTCACCGAGGTCCGAATCTCAGTCATTTTTCATGGATAAAAATCTTATTGCAATACATAATATCCAAGTCCTTAAAAGGCCTAGCCCAGGCCTATTCAATTGGCGGCCCACATGTGGCCTACATGCAGCCCAGATGACACTCCAGCCATAATAGTAAAACAATATTTACTTGTATATTTATTTATATAAAGCCTCCAGAACATACTGTAACTCAATTGGAGTTTGTGAAAATTGTCATTACCACTTGTTAATGACTCCTGTAAATGTTTGGCCTAACTTAAGATCTTGGTTTGGAAATGAGGCCCGAATGAAATTTTAATTGAACAGCTGTGGCCTAGCCTATATGAGCATGTGAAACGCACATTATCCATCATCCCAAATGCAAGTTCTGTGTTCAGGGCAGGCAAATTGTAAACAGGTAGACAAAAAAACATTTTTTTTCCTGGTGCAATAGTATACTCAAAAGAAAAAGAAAACAGTCTTTGCCTTGACAAATGCAACTGGACTTAATTATAAATGTTGACTATTAAGTATGTCATTTTCAAAACATACTGTAGCAAACTGTAAAACATTGGGAAGATCCATCCAAGTGAATGGAGCATTCTTCCGCATTATAAATAACTGTACTAATCACTATTAACAACTTGGTTTTGTCATGAATCCTCTGTTTTGGCTTGAAACTCTGCACCTCTTACTGTTACTGGGAAACAGTGACAATAGCTCAAACTGTTTGTCAGCTCTGCCTACACCTGTTGTGCTGGTGACACCCTTGAGAGAGGTTACATCAGCTGTAGAGAACTCGCTGCATGGTGAAACCAGTGCAAAGCCTGACAGCCGCAAGCAGGTAAAATCTGGTAAAATGAAGAATTTCTTCAGATAGCGGGGGTTTGAAGTATTAGGGTCACATTCAGAGAATCAGTGGTTGGGGTACATTGCTCTACACCTGTTCACTCAATTTCTGAAGTTAGATAAAGAGATGAGTAGATTTTCACACATTTTAATGGGAACGGTCACAAGAAGAAACCTGAAGAAACTCTGGATCATTCTTTCTCTGATGTATGTCGAAACATTGATCCACATAAGATGGGAATCAATCACACAAGTGTTGTGAAGATGGAGTATTTTAAACATCTGATATCTGAAAGAGTATAACCTTTGAACCTAGACTAAAGCACTGGGCTCAAGACCCGTATATTAAGCACACTCACAAATGAAGGGGCAATGGGCAGGCGTGCAGACAAACGTTTCATGCATGCATTGATGTCGACACGGGACTGCCATGAGTGTTGACACCTTTTACAGTCTGCTTGGTGCTCTGTGATGAGCACCGCTAGCAGTTAGCGGCCTGTCTCTTCTCACTATGCGTGCGCTCAGCATGCATCATTCAGGCAGCCTATCAGCCTTCTGCTGCTCCTTGTCTTGTGGGACCCGTTCTCTCATCCTCTTTTTCTGTCTCAAGCTTGTTTCTCCTGCTAGCAGCAAAGTGAAAATTAGTGTGAAGTAGCACTGCTCAAGTGAGTGAACAGAACACACTCTCTACTCTTTGCCATAACTGTGAATAAGGAAAAGTATTCCTGTGTGTGGGAGAGATAAAGGGAAGAAGACAGAGAATACAGCACCTTTCTTTTTTACTGCCACCCATGGTGATGAGTAAAAAGAGGTAAGAAGCATTTCTGTCAGTTTCCATAAAATGGGTAAAAAAAATGAAAAAAAAAAAAAAAAAAAATGGGGAAAAATCCAAAGCAAAAGGAAACAAACACACTGGTATCAATTGCACGTTGTTAAAATTTAAGTTAATATAGATCTTGGAATAAAACATTTCTATTGACTGATTATTTTTACATACACATTGCTTCTTTCCCATTATAGTAATTGGTTTGCTGTTGCATGTATGTCTGAGTATAGGCCACATACATATTAAAATACTTTCTGCTTTATCCAATTGCTACTGTGCATACTTGAATGCATTATAGATACCGCTTTCAGCCCTCCCTCTATCTGCTGATTGGTCCACATATAGCTCACACCTCTGAAATTTACATAATCCTGCAGGCAGTCAAGAAGGTTGAAAAACATGTCCTTGGTAATCATGAACTCAAATCTGCGTGAATGAAAGCAGCAACTGTCATAAAATGGAAAAAGGCCAGGGGTCCACTGAGATTGGGAAGCTCAATGAGGCACAGCAGTGGAGAGGAGAGGATGCCCCGATCCATGTGGGTGTCTGTGTGTGTCCGGGAGAGAGACAGAGAAGGACCCATCTAATAAGCCTGTAAGCCAAACTTGACAACTTGAGGGCCCCTTGGGCCTAAGAGTCCTATTTCTTTTATTAGGGCACCTCAGCACCTCTGCAGTCTGTTAGTCAGCACCATTGATTAGGCCCACGTCAGCTGATCTTAGTGCCAAGGTGACAGCCCACAGTGGGCAGCGGACTGAGCGGAGGGCTGGAGACAGGAAGGATTGTACACTTACACATGTACGCATTAATGCATCATAGAATGCAATGCCAATTTTCCAGACAATTATTATATGTAGATATTGTACAATAAAAGGTTTTGTTGCATTTTATTGATCTAAATATAAGCCGTGGGGTCCCCCTTGCCAGAGTGGAATTCAAACTCCCACAGGGGATACTGGCTCACATTTCCTTCAATATCTGGCAGCCAAAAGTAAACCATGGCTGGGGGGCAATCAATGTTTATTAAATCTGTTGAACGACGCAGTTCTCTGAACTCCTCACCCTGCACAGCACTTTAAAACTGTTTTCAAAGGCAGCAAAATGAGGAGAAAGAACATAAGTGAGAGTGAAAAGTGTGTGGAATTTATATCTTAAACCCAACATAAAGTCTGCTGAAATATCAGATTTTATTTTTTTTGTATTTCAATTGTATTTCAATTTAAACTGTACTTTTTTAGGATTACAAACACACAGTATGGCTCTACAGTATTTTAGGATTACTTTAAGGAGTAATACTATACTTGTACAGTATGGGCTTGTGTCTGTGTCTTTTCTCCTCCCCTGGCCTGTTGACTGAATGTGTGTGTGTATGTGTGCATATGAGCTAAGGTTGTTTTGATTGACCACTGGTATGCTATATATTGTAGCCTCTTATTTTTGGAATTGTTATGTTGATGTCACTCCATGCTATCCTCACCTCTCTGCAACTCCTGGACATTCTTTTTTTTATACAGTGCTGTATACAAGTCATGTCTCATTACTTCACAGCAAAGGGCACCCATGAGCAGGAAAGGAAAGGAAAAAAACTCTCTTGTTTTGTATCTGTAGCAGTCTATGAAGAAACCTATGGCTCAACCTAACTGCTTATACTAGTATAGCATACTGTAGGTTAATGCAAATGTTTTGCAATTAGTAGTCACTCAGATAGCAGCCAGGCTATAGTGTCAACTTAGCATCAACATAATTCTAAGCTTTGGTCCCACATGACTCAGGCAGTCAAACCATAGGTTGTCAAATGTTCTGGTCAGTGTAGTAGCAGTCTAACATAATGTTAAAGTCATCGAGATAAATCATAGAGGAGACCTTTAGAGGGTCATAGAGGAACCTTTGGGAGGGCCCAGTTGAGTAGTTCCATAGAGAAAGGGCCAAAGCAGGGTCAGTCAGGGGTCTCCCATTAAGTGTAATCGGATGCTGGGCGGCAGGGATGACACTCAGTTAAGATTGCCGTGACGTGGATTTAGCAGATGAAGAAAAAAGCAAATGACTTAGACCTGTTTATGTGATTAATCTTCAGGGGGCTTGTTCAACAGGACGTGCACAGTAGCTAAAGCTCTTTTGGAGATTTTGATATTCTTGGATCTTAGGGGCCTGGAATGGTAGTAAAAAAGTCATTCATATATGTTAAAGCAACCCTGTTAAGGGCTTTGTATGCTAGGAGGAGTATATTAAAGCCAATTTAACTATTTAGATGCAGGAAGAAGGAGAAGCTGGTGTTTTTTTTTACTTTCACTATGTAAGTGTGTGTGTGTATTTGTGTGGGTATGTGCATGGCTGCACATTAGTATCAGCCTGTGTCTGTGTTTGTGTGTGGTGTTTCCTACATGAATATGCATCTCCCCAGTGATATTGTATTTGGCTCAAAATATTGTATGTGTGTTTCTAGTGCATGAATGAATGATACTGCACTCAACACAAGTGCGAGATGCTCTGCCTAAATGTAAGTGCTAAAATAAACTTTGCATAAGGTTGGCTGGTGTGCCATTTCATTTCACGCAGATCAACATTTGGCTCTATAAATAGTGAAGAGGACAGGCAATTCAGCACATTTTAATGAAGTGCTACTGCTGTCATCTGTCACTGTGTAATTATGAGGTGCAACCATTTAGAAAAAAATACTTTCTCTTAATTGCAAAAGTCTCTTATCCACCCCACTATTTCTCTGTCTTTCTTACCTTCACAAACACAATTCACAGTCAAACTTACACTGGCATAGACAACCTTAGACTGTATCTGTAGATGTACAGTGTGAGGAAGGACCTGCTTACCATACACATCTCAATGTTTCAGATATTCTCCTTCCATCATGTAATGGCTTTAATGAGTTTTGAATGACAACCTTTGAAATTAAGTTCTTTCTTCCTCAGGCACCTGCAGAATATGAAAAAACTCACTCAAATTAACATGCTATCTTCTATTGTTTTTCACATAACCCTTGGGACATACAGTAGGTAACAATAAAAGGGATGGGATTCAGATCAACTGTCAGATCATTTGATTTTTCAAGAGACTTCAACACCAAATGTGTGTCAAGTCAAAGACATATCTACCATAACAACTAGCTTCTCCTATAATAAATGGAACTGGCTACACAAGACTAGGTAGTGCAGCCAGAATTCTAAATTCTTTTTTTTTTTAGTTTACTGTTTTTTTTTTTTAATGTATTTTTGACTCGTCTGTGAAGATTCTCATTCATCCAGGTTGTGGTAGTGATAGTGTTCAGTTAAGGCAACCGGACTTTTTGATCTTGAAAACTTTTCACTTTTTATCCAGAAAGCTTCGTCAGTTCTGACTGATGTTGGAAATACCAGAAGATATATTTCTTGCCTGTGGGTGTCAACTATAGAATCTTCAGCAAGCTCAACATCCAATTCTACTTCAAACCAGGAAACACCCTAAGACAGAGACTGGTTCGCTCTAAGGACAAAACTCCTATAGGCACACTCTCAACAATGTGGTCTATGCCATACAATGTAATGAAGAATGCACAGATTTTTACATTGGAGAAACTAAACAACACCTCCACAAACGCATGGGCCAACACAGGAGACCAACATCAACAGGTACGCATTCAGATGTACAGGATGTAAGGATGTGCATATCTCAGACAGAGAAGACAGATGGTATGAGAGAGGAGTAAAGGTGGCCATCTACACATCATGGCCATCTTCTGTGAATTACAATGTCAGTGACGCATGATCTTAAAGAACATTGATACTTAAAGATATAAATTGTTATACTGTGCGTAACTGCTCCTCTTACCGCAAATGCCAATGACCAAATTAAAACCCTGTTTATCCTGCTTCCAACATTCTTGACGAATTGAATAAATGTGGTATGTAACCTGAGTATTGCACCATTTTGTCCCAGCTGGAATAAAGTTTGTTAAATGCAGTTAGCATTAGCAACTATTGGTTGGCCATGCAAAATTGCACTGCAACCAGAAAATGGCAAATTTTGACCTCAGATCAATGCATGATAAGGGAGCAATGATCAGTGGCATCTCTCTGACGGTCTCAGCAGAGACTCTTTTTTCCTGGCTGACCTTTCCAGCATCGCCTAAATGAGTTGTCTTTTCTCACACCAATTATTGAGGCCAATTATATGGCCAGATCCTCACAGATTGTGGGGAAAGTTCAAGATATTAATACAGATGTACTAGATACAATACTAGATACAGCATAAACTTTTTAAATGGAAAAATACAATCACAAAATTACAAAAAAAAAAGCTTAAAAAAATGGAGACAACTGAACTCCTAGCTTTACATTTACTCTGATTGTACTGTTAGTGTACAATTACCTATGTTATGGATCACATAAAATCAGAAAGAGTCAGGCTACAGAGTGCTGTGAGCAAGCTCATTAATTATGTGACCAACATAATGTCATTTATCCTATTCATTGTTCAGGTAAATGCAGGCATAAGCTGTCTGAAATAAGCAATCCTATAGTCACATCGTTATATGTAAAATAAGTGGTCTGTATGGCAAAGGGAGAACTTGAAAAGATAACTTTTGTCAGATAACTTTTCATCTGGTCAAAAACAAGACTAAAACAATATTTATTTACACATTGTTGACATGGTAAACATGGCATGGCATGTATCATGAACTTAAATATTCTTAATACTGATGCAGTTAAACCATCTGTCCTAGTGTTATTGGACCTCAGTGCTGCGTCTGATACTGTTTATGACAACATATTACTACATCAACTTGAGCACTAGGCTGGGTTCACTAGTATAGTTATCAAGTAGTTAAAACCATACCTACAAAATCATATATACAAAACTATGGTGTCTGCCAGTGCCAGGGGTCAGTCCTACTATAGCTTGGCCCATTACTTTTCAAAACAAGTGTGGTGGGGAAGCTTTCTGCTGCCATGCAGTTCAGCTTTGGAATTGAAATTGCTCCAGTTTCAAATTTTGATTGTACAAATGCTTTCTCTTTTCCTATAATGCTTTTATTTTGTACAGGGCGTTGTTTATTTTTTAATTAAATACATCAATTTTTTTTAGAAACAGTTCTTCCACAGGAGAGGTCTATTTTGGACTGTAGATTTCACCCTTTCCATTGATAAATGGTTAATGGACTGCAGCGTCTTGCTCAAGGACACTTCGATGGGGCCAGGTGGAGTTTCCAGTGTTGGCAATATATCTTTAGATGCCTTTTTTTGTTACGCTTTTAATTTAATAATTTGCGCTTTTTGTTTCAAATTTGGCAGGATAATATGATATAACAGGAAAACACTGTGACAGTATTTGGTATTGAAGATTTTTTATACTCACATGGTAACCTTCCCATTCTTTAACTACCCAAAGACAATAAAATTTGCACACCGCTTAGATTTGCATACTGCTATATAAACGTACCATACACTTATCTCTCTTGCTCTCTCTCTCTCTCTGTCTGTACCGCTATACCATAGACCTATCTCTCTCGCTCTGTCTGTCTGTCTCTGACTACATTTAATTTTGTTTTTTGAAATACTACCACACATTTATTAATCCTCTGCTACATTAAGTCTCCCTACTACGGTGGCTGCTAGGTGATGTGAAAAAATTTTTAAAAATCGAGGGCGGAAAAAAATTAAGGTAAAAAAAAATCTTGACTCCAGTTTGTTTTGCGTGAATTCGCAAAACTTTTTTTTTTTTTTACTGGGCTTCGTAAAATGCCCTATGGCCTATGCCTTGCCTATTATGTAGCCTATGCACAACAAAAGGACCGTAGTAAGGTTGCCTCTGCTGCATCCTCCCAGTTTGTCCAGGGGCAGAGCAGAACAGCTATGGTCACTATGAATTTCCCATCAAGAAATACAGAGCACAGCAGAACAGCTACACTCACTCTATTCTATATAAAATTCCATACAATTATGATCAAGCAATCCATTAAGCAGAGCCAGAAATAGATCGTTGCATAGGCCTTTGATAATATTGTAGCGCTGAGCTTGCATTGTGATGTTCCTGTAGGCTATGTTGTGTGTGTGCGTGTCTGCACGCAGGTGTCTCCCTCTCCCTCCAGTGATGCGCGGGTCATAGTATAGATAACTTGCAACCGACCGACGTTTTCAACTAACTCGGACCGCAAAAAAATAATAATTAACATATTTTACCCGACCTGCTTTCTGACCTGCAATTTTTGAAAGTAGTCTATGCTTTTGATTAACTTTGTGGCGTTGTTGGGCTACGTAAACCTGACATTCTTAGGCTACTGATTTATAGGCATTTATAAGCAGGCTAAGCTTATTAAAATTGTAGTTGGTGTGATTGTTCAGTTAAACGTGTTGGGGGAAACCGGGCGTTTTGTCCCGTGTCATTTAAAAGCTCATTTTCCTATGCAACATTCAAGGTAAACAAGGATTTCCCATTGGTATTAGTTTGTGTGTGCCTAATTGAAGCTCTCACAAGCACAAAATGCAGCGTTAAGAAACTTAACGTACCAAAACGTAGCCAAAATCCAAGGCTACAAGCATTGTCTATCCAAATAAAAATATTCAATAGGCCAATAGGTACTAAAATAGAAACCTCACTCGGAAATAGGCTACAGTAAATCTAACTGGTGGTTACGATTAACTTTTCATGGAGTAGTATTACAAAGCCCAGCAAAATCACCCAAAAAAAGAAAAAAGTTTTGCGAGATTGCGCAAAACGTTTGCGAGATCTCGCAATACAAGCTGGAGATCTTGCAAAAGAAAGTCAAGATCTCCCAAAACAAACTCAAGATCTGGCAGGTTAATTTTTTTTTTTACCTTCATTTTTTCCGCCTTCGTTTTATTAATTTTTTTCATGTCACCTAGCTGCCACCGTATCTCCCTCCCTCCCTCTTTCTCTCCCTCTCTCTCTCTCATGTGTTGTTCTGTGCAAACTTTCTTCCCTTTAAGCATTAGAGCAGAGAAGGACAAAGCAAGGACAGTGCAGAGGAAACTTCGCATGAGCACATCGTACACAAACAGAGCGGTACCGAGAGGTATACAAACGCACACACATACACACAACACAATTCACAGCTGAACCATCGTTTGTCACAACTTGCATGGCTTTAGATTTATCACACCAGAGCAGCAAGAGTACCTGCCTCACAACAGCAATCCCCTGGAGAATGTAACAGCAGATAAACACACACACACACACACACACACACACACACACACACACTCTCTCTCTCTCTCTGCCTTTCATTCAAAACATATAATGAATTCAAATATAAAACATTTACTAGCAAAGAATCTATGACAATGCTGTGTGGATGATGTATAAATACTCTGTTTGTTGACAGTCCATATGAGTGCAGATTACTCTTACCTCCCACATATATTGTATAGGCTCTTAGACATATGCATTCACTAATATATTCACATACCACACACAAGCTCTAATTATGTCCACTCTCTCTTCCTCTCTCCCTCTCTCTCTCTCTAATTTAAAGCATTGGGATAGAGCATCTCATTTGTGCACAGTAATTACTCTCTGCTGACTTACACTCCTGTTAATAGGGTTTAACGTGGATGCCATAAACCTTTCATTTAAAAAAAAAATAATCCCCTTCAGCGTTCGTCGCATCATCTTTGCACTCAACCCCCCCCCCCCCCCCCCCCCC
>JAGFZM010000745.1:266847-284345 GCA_017657215.1 Limnothrissa miodon
CCTCCACATACACACACACACACAGAAAGAACCGTAAAATATATTTATCTATTTCTTTTTATCCTGTATTTGAACAGCTGCTTTTCCACGAGGGGTTTAGTTGATGTCTATAGAAGTATTTTCATATTGTCTTTCTTTATTTGTGTCCCTGTAATTCTGTGTGCCTAACTGACAGCCTGCTTTGTGTTTAAGATATTTGCATATTGCCTCTGTGTCGTGACCAGGGTAGGGGAGACCCAAGGAAAAATGTGTGTGGAGGTGGATTTGATAGTATGCTGATGAAAGCAATTACTTCATCCTAGCTGTTTGTTACTGTTCATGTATTTATTTTCCGGGCACATTATAGGACTTTTTTTGTCAAAGCAATACTTCTACCTTTAACTCGTTAGATGACTTTTAAGTTATTTAATGTAAAAACAAAACACTATATTGACGGCCTGGCCGTAAGGCAGTATTTGCTCTCACTATAAAATGCAGCTTTACTTCAGTCATGATTAAAATAAATATTGCTGTTAATGCAGTCATCTTGGTAAAAAAATGCATATTTTCACAGGACCATAGCATGCAAATAGAGCTACCATGAGGCTAATGAACCTCGTTTTGTAACACTGCCCTCTACAATTTGCAACAAAATGGCCAGTTACACTGTCCGCATATGTGACGCTGTACAAGTATACTTTCACTTTTTCTTCAGGTGTGCATGGGTGATGGCCAACAGGCCATCGAATCGAGATTGAATCGCAGAAGAGAATGAATGAAAATGACTAGCCAGCTCATCTCTCTGCTGACAAAAAGCAACGATATTTCAATATAATAGGAATTTCGCTCTTCTGACCTAAAGTAGTAGAATGGGAACTGTTACGGCAGGTGCTGCTTTGACTTAGCATCAATAGGCTATCTGGTGTACTCATTTGAAACATTGCCGACTAATTTTAGAAAATGACAGCTCTGATGAGACTGCAAAAACTGCAACACGATCATATCAATTCATAATTCCAGTATGTTCATTCTTTTTGGTGAAATGGTCCGACATACTACATTTCTTTGCAGCTTCAACCATAGCCTATATAAAGACGGCTTCAACATGCAGTGATCTGCTGTGACCTCACGCTAAATGTAAATGGTATGCCCTTTTAGCATAAACCTCTCAATAATGCTTAATGTGCTCAGTATGCTACCGATCACAGAACAGAACAATCTTTTAATCTCTGTGTATCTGTGTAATCTCTCTTACAATGAGAACACTGAACTGTGTGACTAAGTGCTCACGGCACAGACTGGAGTGCTCTGTAGGTGTCCATTTGTCCTATTTGATAACAGAAAGTAATTTCTGTCGTCTTCCTGGGTATTGGGGAATATTGAAAGAATTGTGTCCGGATTTATTTGCTTTGCTTAACTACATCATGTTTTGAAATGAATTGTGATTCAAAAATTGTAATCATTTGACAGCCCTAAATATATGACTCATTATAACGTGACTTGTGATTGCATTAATAGCACACACAGTTAAAGGTAAGTTAAAGTAAGATAATGTTAAATAAACATTAGTTAAAGTAAAGTTAAAGTAAGACAATGTTGGGCCTTGTGCTGCCCTGAGCAGTGGGGGCATTGGTCTGATATAAAGTCTTGATATGACTTATTTCAAAATAAATTTCATTTTGAATATTCATTTTTCAGGAAACTGATATTCATAACATATGCCTACTCATTAAACGTTGCAAAAGATCTGCATTAGAATTCATTAAGTCCATCATACAACCATTTTCCTCATGGCACAGAGTACATTTGTTGATTGTCAGGTCTCAAAATACACAACAGACATAATGGACAAATTAGAGATTAAGATCAATTCATATAGCCTTAACACTCCAGATGATTTTATGTGGGAGTTAACTCTATTAAACACCATAAGGGTCTCATTGTAGTTCATTTATTTATCCTGAGTCCTTTTTCTCCCCTAATAGTACAGTGAACAAACACACACACACACACACACACACAGTGGGTTTTGGGTTTGCCTAGAGAACACCCACACACAGTGGGGGAGGGGGCGGGGGGCGCCCCCTGATCTGGCACCAAGGGAGCAGTTACACAGGCTGTGGCTTTGTTTGTACGAGAGTTGTGTTCAATCCCTGCACTCACCAGTGAGGCGTCAGACACCTGTTATCTCATGGTCACTGGTCTGATTCCCAATTTGCCATAGATGACCTTAGCATTATGAGTTTTGTAATAAAAATGTATGTCTTATTATTTCTACAGCCATATGCAGGCTTTGACTTTATGTGTCAGCTATGCCTTACTCAACTGCCTCTACATGACTTTTTTTTTCAGTCTTTTCCTGCTGTGCCTGTCATTAAAGAGAAGGTGGGGTATTATGGTCATGGGTTGTTTTAGTGCTTGCACTGTCTGTATTTGTCTCTCGCGTCAGTGGCTATCTGCTCAAGTATTTTCACACTGGCACTGATTATGGTCTGATTCAGTGCGGCCCACGTCAACTGGGATGACCAACACCATCTTTCATTAACCACCAAGTCAGACTATTTTCTTGTCTAGTTAGAGCATATTTGGATATTTGGATATTTATATGAAACATGCTGTCTCTCCCTTGATGCACATACTTGTAAAAAAAACCTGACTTGGTCTCATTTTCTACTTGACTGGTAATATTTTGTGGTAGGTGTACTCCTAGTGAGTCAAACATGTGAAAAATATTTTCTGAACATTTATTTCATCTATGGTTAAAATGGTGTCTCATCATGTAATTGAACAATCAAACCACTAATAATTCCTGCTGAAAAAATGTGCACCAAAACAGGAAAACATCTGCATCAGTTATGACCATGTCATTTATCATGACTACATTTTTAATATTAGTTATTAATCACTGTAAGCTAACATTTTGTGTGATTTTAGGAATGATTCATATAGTTTTTTTCAACTAATGTTTTTTTTCCCCAAAAGGAATAAACAGCTTGAGATAAGGCAACGGTGGTACCAGTGGGACTGCAAGCCCAGCAATTACAGTATAGCCCCAGCTTCCTTTTAAACTTCCAGGCCCGAACTTGGAATCACCATTCACCTAAAAAAAGAATGAATAATTTGGGGAAGGAAAGTGGAACACAGCGATCCTAGTGATTGCGTTCCTAACCCAAGAGCAATACTATTGAAAATCCCATAGACCGATTTAAAAAAAAAAATCCCACGAAGACATGACAACAAACTTGTACACCAGACATATTCACACACATTTCAGCCTATATATTGAAATGATCTACTAACTGTGAAGGTCTTGTGCGAAATTTTGCCTAATTTAAAAAAAAAAACGAAATTGTGCCTAACTTGTCAAAAACAGGACAAGAGACGGTGGCTGGTGGTGAGATCTGCATATTTCCGAGCAAGAGCTAGGCAGAGTGATGGGATTGCTGTGGATGGTATAACCAGTACAGCATAATGAGGGCCCAGAGACTGCTAAGGCCCATTTATCCAAGTCCATTGAAAGAGCTACTTTTAGTCTGAGGGAACCTTTTACTAAAAATACCACTATTTTGAAGCCTGAAACAGCTTCCACAGGCATAGCACTTTGTCTTCTTTTGCATTGTCTTCTGCCTGAAGAATGATTCAGTCTATGTTCTCAATAAAGAATTTGGACTGTAACAGTCATAACAGGACAAAGCAAACAGTTTGTGCTATAGCCAGTCATAATTACAATGTGTTACAGTATTGATGTGGGTCCAGGGTTGAGGCCAGACATCATTGCAGGTTCAATAAAATTAGTCTTTCAAAGCACTTTGCAAATTGCACTGGTGATGAAAGCTATGTGCCGAATATGTATTTGGTTTTGGCAATGGAGTTCTTTTTTAGAACATAGTGCTGTGTCATGCTAACTCTCAGCTGAGATTTTTCCTAAAATTGTCTGATTCAGATTTGTCACTGATAAACCTTGCCACCAAACCCTCAACTACTACACATGCTTCTAGCATCTATTGTAAAATAAGATCTATGCTTTGATAGAATCTGTCTCTCCTTGCTAGGTATTCCTCTCCCTCATTGCTCAACCTCAATTAGGAATTGGCACGTGGTATCACAAATGAAGTCACCTGATCCTTGTTTAATAATGCAATATCTACTGCACTGCCAGACCTCTCACAACTTTTCTATCTCGCTCTCTCTCCTTTCCTTTCTCCAATCCCACTCCCCAACAAATCCCCCACCATTCTACTTTATTCTTTCCCCTCAGTACTAGGAAAAAGAATGCTTCTGATTTGGTGTTAGTGAGAGTGCACATTGCACCTCAAAGCCTGCTGGGAGTGCAGTGGCTTTTCCCTGCTGTCATATGCACACACACACACACACACACACACACACACATGCTTGGCAAATCCTTTCTTTGTTTTCCACACTTAGCTCATCATGACAGTCTTAAGATAGGACTCTTAGCAGAAGTAAACTCAAACACTGACCTGGGGCATGGTTCAAGGCCAACAGACATAACTTGTGATATTAAGAGCATTGCCAAGAACTTTTCAAACATTAAAACACTAAGGGAGAACACCCCTACACCTATTATACCTCCAGTCACTTAGCAGTGACATTACAATAATTAATGAAACATTACTGAAACAAACAAAATTTGAGTACTTTGTTGGAGTTGGAGTCCTCAACATGTACATCATGGTAGATTACTGAATATTGCCACACACTTGAGCTAGGCAGAGAAACTATCCATGGGACCAAAGGTTGTGTAAATGTGGACATGGTCAGGTGCGTGTTGATTTTTAGACTGTTTTGCTGCCAGTAGTGCAGTAATACGTCGTACCAGTGGAGGTTTTAGCAATTTAGGGACCCCAGGCAAAATACAGGCATGGAGCCCCCCAAATCACAGCCACAAACCAAGGGTTGGGCCTTACATGACACCTTTCATTATACGGGTCATTGGCCAGTAGGGCTGGATTGTGGGCGTTGCTGCTAATGTTATTAGGCGGCCTACTCACCACTAGGAATTCGTCTTCATCTTCAACTATCCACAGTCACCACAAGCTCTACTCCACCTCATAGGTGCCTCCACTCCCCCCCTCCCCAATTGCCTCCACTCCAACATCTTCTAGTTTGGTTTGGTTTGCTATGATGATGGCGCGATGGCTGCTGTTAACCTTAGCTCCACTTCTTTTCACCCTTTCGTTTTTTTATTTATTTATTGTTACTTATTTCTTTTTTTTTTGTGGCTAACATTGTGGTGGACCATGTTTTTTTAATTATCTGTTATTCAGTTTTTGTCAGTCCTCAGCCTTTTGTGGCTTCAAATCATGCACTCCAACTGTTATAGAGTACAAAACTTCTACTAAACAACTAAAAAGCAACAAGACCTTTTTATAGGACTTTTTCACTTTGATTGACAGGTTATTATAAATTAATGGGATGGTTGGAGGACACAGGTTATTATGAATTTATGGAGAGAATATCAAAAATGCTGGCAAACCCTCCACAGTCCACTCTAAGAGATATTTTCCCACAGCCTCTTAGAGAGGGCAAAGGGGTCCACTTGATGTTTGCAACGGTACATTTCTTAATGTAAGTTAGTAAGGTAAGGCATTGACAGGCAAGGGGAGAACCAGTTCTTAAGTAACACTTTTCAATTAATAATTTACTAACATGGCGAGACAGACAACCAGATTGTGTGGCAAATAACCCGCAACTGTCCACATGAAATGTTGTCCTAGGCACTGTTCAGACCAAACACAGTTTTCACCTCCAAATATGTTGTGTTCTAAAGTAATGAGCAACATAAATATACACGGTTTTACTATAAATGATTATGTAGATCTTGTAACTATGACAGGATAACAGGAAAACAGATACTCGGACTTAGCTATGACTAGCAGCACATTGTTGAAGAAAACACAAACTTTTTTTAAGTTGAACGCTTCACATTTTAGGCACCTTGCTTCTTTTTTTATTCGCATTCAGTTGAAGGCAGGTAGCAACAGTTATGCTGTATCGTTCCACAGGGGGGAAAAAAATTAATTTGACCGCCTGGGGGTAAAATAAGTGTGTCAGTCTGAATGCTGCCTTAGACTGATGCAAGGATAACAGAATATCCTAAAATCATCTGGATTGTTACTTACAAGTAGCAAGTGGGTCTACTGCTGTTATCTCCCATTCGCTATGCTTGGTTTTCAGCAGTAGGCCACACTGTCCCACTAAGATGCTTGCTTGACATCCTCTGAAGGAGGCTGGGACCAGTAGAAGTGAAACACAAGTATGTTGTTTAAACATTCTGAGAAGCTAATTTGACCAGAACTGTCTCATTTTGTACATGACTGAATGCTGAATGCTTCACCAATCAGGCTTCTGGCATTGTGTGTATGTATGTATGTATGTGTGTGTGTGTATATATACTGTATATATATATACCCTTTACCATATTACCCATTTGGACCCAGCTGTGCTTGTTTCTTGGGCTCTTTCGCAGTCCCAGGCCAGACTTGAGAATGTAATGGGACGTAATGGAGTGTACAGTCATGAGACACTGTGCTCGGGCCGTGGCTAAAACCCCGGTGGGAAACAGCTGCTAATTTGGCTTAATTCCATGGATGCCCCCACTCTCCCATGCGGGCTCTAAGGATTGATTCAATTACACCAGAGTTATGACTTAACCCCCCACCCCCACCCACTTCCGCCATGCTATATCTGACTGGAATTACACACAGCATCTGATGGAAAGATACATTTCTGAAGAAGGAGGCTTGAGTCAAATTGCTGTGGACTGTGGTCTGGAAAATGAATTGATGCCAATGAATGACAAACTGACATAGAGACACGAACAGCACTCAGGCAGATGTGTTATTAATGAAGTATATATCCTTATATTCATTTCCAAAGTGTCTGTGACAGTAGTGACCTGTATTGAAAATATTAGGAGATTTCAGGATCACAGAATCGGTTGGAATATGTTTTGATATGCAATTTACCACGCTTGAGTAGAGCTTGACAGGATATTGTATTGAGATGTATGCTAAATGTATCATATTGATCATTATAGACTAAAGTCAAAACTAGTTTTCTCAAAAACTGTTTATTACAGCAATGTGTCAATAGCATTGTAAGAAAACCCTGCAGTTTTGTTTCATGTGCCCAATATATTGTGTAATGAGAACTCCACAGGCAGCCCAATGTAGCCTAACAGAAAGGAATGTGTGTGACATAGGTATGTGTGCCGGGCACATAGGTTAATCAGGCTATAGTAACAAGAACTATTTCAATGACAGTAATGGTAACAGCGTTGTGACGATGGGTACTCCAAAAAATAAAGCAGTTATTCCCAGCACTGGAAGAGACATTCAAAAAATTGTATTCCTCTTGGAGTCAATCTCACAGGATGCCCTACAAATGACACAAGGGGACATTTTTGAACAGGACTATCAATGCAGACCACGGGCTCTTTGGATTGGCCAAGGCACAATAGCATTGGACTCAAGAGATTAAACCTACAGTACAAGGCCACAGAGAATTTAACAAGGCATTTAATTCGACTATATCAAGATAGTCCCTTCTAAGACCGGAACAGAATTAGTATTACAGACTCAAACAGGGATGAGCTGAGGAATGTGCAGCAGACTCAGGGGAATATGCAGCAGGGAAGTCCAGACCAAGGTACAGAAATTGTACTTGATCATAAAGATGTATGTAAATTCCAAAAACACTTTGTTCCGATGTTAATTTATGACAAAAATAAATGTTAATGTTCAAATTAGCAAACATTAGTCATTGTTTGCAAATGTTGGCTATGATAATTAAAATTAACATAAATATTGGAGAAACAAATCCTGCTTCCGTCCTGAAACCTGCCCACAACTTAAGCGCATTAACTTTTCCCTTTGATGTTATCTTTTACTTTCACTAGGCAGAAGCCATGCTCACCTTCACCACCCATTAAGACCTAATTCTCTCATGTGGTTCATACATTTGAAGAACACAGCATTAACTAACAGATCATATGACACTCATGTGTCCATTAATCCCACAGCTAAGAATCTACCTCACTGGTGCTGCAGCTCCAAAGGTAAACAATAAAAGGTTGTTTTTACCATGGCTTAATGGAGGACACAAGACAAAGCCACCACCTCACTCATGCTCACACTATATAAAATATGCCCCTCCTCAGTTTTGATTTAGTCTTTTTTTTTCTTTTTCTTTTAGTTCATTTCATAGAGCTCTCTGATATCACAAAAAAGTCTTCTAATTGACTTTCTCGCTTGTTCCACTCTGTGGGAAAAATGGCTCTGCAGGTTTCCTTACTGCAGGCTAAGTAAGTGCCAGGTACACCCTCTCTCAGCAGAGGTCTAATTACTAAAACACAGGCAATTACCGCCACTGTTGGCGCTTGCTGTTAACCCATTGGTGCCACCATCCATGTGTTTATGGCTTGGCCTTAGCTTTACATCTACATAGGTCAAAAGCCCTGTGAACTTGACTGTATTCTACTTTACTTACTTTATTTAAGTCATGGAATCCATTATGAAGATGTCTAATTCCTCTGACCCAATCTCATGCGCTTAGATTCCTTATCCCTCCAATTTGATTAATCCTTGAGGTCACAGAATTGCTAATTTAGCAGTCTATTGTCCAAGTCCTGTCCTTGGAGACACTGCATTTCTGTGAAAACAGCAAAAGAATCCCTAATTTGGCTTTTTCTTTGCTCTGCGAAACTAAATCTCCAGAGAACTCTCTTTTGTGTGGTCATTAACCCCAAGCTCTAGAACTGCCTCATGCATAGAATTACCCTAGATGGTCTGGTTGCCACATCCTCATACTTGTCCTCCTCTCCAGCCAGCCAGCCAGCATGTTGTAGCATGAGACTTGTGCAAAATCACTTCAGGGTGCATACTTACACCTTCAATGACAAAAATCAAATCAAATCAAATTGCAGTACGCATCCTGCTGATGCATTATCAAAATCTTGTGAATGTACAGTAGCCCACAATATACAATGTTCCATACTATAGAGTAATCTGGTAGCCTGGGACCCAGATCTGTTTTCCCTCCACTTAAGGCAGGAGGCAAAAAGGGGAAGGGGTGCATATGGAATTTCCACTGGGACAACATTTCTTAGTATCCATCTACATTAGTAAGAAAAGTATTTACAGATGAGGTTAGATTGGATGTTGTTGGCGGAGAGTAGGCAGGAAGTTTAGTGTTAACAAATGTGTAAGGCAAATTTCAAAGGAATCCATATCCCACGTTTGGCTCAACCTAACTTTATCATCATTAAGGACCCTTACCCGACCGAACAAAGAGAGTAGGGTTGTATTTTTCTGGATAAATGTATTGACTAAATGTAATACTGCCATATTTGGTCTTGAACTAATCTTTGTAATATGAGCAGCAATGTGATCATAACTTTGTGGCAATTCAAAGCATCTGTACACAGTTATACAGTACCTAATCACTATTGTATCCTGCATACTAATTTGATTTCACACCTCTATTGGCCTCAACCATATGACCAACCACAGCTTGGCAAATGACTAGTGAATAGACCATTGGCTAGTGTGAATAGGATGTTTGGAGATAAAACCAAAATGTTCCCCTGTGTTCTGGAGTTCTTCTTCTCTTCTCTTGTCTGTGGCCGGCCTGCCTGGCTCTGACTCTATTCTGTTCAAGAACATACATTTGAAGGACAAGGCCTTAGGTCGTTTGTCCCGTGAGATATATTTTCTCGCCTTATAAATGGATACTTGCAGGTTCAGAGTTCATTAGGGAAACAGTTTTGGGGAAGAAGCTGTTTTTAAAACTGGTGGTTTTTATGGCTTCTAGAGGGGAGAAGCTGGAAATTCTGTGATTGGAGTGTGAGGGGTCCCAGAGAATATCGCAAGCCCAGCGTAGGTATGGCTTCTTCTAAACATCCTCAATAGCAGGTAGAGGAGTCCCTGCCCTGGGCATTTTACCACCCTCTGTAATGTTTTCGCTTTACCAGACTGGGAAACAGTTGGTTAGGATGCTCTCTATCACACAACAGTAGTTGCCCAGGACTTCAGCAGTTAGGTGGTGCTTTTTCAATATCCTCAGGAAGAAGAGTTGCTGTTGGGCTTATTAGCAAAGCAGGTGGTGTTGATTGTCTTCTTCAATTTCAGTTCTTAGAGAAACTGAAACTGGAGCCATGTTGTTGATGTTTATAGGTTCATAAGTATCTCCCTTCTCCTTGATGTCCACAATGAGCTCTTAGGTTGAGGTGTGCCAGGACCAGCCACTCAAAGCACTTCACAATTTAAAAATACTCCTCCTAGCTTACAAAGCCCTTAGTCCAACATACATTACTCCTGTATTGTGGAACTGCAATCAATGGCCCCGCAACTGACCTATATATAGCACTACCTGGACTCTGAATGTTTCCTCTATTATTTATCTCATTCTAGCTTAGTGTCATATCAGGCTGCTACTACAATACCTAGAAAAATCTATGGCTTGACTGAAATTAATAATGTAGGACTGTATTTTGGGATTATAATGATGCTACATTAATACCACAAATGTATTGTCATCTGGGCAGTTGCAAATAGCAAACCTAGCATGACCCAAGTTGGGTTAGCCTTTGAACTGTGAATTTGCCAAAATTCTTTTCCTAAACATTTAAAATACGGGAGTTTTTACCTGCCCATGTCTGATTGGTTCTTTTGGCTATCACAAGCCATGACCTCCTCATAAGGTGCTATGTTAAATAAAATTGAATTGAAAAAGTAAATTGAAGTATTGTTAGAGTGGTTAAAGTCACCCACCACATTAAATTCAGCCTCTGGGTGGGCATATTCCTGTTTGCTAATATCTGTATAATGTTTGTTCATAGCAGATTAGCAACAGCATCCAGGAAATGCTAGTGTCATTGAGGAAGTGACTTCCACACTTAACCATGAGAAACTTCAGGTTAGCTGAGCCATGTCTTCTAGAGTTAGTACATCAAGCCGTGTTATTGTAGTTGGACATTCTTATGAAAAAACATTGAAAACTGCATTAATTATGCAGTAATGCAGTATTTTTGGTCAATTTTTTTGCTGAATTTTGTAGTATTTTTGAAGTTTTTTAATGACCAAAATATATACTTCGATATATACTATGATATTGCTTTGGTTAATCCAGAATCATAACTCATCCATTTGGTTTGCCAGAAACTGCTCATTAGCATACAAAATGATGAGCCGGTTTCCGCCTTTTTTTGCTGCCTGGCCATAATTTGCTAGCGTAGCAGAAATGTTGAGTTAAATCTGTGTGTTTTATTTTTTTTAATCTGTCAGTTTCTACAACTTTATATTTAAATGGATAGTTCGGTTTTTAACACATTGAGCCCCTTTCACAGGTTGTCTAAAATGAAATAAAGTGGTTGACACCAAAATCTTGATGATTGCTCCTGTCTTGGCTATTTGGGAAATATAGAAATGCCTCTGCCTGCCTTTAAAATGGCTAGCAATGGGCATTTGTTGTTTCTATCCTTTAAACACTGGTTTTAAAAAAAGTGCTACTCATGGAGTGATTAGTGGCGTTTGCTGATGTTCCAACCCAAGTATCGTAGCAAAATACAGTTTCTGTCATGTTTTCTTTGCCATTTTGTAAGTCACATAGGGATCTATTTGCTCCTTAACTTTGGACTTAAACATAACAAACAACAGCAAACCAATCGGCAACAAGATGGGTTGGGAGTTAATGTGCGTCCTCTTGCTTCTTGTTGTCAATTGGTTGGCTGTGGTTTGTTGTGTTTAGATTTGTTTGAGTGTTCGTTTGAGTATTACAACCCCTGTGTTGTTTATCAAGACTGGGGTTTTTCATAGTGTATTCAGGGAGCAGAAAGCAAGGCGATCAACGATTTGAGATAAAAATGAAATTGTGCTAAAATCCTGCATCATCTCATAGAGCACCTTTAACATTGTACAGAATTCGGAGTGCGTACAAATGTAGATCTGTCAGTTTCTAGCTTTATATTAACACTGTACAGAAATTGGAGTTCGTACAAATGTAAACAGTATAATAACAATCACCTTGATGTGTCTAAAGCTCTCTAAATATCTCATCAAATAATTAATAAAAAAAACAAGCAAGAGTGGCAGAAACTCTCTGCGTTTGGAGATGATGTATGCATGCGCTGTACTGCTTAGAAGCAGTTTTTGTCAGGTAGCAAAAATAGGCAGAACATCGGCGTGGTGTAGCTCTAACATAGCTCTCCACGTTTCCACGACTTTTGTGCTCTCTATGCTGCCTGCTCACACATATGCCTCCTCGTCAAAACACTGTCACTCATTAGCAATTGTGCAGTTGCTGTAAAAAAAGGCTTGTGCATAAGAACTAACTTAATGGCAACTAAGTTGTTATCTAAGCAGTCGGCAATGACCTTTATAAATCTGTAAACAGCATTCCTACGCTTCTAGGAACAGTATTCAGTGATGCCAGGTAGATAATGTAGATTCATGTATAAACCCTCTTTAGTGATAACATATACATGTGAATAGAATCATGTGTAATACAGTCTTCAGTGATAACAAAATAATGTATGTGGTAAGAATCATATTTGCTATTGCAAAATCCAGCGACAATATGTTGAAAAATCATCAATATTTCTCCATCTCCAGGTCTCCTTTAGCTTCTGATATGATCACTGATTTAACCACTAACAAGCGGTTAAAGAATGGTGGGTATCAGAAAAAACAATCTGCCTGCAAAGCAGTACTGCATTAAAGTGGCTTTGTCATTGGCGTCCTTAATTTAAATGCCAGGCAAATTGCAGTCAGATTCATCAGTGTTTGTGCTACAATTCCTTTACGTGTCTTGCCTAATTATAGTGTCTTGATAGTGGTGAGGGAGTCAAAACCAAAGCAGTCATAAAACCAAGAAAAGAAAAGAGTGGCTTCCTGATGGTACACTGTACCCATGCAGCAGTGCTGTATTAGTAAGCTCACTGAATCTGTATGGTGCAAGTCAGCAGTTTTTGAAGAGTTGTGAAAATTCTGCTGGTCGGCAGCACAGTGTTTAATGTAATCTGAATCTGTAGTTTTAAACAAATAGGCAGCGTCATTATGGGCCCCTAGTTTAGACTGTTGGGTGCAAATGAGAAGAGAAGCAGAATACTGCATTGTTTTGAAAATAAAAGTTAACACTTATCTCTTGACCGTGGGCTACAACACTCACCATACTGGGTGCAACATTGCAGTAAAGCCCCTACGCACCAGTTCCATTCACCAATCTGTGTGAACATCAAGGATTTTATTAAACGCTGCTTGTTTTGTGCTTTCTCACATAAAATAGATAAGTTGGTGCTTAAAACAAACCTCTATGATTGTGTTGCTATGGACAAGAAAACATCTTAATATGGCTAATTGCTCAAATTGAATTCAATGTAAGAGCTGAGCTCAATTCATTTATAGTCTACATGATTACCTTATGGTACAGTAAATTATGTTCTCATTTGCATACTGCTGTACTCTAAATAACAAGCAGAAATACTTAATAATACCACAAAAAGAAGGCAGTAAAAAAGACAGAGATACTGTATGAGAGAGACTGTCTAGATGTCTAGAGGTTTTTGGTAAAGATACCAGTCTGTGTAAGAAATACAGTAGACTGGATCTAATTGGCCGGGTTAATTTATGCAGATAGAGTACTGTATTGTCAGTACTGGCAGTTAATCAGAAAAGACTATTTACTCTCAATTAAGTAAAACTGCAATATCACATGTAATTTTATTGATTTTTAGTAAATAATAATAATTTGCACCCCTTTTCTGGTGAACTCGCTCAGTGTTAAATTGCTTAGTCATTGTATCGTGTTAAATTGCTTAGTCATTGTATCACGCAATGGCTCATTATTACTTTTTCCTTTTGTCCTGTGTGTGTATCACTGCCTGTGGGTAATGCCCTCAAGACTGCACCAAGCACACCCTCATTTTTTAACAATGCCTTCCCCCTTGGGACTGTAGGGAAATGGCTCTCCTACCTCACACTCTCTCTTTTCTCTCCAGTCTCTCTTTTCCTCTCCATCGCCCTCTCCGCCTCCTCCTGAGGGTGTGTGTGTGTGTGTGTGGAGGTGTGGGAGGAAGAGGAAGAATAGTTTCTCGGGGGCCCTTGAAAGATTAAAAAGGGGCGCTTGTTATCTGCAGCAGCGGCTCCCATGTCGGACAAGCGGCAAAGAGCTGTGTGAGATAATTTTGCGCGCTCTCCCATGTCACGCCGAATGAAGTTCAGCCAGAGGAGCAGGGCCTTCGGGTCTCCGCTCAATTTGCTGCCTCCTGAGCAAGCCAAGGTTTACAACCACAAAAGCTTGTACCTGAAGTATCTTCTATACAAGGTTATGCTAATACACCGCTTTCTTTCTCTCTCTCTCTCTCTCTTTTCCTCATTTTTGTCTTCTACGAACATGCTTGTACTGAAAGCACCTTCTGGAAACAAACAAGAACAAGAAGCAAATAGTGTCTTCTCTGCTTACATACGCAAGTTCACCACAAGAGCATAATCAGATGTAATTGAAGAATGTTGCCACGGCATGTTAAAGTACCTGGAGTTTGTCTGCATTATGTTATGCTAATGCTGTTTTCTTCATCGCCCAAGTCAGCTCCAAACTTAAATTACAAATGGACTAAAATGTGTTTGCTCCCAGAACATGTGGAATTGCATTAAAACGGCTTTGCGTTATAAATCTCTCTCTGGAAAATAAATGATTCCCTGCAGTGAAACACGCTACAGTGAACAGAGCGTTTGCATGTTCCAGCATTGGCTGCACATGGACGCGTGTCTCTTACTGGACTGCTGCCAACGTAAAACCTTACACCAGAAAATGTGATCAATAAATGCAAAGTCCCAGGGATACACAATGTTTCTGATGAAAGTGGCTGTGATCTACGCATGAGCTACTGTATGTTGACAGTGTAACTCTGCCCTTTTCCACCTGACTTTCACCCCCACGGTCAGAGCACAAATACAGAAACCGGAGAAACTCATCATATTAGTGATGAGGCTGCATGTCTGTGCTGAACTCAATATGAGTATGCACCACTGTCTCAGAAGCCAGATAGTCATCCTAACAAGACCAGAGATGTTTGTGGCTGTGCCCACAAAAAGATGCTAATTAAACATGTAGCAGCTGATTCCGTCTCACATCCCCTATGCTAAGCCCATGATCGAGGAGGATGCGCTGCTACCCAAATATGTCACATGTGGTCATTACTCTATTTCAATCTGTATGCAATTCCTCCACTAAAAACAATCACCTGCATTGGGGAGTGACAGGGGGTCCCCCTCCCATAGATTTCTTTTCGGAGCTCCTTTTATCGGCCTTAAACAGCAAAGCCTGGCTAGGAAGCAAGAGATGATACACTTGTTCATTTACAGTAACATGCTTTGCTCTGTCCTTGTATCTCTTTGCACCATGTCCACAACACATGGCTTTCACGTCCCTAATCCTATTAGGCTGCCCACTCTTTTCTCCCAGTGACAGTTTTCCAACACAAATCCCCCTTTACAAATGACTATGTAATTGGTGATTGCTAATCGCCCATCTCTGCAAGGGCCTTCACTGAGGCCTGAGCGTTACAGCTACGTTCGATGATATCAATTAAACAACAATAAAGCCCAGGCAGCTATGCTGGAGCCTGATTTCCCCCATGTGCAGCTCCACTCATTTGATTGGGTTGTCAGTTGAATTTAGAGGAATGAACTGATGGGTAGAGTGTGAGTATTTGTGTGTGTGTGTGTGTTTGTGCAGATGTTTGTGTGTGGGTTCTAATTTGTGCATGGGTGTGCCTGTGTGTGCGTGCACGCGTGTGTGTTTGTTTGTGTGTACGTCTTTCTTTCTGTTATTGTCTTCGGTGTGAGAGCTCCAGATGAGATGGGAGGCCTTGTTAGCGTAGCGTCACAGTGATGTGTGTCAGGTAAGTGAGCACCGGGAGCACTGAGATGTCTGACACAAGCCTCTCCAGCGTCTGACACACTGCTGGCTGCTGTCTCTCCCCTCAAGTAACGGTGCTCAGTGTAGGGGTGCACGCAGTGAGTTTAACTCCTCTGATTCCTAACACTCCCAGACTCACGGGTGACATTGTGTCAGGAACCTCATTCTCTCTCTCTCTCTCTCTCTCTCTCTCTCTCTCTGACACATACGTTCTTTTTTCTTTCACTCAGGTGATGTCTCATGCTTACTTTTGTGCTCGTGAGACCCAGCTGGTTATTTCTCTGTCTTCTTTTTTATCCATCACCAACCTTACCTTTACTCTCTCTCCTCCCGCCCCCCCCTCTCTCTCTCTCTCACACACACACACACAAACAGACTTCTACACACCCTTTAAATGATTTGTCTTTTCCACTGTCATCCTTTGTCTTTTTTATGTTTTTAGACCTATGAATGCAGAAGTCAGTGTTTGTGCGCAGATCCGTGTTAGGTAGTGTGACAGCGTGTTTGATTCTCGAGCATCATCCCCGCCTCGTCTAGTGTCACGGTGCACGGAGGGCTCTGTGTTTGTATTCCGTTTGTGATGCGTGGCAGACGAGAGCTGGAATCAGGACCTGTCAGAGTGTCACACACCACTGGTGCCATGAGTCAGAGGCAGAAGCATGCCCCTCCACCCCATTAAGCAGAATCAAGCTCCGTCTGCTTCATCAGCACTGCGCTTCAGCCCTGAGCACTCTTTTCTTCCTCAGGTCAGCTTAAAGAGCTTATTAGCACTAGCACTAGGTGTGTATGTGTGTGTGTGTGTGTGTGTGTGTGTGTGTGTGTGCGTTAGGGCAGTGGGAGGTGCAGGGGTTGAGGTGGGTTGTGCTTTTGGTGACACTTTATGTTTTTAGATGAGTTGGAATGGCGTAAAGCAATGTTTTTCTACAAGTAAATATAATTGTGATGTTTTTAATATTAGGCAAAAGCAGTCCTCTAGTATTTTGTACCTCCATAGTGTCTCCATAGTAACACTGTGTGAAAGTAATGGTTAATTATGGAATAGCATAGACTAAACCTTAATGAAGACCTTCTGAAGGGTCGAAACACGTTGGCTTTTTAAACATTAGACAAGTTATACTAAAGGCTTTATAATTCCTTCCTCATGATTACATCTACTGCCTAGATTAACTTTCCTGTTTTAAACAGAAAACATACTGTATATGTTATTAGTGGTGGGCATAGATTTTTTTAAACCTAGATTAATCTCACTGTAATCTTGAAAGTAATCTAAATGAATCTAGATTAAAATGGCTCATTTGAATTCTGCCGAAGGCATTCAGGATATGTGTGCTATCTAAATAATGACTAAAAGTAGCCTAAGTCTCAAACCAAAGGCTAATTCCCCTACAATAATCAATTTTTCAAGTTTGAAAAATTGATTCCCCTACAATTCCCCTACAATAATCAATAATTCAAGTTTGCAATGTTAATGGCATCTTGGCCATTTTACATGTAACAGCCATAGAAACAACAAACATTTGATTTATTTGATTTTTCTGCCTCAGATTTGGCTTATTCATGTAATTAGTGGACTTGCCCTC
>JAGFZM010000745.1:291851-343179 GCA_017657215.1 Limnothrissa miodon
CACACACACACACACACACACACACACACACACACACACACACACACACACAAACAGACAAAGACACACTCTCCTTTCCTGGCAGTGCACTGTGCAGCAGCAGAATCATAATAAAATGATGCTCTGGATTCCAGTCTTGTTTTTCAGCCTGTCCTGTACACCAAGCAGGCCCTCTAACATCCCACTGCATCTCATCTCTCCCTCCCCTGGCTTTCTCATTTAGATCTACCTTCATCTCTCACTTTTCCCCCTTCTCTTTCTCTCCTCCTCCCCATTTCAGTCGATCAACCTTCCTCCCCCTCCCTTCTCTCTGGTTTCTCTGTTCAAAGACGATCAGGCTCAGAGTGTCTGAATCTATCCCATCAGCACTTTACTGCCTGTCACTTATAATGCAGAACTTACGCTCTTCAGCAAATAGGCAGCCTAAGCCATCTAGCAAGTTCCCCAGCAATATCTGCTGCCTCTGTCTTTCTCGGTTTTGCCTTGACATTGACCTTTGCAGCTGGAGAATGCTGTATTATGGTCCCACATGCGTGTCTGCGGTCTGACCACTCAACCACACACCCTGCATCCCTGTTTTCGTTTTAAAGCTGTCTACTAGCTGCACATCCCAGTGAAAATACATTTAAGGATTACTCTTCCACTTCAGCTGTCGTCTTTGCAGTGTGACGGGCCTGGCAGACGCCCACACACTGATATGCCAGGGCCCTGCGGGATTGGGGCTTGTTGGGGTGGAGTGGAGGGGGGGGGGGTTGGCTGCAGGCTCCTTGCCCTAAGCTCACCCCAAGAGCAGTGTGTGTTGTACTTTGGAGCGAATGCATTCATTTCAATGGCTGTACATAGAACGAGAAATATCAACAGCAAGGCTAAGGAGGAAGCAGGGGAAAAGCAGACTGTGACAAACCGTGAACAAGCAGCATGCCAAAAAAGAAAGATTCAAAGAGAAAGAGAGAGAGAGAAAAAAAAGATTAATAATGACAGAACACATTGAGAAATCAGAATGAAAGAAAAGAGGACAAGATCAAAAAGGTTGAGAGAGAGAGAGAGAGAGAGAGCTCATAAATACACAGAGAGTTAAAAGAGGAAAGGTACAAATCAGCCCATTCATGTTTGGATCAGGCCTTTCTCTCCTTTCCGCCTTGTTGAACAGCTGTGGCAGAGTGTGGGTAATTGTGCCTTCTCCAGCAGTCTGTCAGGGCACATTACCATGGAGATCAGATCATAACCTTGCCTTTTAATGATTATGATTAATGATTAATACACATGTGGTGTGCACAGTGGGAAGCACAGAGAGGAAGAGAGACATGAGAGAGGGGGGGAGGAAAGGATGAGAGAGAGGATAAGGAAACGTGTCCTACTGCTGAGCATGCTCTCAGAAGGGAGTGAGTCTGTCTGTCTGTCTTTGTGTTTGTGTGTGTGTGAAAGAGAGAGAGAGAAAGAGAGAGCAAGAAAGAGGTGTGTGTGTATGTGTGTGAGGGTGATAGAGAGAGTAGGGAAGAGATAGTGTAAGTGTGCGTGTGTCAGAAAAAGAGAGAGAGAGAGAGGGATTGTGTGTGTGTGTGTGTGTATTTGTAAATTAGACAGATTTAATTGGTGATTGTGATATGAAAGGCGCTCAGACAGCTGTTGTGTTCCTCTCCTTGTCTAACATTTGTCGCTGGCTCAGGAGATGTATGGCGAGAGGGGGATCTCCTACTGGGCTTAAGTGGTAATTAGTCCCACAGGGCTCGCTCATTCTGGACACCGCAGGCCTTCAGATAATGTGCACGGGAAAAGGTTCATGGCCTCTTGCTCATCATCAACAAGACAGCTTAGTGTGCTGTCAGCATGTAGGGCAACCGAAGGCTTGCTTGTCTGTCAGTACAACAAAAAGACAGCACAGTACTACGGGACTGGTGCAACTACTGCCGGTTTGATTTGTCATATTTAGACATTATATTGAAATTGTTAATAATATTTTTATTTGCTTTGCCATCACAAATGAAACCACATGGCCATTATACAGTAGAAGTGTTCTGTATCAATCAATATTGGTCTAGTGAATTCCATGCGAATCAGAGTTGCTGTGTATGCTTCAGTGTATGTGATATATTCGGGAAAAAAAACATAATCAGTATTTAGGAGGCCAAAATTAATTTCTGTCATAGGGCCTAAAAATGATTTGGTCCACAGCAGAGCATGTGACTAGAGTAAAGCGGTGAGTAGACTTTGTTCACCCCTCCTGTTCCACTGCTCAAATTCATAACATGTGATCTAAATGTTGATCCCACTCCAAAATATATCCACGCTCACTCGAGCCTTAATAAAAAGCAATGCCAATGCCAAGCCAATACTGCTAGTTTAAAGTAAATGGTTAACCTACAGTATAGCCTAAAGAACTCAAAGCTACTGTGCAATGGGCTCTGACTAGCCTATATTCTGCCTGCTCCCTTCTTTCACATGCTGTGGGTCACATATTGTCTGCATAGTTGACCAGGCCTTTTACTGAACATGGTGCACGAGTTTATCCAGGAGGACCAAAAACTGCCTTGAGGAAATTGCTAGACCCAGGAGGTTAGCACTGAGCTTTGGTGAGACCTCAGCCACACTGAGAAGAATACACTACATAAATAGCTGCCGCAAAGAATTTACATCATAACATCTCGATAACCCTGACAAGATTCAGTCTGATCAGTATGTGATAAATCATTTCTGCTGCGGTTCTGTCTTCTGGCCTCGATGTCCCTTTTCATTCATCCTAACGGTGTTGATTGGTCTGAATCAGATCCCTCTCTCTCAGAGACTCAGCTTAGAATGTCTAAAAAACAATCCATGAATCTATGAAACACTAAGGCTGACATTGATTACAGTAAGGTTAAAGGTCACCTCATATCCGCAGGGTCATTTTACAGTGCTAGTAATGTGACACTAATGAGATGTAGATCACTGTTTGTGTGGCTCTTTTAATGTATTTGAAGCTGGCTGTTTTATTTGTAACATGATGACTTTTTTAATAGTTATATTTTCTTCAATTTGTAATACTTATATTATCTACAGTATATAGTTGTACACAAAGGGAAATGTAACTTTTCAGCCCCTAACCTAGTTGTTCAGGATCAGTGAATGTTGGTAGGAAAGGAAAGAGAATGTTGAAGAGAATATACACTGACAGCTAGCGCTGACTGAAAAAGGGCAAGAAATATAAAACTGAAAGTGTGTTTCTGTGCCCGGTTCAGTTAATGTTAGCAAACTCACTATTCCGTCCTTGATGTACCAAATTTTCTCATTTTCTACCGACTGCACTTGGTGACCAACAGGCCTAGGGGTTGATCCATATGCTCTATATTGTTGTGCTCTATATATTTTTTTTCCTTCCATCTTGAATGGCCTTTCTTTACAGAGTGGCATGAAAAAGTGGTGAATATAACTCTCAAGAGCCAAGAGGCAACAGAGGAAAAACTTTGTTGGTGCTAATTTAACTGTTTTTAAGTTCACTTGGTACTTGTGGTATATGCACTTGACTGGTTTGTGTTGTTTAAGCAATTTAGCAATGTTTGTTTTCTACTGATACCTCTGTGATGTTGGGCTGTTGGCACAGTGATCCCAAATAGTGACATAAGAAAGCGGCCTGTCATGGCCTGTGGCAGAGCTCTATGCAGCTCACTGAAGCCTGTCCCTCAGTGGAGGAAGCCTGCTGAGCCTGAAATGGGGCTATCTTTTGATAGCCTTCCCCTGCTGAATGCCACTTGAGCAGCTCCGCTTGAAGATGTGAGTTGCTGGCAAACTGAAAGAAGAGTTCTTTTAGTGAACACCACAAAAAGGCTTTCTTATTTATTATTATTTTGCTTATTTGCCTTAACAAGGAAGTTGAGTCACATTGGCATTTCTCACCACTTGCACTGAAAAAAAGGCATTAGAGTGAGCTGTGTGTACAGTATCTTATGTGGCAGCGACCAGTTTGCCAGTTAGGTTAGGATAACTGGCTAGAAATGTCATGTTTATTACATCCCTGTGTATTTCCAATGAACAATGAAATTATTAAATATCATTTCGACATATTTACTGGATGAGTTGCACAGTCTGTCTTGAGTGCAATTTAATATTGTTTATTTATTTTGTTGGAAAAGAACCAGTGGTTGAAAAAGTACTAGAGTCAAAGTATTTAGTTAGACAACTGGACTTCTCAAAGATGTTTTGCTTTATATCCAGAAAGCTTCATTTGTTCTAACTGTAGATGTTAATACCAGGGGTTTATATCCTGGCCTGTGGGTGTGAAGTATAGACCGCACCCTTCAGTATACAGGTCTACAGTTCACAGTTACAACCACAGGCCAGGATATACGGTAAACTCTCAATCTTCATCTCCAGTTGGAACTGATGATGAGTTCTGGATAGAAAATGAAACATCTTCAAGCTCCAAAAGGAAGTGCGGTTGCCTATGACTGAAAACTTTGACAGACACAAACCATGAAGTTCTGAACATGAAAACACTGCTCAGATGGTAGCCATTACGAGTTTGCTGTAGACTACACACTGGCTACACAATAGCAAGCTAAGTAGCAATGCTCCAGGTTTACTGAAGGCTAAACAGTTATATGAAAAAGGTCTTGAACAACAAGTCGTGAATCCTTGTCAACATTTATGATGATGGACTGGGCTGAAGATGAAAGTCACAACCCCATATCAGTTTTATCCAAAGGTTACAGCAACTGAATTGAAGGTTAACAGCATTACCTCAATAAATGTCAAAATATAAGCATCGAGAATGGCTATTAATGATTTACCGAATGTGTACCACTCTCAAAAGTTCTTTATCTACCAACCATGTAATTATGTAAGACATTCATTCAGTGTTTGTGAGAAGGTCATATATGATATTAATAGAGACGAGGCAGGCAAGTCATTCTGTCATTTGTCATCAAATACAGTGTATGGTATTTATTTGCCTGATTTCTCTCTCAACCTGCATTATCAATCTCTTGTGTGTGTGTGTGTGTGTGTGTGTGTGTGTGTGTGTGTGTGTGTGTAATTTACTCTTTGGAGAACTGCCTTCTTTGTCCTTAGAATACTGGGATGACAAGTTTAACATTTATGTTGTCAAGAAGGTCTTTCATATGAAACCCCTTCTCTCTTATAACTCTTGGCTCTTTGGCTATTTCTTTATCAGAGATGGAACCTGAGATTGCTGACTATGCTGATAGGACCAGTGGGAGTAATTCTAATCAGAGACTTTAGTGTTGTAGTGCCCTTGTAATGAGAGTGGCTAAGTTAAGAACCTTTGAGCTTGCTGTCTGAATATGGATCTCATTACAGTCTAGCACCACCAGTGTTTTGGGGAAGGCTTTTTTAGAGGATGGTGGCAGGATTTCATCTATTGGCTCTTTACTTGGCAGAGTGCCAAGTATGAAGTACAGTAGCTAGCCCATGTTATGCAGGTTTACTGTTGGTGTTAAAACAGTCATTAGGAGAAAAAAAACTCTGCCACACGCGACAAGTACGAGTTGTGCATAGAACCCTGGTTTCACAGTGAATAACCTTAGTTTCACTTCTGAATAATTTTCACACAAAAATACTCCAGAAAGAAATGCATCAGGTTAAACGGTGTCAGCTGAAAAGTCCTCAACCTCAGACGAAACATCGTCAGAAAAACACAAGCTCAGGCTCACAAATTAACTTTTCATAAAAAGTCATAACACCCAGAGGAGGGAGCTGAACTAAACGTTAACTAGCTAAAGTAGATTTTACAGTGACACAGTGGTGTTTCTGTTAATTGGTGAAGCAAGTTATATTTGTGATATACCGGTAATATGAAACATTAATTTTCTGCACAAGTCAAAGGGAATAGACAGGCCTGTGTCTTGTTGTTGTGATAAATTACATTTTGGCACAGGGCAGAAGGCCATGTCTGAGATGCCAAGTCAAGCCAAGTCTTACCACAGTCTTTCACTTGAGTCAATTTAGTGATTAAACTTCTCACCAAATAATTAGAAAAGCAAAAGAGTACAGCAGCTGTTAGTTTGAGCACCTTTCATATCACAATAACACACACCCACACATATGCAAAGTGCCATATTCACCGGTTGTGTAGCTAGTTCATGACCAGAAGTCTGCTATAGATCTTCTTCTTCTGTCTTGTCTGCTACATCCATCAACAGCAGAGTCAAGAGTAGAGCATATTACTCACACACACACGTAAACAAAACCAAACTCAGCTTCCTCTTGGCTATCATTGAAGAAAACTAAAAAAAAACTCATGCAAGAGTAAAAATTTGCAAATTCCAAAATCCAAGATTTGTAAATACAGGCCAACACAGACACAGAGTCTACCAATATGACAGCTCAGAGTCACAAACACAGCGGAGTTCTTCAGTCAGGTTTTCTCCACTGGAGGAAATGGTCAGTTATACATTGGATAATGTCAGTTACAGCGCTGGACAGCTTGGTTCTCCCAAAACTTACCACAAGGTTGTTGTTGAGGTTGTTTACTTGTTTGGTTATAATGATGACTATCCTTAAGGTGAATCTGATAGCTGTGGTCATGTCAAATAAACAAAACCTTAATGAGAGCACCAAAGCTCACAGTGATGTGTGTTAATGAATTGCTGGGAAAGACAAAACTGCCCAATCATGGCCAACAGACAATTTTTTTTTTAAATAATTAAAATAAAACCTAAATTTGAAGGTTGTTGACAGTATTCCATATGAACTTGAATAACATCCATCAGGGGAGGATATTCATTGTGACTGAGTGATGATGCCAGAGAAACTTCACTGAGGGATTACTGAAGGAGAGGAGAGGAGTGCTGTGCAAAGGCCAGGGGAGTGCAGAAATCACAATCACTGTGAATCACAGAGGAGATCTCTGCTGTCTGCTGCAGATCCCTTACTGATATATAACCCTCAAAAATGTCCCCTCTCATGGCGCTCTGTTAGTATCTGTCATCCATCTCTTTGTTTTACACGCACATACACGCACATTATCTTTTTTCCTTCAGTTATTTCTCCTTTTCCATAAGGACGTGGATACAGATTTGATAGAGTAAAATACACACACACTCACACACACACACACACCAGAAAAAAAATCTGCTACAGAGCGGTAGAATGCCTAAAATAGAAAAAAGGTTAGCTTTCATGCTTGAATTAAAGGGAGGTTTGAGATTTCCCAGAGATAATTACAACGAATATTCCTGACAAGGTGAGATACAAAAAGATATGGTGGGAGGGGGGATGTGTGGGGAGTGGGGGGCAGCATAAAAGGCGCAGGAATACAAGTTTCAGCACCAATCTTGCTATAATCATCACCGCTTAGGCAAGAAGGCCTCACCTTAGAGATGTTTGCGTAGAGCCATGTGAGAACTCTTTCTCTCTCTCCCCATGTACATGTGTGTATGTATGTGTGTCTGGGCGTGTATGTAGTATGCTATTCTCTGGATGACAATGAAAATATGCTTAGAACAAAATAGATTAGGATTACTTACTGAAAAAAAGTTGGGTCGTAATATTTCCATTGTGTGGGGCGTAATATTTCCATTTGCAGTGCATTTGTAGGCATGTCATGATGTGAATGTACACACTACTGTATAGTGGCTGTAACAGTAGTATCAATGTATCTGTGTGTATATTTGTGTTTGTAGTCTGACTAAGGCTTAATGTCTTTTGCTCTGAGCAGCTGAGCACATCCCGAGACCAATTATCTAAGATGGTGCTCTGAAACGTGCAGCCGGAGAGAGGACTAGAGCAAGCTGGGGACTTATGGGGAAATATTCCACACACTCTTTGTGAACTATTATCGACAGTATATAGGTGAATATGGATTTCAATGGATGCTTTATTGTGAAGGTGTATCAGCTCACAGATGGTTGTGTGATTGTCAGCGTGTTCTTTGTGTTTGTAAATGCGCGGCATTTATATAGTGCTTTTCTACTCTAAAAAGTACTGAAAGCAGTTTACCCATTCACACACTGGTGGCAGAAGCTGCCATGCTGAACTTTGCCGAACGGCACCTCTACCACCTGCACCACCATCCTGTGTGTGTGTGTGTGTGTGTGTGTGTCTCTAATCTGTGTAGGGCTGTGTGGGTGTTTGTCTGTGCATCCGTGCTTGTGTGTCTGGCCGATGATGAATGCAGTGATTCTCTGCCGCCACTTGCCTTCTCAGCTGCTATTTTCCAATGCCCTCTCACAATGGAGCTCACTGAGCACGCTCAGACCGGTTACCATGGTGCTCCGCATGTCCTCCCACAAACAGCACCCCTTTCCCAATCCCCTAGCCCACCCCCAAAAGACGATGACATCGCTCTCTCTATTCTGCCCTTTGCGGACAGGAGTAGCCTTTCTTCACTCACCAACAGATAATGTCACAGGAAATGCTAATAACCTTGGAGACCCATAAGAAGCATATGTATGCACCCTTGGGTGTGTGCCTGGACAGATGTTTTAGAAGTATGTAGGAGCACTGGGGCACCCATAGTGCCCAGAATAGAACCCCCCCCCCCCCCCCCCCCCCCACCACCCACATTCCTACCCCATACCACAGGACTGTCCACATCAACATCATGTGTAAGTATGCTTTGACTGATGCATGACTTGTTGATGTCTGATGACTGATGTCATGGCTCCTCACCATTTATTTCGTGTGAATCAGCCCATCTGGCTGATGAGTTGAGAAAGAGGAGGAGGAGGAGGAGGAGGAGGGGGAGGGGGGGGGGCGGGGGGGGGTTGCTGATCCTGCGAGCTGATGGACTATGGGCCAGTCTGCTATACCTCCCCCCCGCCCAAGTCTGAGAGAAACAGGCTCAAAAACTCCTTGTTGCTTCTACTGTTGCTGCTGATTTTTTTATGTTTTTGCAGCTTTCTTACTGCATGTGATTGACTGCATTACATAAACACCACTGTTGCGTGACTGACTGACATCATTATGAAGTAAACATCTGTTGGCAGTGGCTTTGGTCGTATCTGGTGGCCATGGTAACAATGTTGCCATGGCTATGGCAAAGTTTCTTGGCGAGAGAAGGCTCAGAGTTCAGCGGTATTAAAGTGGACATATTATACCTCTTTTTAAACAATTTAGAATGGGTCTATGGGCTATACAAATTAAGTTCATGAAGTTCTTTGCACAAAATCTCTCTCACATAAACAGATTTCACCAGCTCTATTCTTGCCAGTTTCGGTCTCTCCCAAATAGGGTTCGGGCACACATCTTGCATTCTAAGAATTTTGCCGCCATGTTGGCAGCGCACCGAACGTAATATCCATTCATTCAAATGCAGAAGACAAGAAGCAGAAATATAATATTAGCGATTATTTTCCTCTTGCGATCGTGGGTTGCGCTGTTACACACCACTATACATTGCTCGAAAATTACTGCAAATAGAGCCGTATCAGACCCCGATGCCGAACAAGAGGATCCACCAGCATAAACAGCAAGAATGCAGCAAGCGGTTTCTGAAGTCAACTTAATTAATAAACTTATTTAATAAACCTATTTGTTACCATTGGATCCCTCCTTAGTTGTTAGCCTACCATGTTTAGTTTGCCACAACAATGTAGCCTAATGTAAGGTTATTTTTCAGAAACATAATGCCATGTCTTTACAACATTTAGTATTTGCTAACATTTCAAACTCAACAAAGCTTGAATACGTTCAAGTAACGTTTTATAAAGTGAGGCTACAACTGCTAACGTCAGACTATGGGCTTTTAGACTAACGTTACTTGATGGCGCGCCTCCACTGATGATAACATGATAAACATTTCATTTAAACCTAGACAATATTTTAACAAGCATTAGAAGGTGTTCACACTGGGTGGGTTTTTTTTAAGTAAAAAACACAGACTCCGAGGCTTTTTCTAGTACAAAAAAAGCACTGGCAGCATTTATCAGGTTTTTTTTTACCATGTCATGAACGAGAGCTAATCTCACGTATATTAGCTAACATGCTAACTTTTGAAAGGTCTGAAATAAAGACAACTGGTAACCAAAAAAATCCAAATATGGATAACTTTACTCAATAGATCACTACACAGTGACACACTTACACAGTGACATTGGCAAATCATATCGCTCACGGTGTTAATAGTTGATAATATTTTATAATCCTCTACCTCGACCGTCTCCTGTTCCTGGTTGCCACAGGACGCCAGAGTTTTGATTCCTGACAGATTGGTCAGCTGTTCCAAAAAGAATCCGACGTATTTCTCAACTTGAAAAACTGGCGGCAGCGTTTTAAAAAGCGTCCAGGTAGTACGGAGAGAAACATCTCTCAATCTAAGCAGATAGATGTTAGCTTTGGCTAAATGGGTGGGGATTCGACAGGTGCTGGGGTTGGTCTATGCCAATTCCCTTAGTGTGACATGAAAATAAGGGAGCCATCTAAATGGCTCACAGGAACATAATATTCTTGACACCAAAGTCTTTCTACTGACCGTCAGAAAACGGATGGACGTTTTTTTTCGCGCTTGGACAGTTTATAAGAACAGTAGAGGCCCAAATATGAACTCAAAGCCCCGTAAAAAGTGAGTTTTTGCATAATATGTCCCCTTTAACTCCTCCATGTGGCGGTTAGGGGATTATGGCTGATTCAGTGTCATATAGTCTGGAGGTAATAAAAGCCAGGCCTCTCTGGGTGATAAAAGTCTTTGTATACTAGGGACTCTTTGTGTCTGTATAGGATACTCTGACAAAGGAATGATTTGGGTTTGGATTTGATGGGGCATCTGTTTTAGTGTTGATCAAACAGAAATCCAAATATCATTAAGCTTAAAGACACAGTCACACGTGCACACACACGGGATGACTAAAATGCATGTATGTAATGCGCGTCGTGAACAAAGAGTTTGTAAACATGACAGAGTAGCTGTGTGGGTGGCCTGGCAGATGCAGAGATGACCATAGCCTTGATCATACTCTTACTCAGTCCTTCACACACACACACACACACACACACTCACACTCTTACACAGTGGCCGTGGTGAAAGGTCACCCAGTGAGTTATGTCTCTGTCAGCTGGTCAGAGAGCTGGCATTAGTGTGGGTGGCAGCAGCCTCCCCTGGACATCTCAGCTCAGGGCGTGCAGACAGTGAGAGATGTTCTGCTCACCTTTTTATCGCCACTACCGCACAAGGCCAATGACTCACTCTCCCTCAATTCCACAGCACCCCCTCCTCTCCCTCCCTCTCTCTCTCTCTCCCGCAAGCCCACCCTCCTCTCCCTCTTTCTCCCCCTCTGTCTCTCCCTCAATACCTCACTACCCCCCTCCTCTCCCTCTCTCTCCCCCTCTGTCTCTCTCTCCATGCCCCCTCCCCCCTCTTCTCTATAGCTCTCCTTCAATACCCCCTCCTCTATCCTCAGCTTCCCCTCTCAGCATGTCCCACCGCCTCCACTCCTTCATCTAGACCTTTCTATGGTCCATTCCTTCTCCCGTGTTTACTTTCTCTGTACTCTCTCTCTTTCTTTACTGGGTGTTATTAAAGTGATGCTATGCAGCCTGGTGTGACGGGGCTGGTGGTTAATGTGACTGTGCTGTGTAGCTCGAGGGAAGCCAATCATTCTCCCTCCCCACCACGCCATCTGGTTCTCTCTCTCTCTCTTTCTTTTTCTCCCTTCATCTCCTGGTGTTCCTTTCACCAATTTACCTTTTTAACCGTCTCTCTTTCACTTGCTTCATTTTCATCTCACTGATGTAGCCTACTGTATGTACACAAACCAACACACACACTCACTCATTCTCACACACAAATAGGTCCATGAACATAAATAAATTCATAAGGTGGTGCAATCAGAAAGACTGACACACACACACACACACACACACACACACACACACCATACATACATACTGTACATACATACATACATACATACATATAACAAACAGTAAAATATTTTCAGAAAAGGACAGGGGGAGCCATGGGGAACAGACGAAACCTCCTGATGAAATAAACCCCGGTAAAGAAAGGAGAGAAGAAAAGTAGAACTCTGGGAGACATGGCCTAAAATGAACCAGAAGACGGAGCCATAGGCTGGACAGGACCAGTGTCCCCATCTGTTATTATCGTAATGAAAATATTATCACACAATACTTTATAATTACAATTAGGCTACTGAATTAGTGGTACTTAAATCAAATTCGACCCCTAGATTGTTTTGAGATCTGATCTTAGGCAGGCTGTAGTGTCATCATTTGTATTTGAGACTAATGAGCTAATTCAACATTGTTAAGAGAAAAAGAAAACTCCCAAAGTTGGAGTTTGTTTTACGCTGTGCCATCTGCCTATGATTCTGGTGGCAAGAACTGATACTACTTAATACATTTATGTTATGGTACCATTAATTTATGATATTTATATCTCTGTCTGTCTGAAATTATCTATAATTTATTAAAACAGTCTGTCAGTGGCCCATTTACTGTTATTTAAATCAGAGAGCATATTTTTGCAGACTCACATCACAAATGACTTTTGAGCAAGAGCTGTCACTGTCAGAAAGCATACTGATGAAGAGAAAGGGAGATTAGGTGTGAGTGGCAAGCATCTTGTCTATGCCTCACGCTGGATGCAACTAACATGGTGGCTTGCAACCTCATCTCTTGATCCAAGTACTGTATGCCCCAGGGCCCGGTGTGCCGTTGTTCTGCCACTGCAAGGAGGAGAGTTTGGGCAGAGTGTGACGTCAACTACAAGAGTGAAAAAGAAAAGAGTGAAGAGACAGATGTGAGAAGAGAGAGTGGGGGTGGGGGGGTAGGACAGAGAGAAAAGAATGAGAGAGAAAGAGAGATGTGAGAGAAAGGAAGAGAGAGAGAGAAAGACAAAGGGACTAGGAGAGTAAAGCGATAGACAGACATGCAAAGGGACAGAGCGAGAAAAGAAAGAAAGACTGAAAGGACAGATGTGAGAAAAGAAGAGAAAAAAGAGTAGGTAGAGACGTGGGAATGGAAAACAGAAAAAAGAAAACAGTGAGGTGAGGGGACAGGTGTGGGAAAGGAAAAAGGAAGGAGTGGAGTGAGAGGCGTGACGGGCAGACAAAGGTGAGAAGGGAAGAGAAAGAGTGAGAGAAAGGTGACTGGGCCAGAGGGGGGTTAATGCAGGGGGAGGGGAAGGGAATAATGGACAAGTGCAAGGAGGCTTTGGAAGGGCAGGAAACACACGATGCTGGGGTGACATGAAAACAGATCTGGAACACGGACACTGAGGATGACCTGGCACAGCATGGGAGGAGAGCCTGCCGTGTGTTTGTGTGTGTGTGTGTGTGTCTGCGTCTCTGTCTGTGTCTTTGGTAGTTGTGTGTGTGTGTGTGTGTGTGTGTTTGCAATAATGTACAGAGGTGTTAGGAAAACACAGGGACCTTTGACTTATAAAATGAAAATTTACGAATGAGAAAATGCAATGGCATCACTCCTTTTGCAGGTGTGTGTGTGTGTGTGTGTACATTAACTCTGTTTCACCTCGTGTGCGTGAGTGTGATTGGTTCTGGACGAGAGAGAGGAGCTTGGCAGTGCCTTACTTCCGCAGAAGGGCATCAAGCAGGAGAGCCTGGAGCGCAGGCTGCATCTGCCTCCTCTGCTGCTGCCAACTCACACACACACACGCACACACACACACATTATGCATATACATACACACACACACACATACACACACACACACACACACCACCCACACATGCAAACACACCTGTGCACACATATACATGCACAGTAAACACATACACTTGCATTGGAGTCCCATACATTTATCTGCAAATACTGATTCCATCACACACACACACACACACACACACACACACATTTGAGGTCCTGCTACCGACCCCTTTTTACAATGGAACTAAGCAGAATGAACTCGACCCAATATTATTGGCATGATCAATCTCACTCCCAACTATAACATTTTGTCTGTCTGCTTTTAAAATTTAAAATAAAGTTTAAAATAACAGCTCTAGCTTGACAACCATGGATTTTTTGTGATGCTTACCCAAAACAATGGACATACTGAAGTTTAACATCTGTTATGGTAACAACTGACAGTACCCTTTTTGCATGACCCATGGCAGTTGGCCAACTAGACTAACTACTGTACTTCAATGGAGCGTTTCCTTGTCCCTGTTACCTTTGGGTGCTCTTCTGGAAAGCTCCATGAGAGAATATTATTGTTATTGGTGCTGTAATAATATAACGGAATTGAATTCACACACACGCACAGAGACATACACAAACACACACACACACGCATGCATACACTAGGGTTGCAAAAAAATGATGTGAATTTAAGTGCATTGAAAATGACGGATAAATTCCAATTCAGTTTAAATTGAACTGAGGTTGCAAACAGGAGGCGGAAGTAGACATCCATGAAATTCAAAAATATGTAATGATACTAACTTAACATGTATTAAATGAAGAAGGTTTACATTATGTAATGTTGGAAGTTATTCCCCGATAATGACTGGCTAGCCAAACGTTAGCTCTTACGTCCATATCACATCATTTAGAAAGTCAGTTACATATATTTTAATGATTTGTTTTTTTCCCTTAGCTTTTTGCTTACGTCAAAGCTTATGATTTAATTAACATAAATAGCTAAAATGGACAAACCCTTGTCCCCAGTTTTTGTTGTTGTGGTTTTGACCCTTGGATGCACAACCTACCAATACCTACACTCTTACACAAGTGGGGTCAAAAATGACCCCAATTAAAAATCAATGTGTTTTTGCAATGAACTGTAGTTATTCTTCTTAAACGAAGAGTTGTAATATTTTCATATTCCAGGTAGTCCTCATAAAACATGTTTGTGACATGAGGCAATTTGCATTTTTATGTATTTTGACATTAATTTTAAGAAAGATGTATGACCCACCAGTTATACACTCTCCAATGAGTGGGGTAAAAAATGACCCCAATTAAAATGAATCCATTTTGAAAAAGAAAATATACATTTTGGTTAAAGATGAAGATTTTTATTGTATTTTGATCAAGAAAATAATAATTTAATGTTTTACATGTTCATTCTTCACTATGTGTGTATGTGAGTCATTTTTGTGAGTTTGTGTGTGTGACCGTGTGTTTGTATGTGAACATGTGTACAAATGTGTGTGTGTGTGCTCCTCTGTATAGATATAAGATATAACATGTGATGAGAGAAGCAATTTCCTCACTAGTTTATATGTACAGTATCTGCATGTGTATGCACAGACATGCATGTACTTACATGCAAATACCCAGCTGTAAATTTTCAGGTGACACCACTGCAATTGGGCTCATCCAGAATGAATATGAGTCCTCATATCAGCAGGAGGTTGAGAGGCTGTTGCTCTTGTGTAGTCGACACAACCTAGAGCTAAAACCTCTGTGGAGATGGTGGTGGACGTTAGGAAGCACCCCATAATACTGCCTCCCCTTACAATGTAGTATATAGGCTGTGGATGAGAAAAGAGAGAGAGAGAGAGAGAGAGAGAGAGAGAGAGAATTCTACTATGACACATGTAGCAGCATAACTAAGAAATGGAACATGTATATACAAGCCAACACTGCTGCAGAGATGGTCAATGGCCACCAAGCCTTAAAACAGGGGTAACAACAGAGACAGTTATTTCCAGTAATACATCAGGAGTGTAGTTTACTGTGAACCTTCCTTATCTAAAGGAAGCAGTAAATAGGAACGTTTAGACTAGGTATCGAAAGAAAGTCATACAGTGTGTACTTGCTCATCGGCCGCCTGAGACAGGGAGGCAGAGGTTAACCATCCAGCAAGTCAGCCGCTCCACTGGAGAACATCCAACGACTTCGTGGTAAACATGAGAAACAGTTCTGGATATGCAAAATCAGTTACAATTTCCAAGTGAAGATGACAGATACATGTAACCTAGACTAACATCTGCTATGTCTGCTATCTATCTACTGTGTCTCTTGCTGGTTGTGCTCAGTCTGTTATAGTAATAGTAATAGTAAGCTATATATTTCAAGCAGATCTGCTGACCTGAAAGGGTGGATCTCACCCGCTCTCTGTAACTGTTGATGGATGGAGCAGTACACAGTCTACTGTCAGTCATCCCAAAAGGTTTGGTAGGCCCAGGCCATCCAACATCCAACTGACTGAAAAATGAAGATGTCCACATTAAAAAGTAAATGCAGAAAACCTAAAAATTGTGTCTTACAAAGACATGTATCACAGAACAAAGAATCTACAATTTTTACTCATCCATGTTTTTGCCTCATGCATCAAAATGTTTGTATTTCACCCATATCAGTAAAGCCTACAAGAACAATCTTAGGCTAATAAATAAATGACAGAAAATAGATGACCTAGAATATCTCTGTGGAGTTGCCTGCTACAAAATTTAGTAAACAATAGGCTCAATCAACAATATCTTCCTAACAATTTTCCTGTGACCTGAAAATTGAAAAAAAAAATCTGTCTTGACGTGGTAAAATCAGAGGAAGAATTTCCCAGTGTATGTACAGTGTATGGCACTAAAATACAAGGCAGCTGGGGTGTCTGTTACTTGCAGTATGACAGCAACATCTTGGAGGCTGACTTGTTCCCTGATGTTCTGCCACAATATATACGCCGGCTCGTATAAAGCCAGTCCATGCATCAGGAGGCCCATGGAAGCACTATGCTTTTTATGCCGAGAGAACGAGAGAGCCTGACCTTTAGAAGGGCCCATCACCGAGAGCATTTAAAAGGCTTTAACTTCTGCACTGCTTCATTCCGCTGCCAACTCGGCTTCATCACATGCAATACATTTATTAGTGATTCACAGGCCAGACCTGTGAGAATTACTGAGGCAGCACACCCGTGTGGGGGGAGGGATGAAGAACAAAAGAAGTAATACACTAATGTAATACACTAATGTAATACACCAATGTAATACACTAATGTAATACACTAATGTAGTCCACTATGTAATACACTATGATCTAGATATATAGATCGTCTCAATCTCTGTACGTCATTCTGTTTCGTGTGTGTGTGTGTGTGTGTGTTTGTTTATGGGAGAGAGAGAGAGAGAGAGAGAGAGAGAGAGAGTGTGTATTTATGTATGTATGTGTGGGGGTGGGTCTGTGTGTATGTTTGTGTTGTGTTTGTGTGTGTGGGCCTGTGTGTATGTTTATGTGCGCGTTAAAGAGGCGCATCAGACCACGAGACAAAGCGAAAGTAAGTGAAGGTGAGTATCTAGGCCTCCAATGAAAGCATGAAGAACCCCAAACAGAGTGTGTGCGTGTGTGTGTGTGTTTGGTGAAAGAAACAAAGACAGACGGGGGGAGACATTGATGCAGCTGTGAAGGCATAATTTGATCCCCCTCTGCCACCCAAACTGAGACACACCATGAAATATTAATTGCGCCCAACAATCAGTAAAGCGCAGTAAGGCTTCTGCAGAGGCAGAGGAGTGCAGCGCATGCAGCAGTTTGTGAATATCACTGCTTTCATAGATTTATTTCCACTGCCCTCCACCATCATAAATCACATGATTGCAGAGCACCTGTGTTTCTTTCTTGCTTTAAAAAGAGGTCAAAGGTCTGTGATCATCACGTCGCAATTTTTTCTTCCTCTCCGTCTCTCTCTCTCTCTCTCTCTTTCTCTCTCTCTGTCTTTCTCTCTATCAGTCTATCTGTCTGTGTATGCGTGTGCATTTGAAGTGTGTGTTGGTTAAACATTAATGATAGAATATGTGTTTATGTGTTTACCCCCACCAAAGACTTTCTCTGCCCTTAAAAGGCTCTGGGTAATAACATCATCCATCACCTTTGTGTGTGTGTGAGAGAGAGAGCGAGAGGGGAGAGCGAGGACAGAAGAACATGTGTGCGTGCTTAAAGGACAAAGAGACAGCTCCCACACACTCTGACCCCTTTCAGTGTGAGAGAAAAGAGTAAAACAGATTACTTTAGCCAAGGAATGCAAAATAACATAACACCTATTGTGCTGGCTAAATTTAGACTCTTTGGCGTTCAGGATCTTTAATGCTGTATTCAAATATACATAGGCAGATTGCATTTGCCACTACAAATGCTGAGCCCATGAAGAAGAGCCACTATCTGTAATGAAATAACTCCACAGACACAACCAACAGAGCTGTAAACAAAAACATGATTACAGTATAATATGAATTTACACTCAATCCTAGACAAATCCGTAGTAACATGGCCAAGTCTCACTGAAATTATAAACCAATACACTGTTAATAATGAGAAGATTATAGTGGCAAAAGTAAATTCCACTGCAAGTGGCTAATAATTCATTATGTGCCGTAAGTATTGTCTCAGTTTGATGTATAATAGATGCAGGTATGATGGAGAGTGTTATTTAGAAGTCCGTAGCAATATTAAACATAACTTCAAAAGGGAAGAGAGATCATTCTAAAAACTTAATCTAAACCGTTAAATACACCCAAGCTATCCTTCGGAAGAACAAAAATCTGACATTACACTAGCAGACTATACACAGAATAGCCAGAAAAGATTATGTTTGAGACACACTGTAGGAGCCATATTAAGGTTTTGGCAGACTATAAAATAAGATGCACTTTAGTTTGTAAATTATTAAGTTGACAGAAATTGAACAGTTTAATGCTGTACCTGAAACCCTGAGCAGTAACTTACCTGCATGTAATTGATTGAATGAATATACTAATTTTACTTCAGTACTCTGTGCGTGTGTCATATGGAATGTTTATCGGGAGCCCAATTGTCATGCACCTCATGTGGATATACTGTAGATGGTATAGTTGGAAACGGCACTTCACACACTGTGAATGAATTTTTACTCTTGGCATTCATCCAACTGTGTAAACATAATATGGAATATAAGGGAACTCTGGGTTGTTTAACTTGCACTAAGACATGACAACATAGTACAGCATACAGATACTAAGAGCAAGAACAGTTATGTCCCAGATATAAATCTATATTAGACTCCATAATCCTGAACACAGTAGTGGAAAATTACTATTTCAGTATCTTCAAAAACCTGCTTATCATAGATTAGTCACTGACATGATTCAGAAAGTCACCCTCATGTGATCGTGATGCAGCTATTGGGCCCAGAATTCATCTATTCTTCTGCTGTGGGGGCCCTTCCTGAGTTTGACTGACAGGAGGCGTTACACACCCACACAATGGGTCACTTTGCATCCACTCGTTTTAAAGGGAGGAAGTACAATAAGGCTGATTTGACATTCTGGTAACATTTACTTGGAAATCATGTCTTAAGAGCTCTCTCTTTTCTCTTAGCCTAAATAGTTCTTAAATCTGCACAGAAACAGTTAGCCACAGTTAACACTCACTCTGCTGAACAGAATGTGTTGTGGTGGCAACAAGCACAAGAGTAGAGAGTGTGTGGGGAGAGGAGGGGTGTGGAGAGGAGAGTTGGGGTGGCAGTGGGGGGGCGGGTGGGGGGTGACGGTGGGGTAGGGTGTCTCAATAAGTGACCAGGCTGGCTGGAACTGCACCACTGTGGTATGAGGCTTCATTAAAGAGCACTCTCGACAGGAAAGCCTGAGCCAGCCCGCCGCATTGTCAGGGCGGCATGAAGTCTCATACCTTCATTCCACCGCTGACAGGTGACTGGATAAGAAATGCAGTGGGAGGGGGAGAGGGAGAGCAAGAGATTTGGCCTTTTACCATCTCTCTCTGTCCATCTCTCTCTTTCCCCCCTTTCTCACTCACTTATTCTCTCATATTGGCTAAAGTACCGCTCCTCTCTTCTTCGTTCCTCTCAATTGCTTTCTCATACTTTCTCCCCCATCTTCCACTCCTTCCACTTTCCTTCTCTCTCCTTGTAATGTAATTCTTTCCCTGTCTCTCAGTCCCCTCTGTCTCTCTCTTTCTTCCTCTGTCACATTCCCTCTCTTCCATCCCCTAAGCATGCTTGGAAGAGATTAACATGTGACTTTTGGAATAGCATTATGTGGCAGGGGAGCTGTCTGGTCGGTAATGATGGGCCTTCAGCAAAGAAAAGGCATCCTTTCTTCACTGATGCATTCCGCACTGTCTGTCATAATCATCTCTCCCCATCTTTCTCTCGTTCTCATTCATTCTTTCCAAAGTGCTCTCTTCAGTCACATACACCACACACAGGGGTGAAACTAGTTTCATATTCTCATTGGAGCCATTCAATATAGAACAGAAATGTTCATCATACTTTAATTTACTAGTAGAGCACCCATCAACACCTGTTATCTGAGACATTCCAGCTCCATGCTTTCTTTTAACCCCCAGGATATATTGATCATAATTATGTTCCTTTTTATTGGAACATCTAGATAAACCAAAGAGTTGGTATTGTTTAAAGATAGCCTGAGATGCTAACAAATAACTTTAATACACTTAGAAATAATATTGCTTTTTTTCATAACGTTTCTAATGTCTTTGCCGTGTTGACTGTAGAAATGTACTGTTCATTACTCAGGAATGGCTGATTGTACAGTAAGTGCTTTAACCCAATGATTCTGGGAGGTTCTGTTTTGCTATAGGCCTAGGGGCATCTAGGGCTGGAGAATGTAGGCTAAATATAATTTTTATTCCAATTTAAATGTTCTTCAATCACAACAACTTGGGACTAATACCAAGTAGTTTCATGTGATGTGGAAGTTATGTGTAGGCTATGTTGAGAACTTTGCAAGCAATTTAGCAGCAACAGCATTTTGGCTTCAGCTAGAGAGACCTAATGATATCCATATATGTCTGCATTATAGCTAATGACATACATTTACATTTATGCACTTACCAGATGCTTTTATTCAAAGAGGGTGGCTCAAGGGCACAGCAGTGGCAGCTGGGATTGAAGCCCACAATTCCCAGGCTACCACCCTATTAGACAAAAGCAAAGCAAATAATAGGAGTAATGTGTCCTGAGTCTGGCATTCAGTTTGCTCAGATTTCTCTTGGCTTTACCACGCAAGACCGCTGAATCTTTTAGGGGTGCCTGACTAAACCAGGCTCTTTCACCCCTGGCCACACAAGCACACGCACACGCACACACACACACACACACACACACACACACACACACACACACAAACAACGCAGCCCACATCTTATCTGTCAGGAGAACTGTGTTTGGCTCCACATACACTTGCTGTATATGGAGGGGCATCTGCTGTGTATCAGCACAAATTGAATGAGCTCATTTACTAAAGTCACTCAGTTAATTAATCAAATTTAATTAATTCATGTAGCTGCCCTTGCATGATTTCCATGTGTGTTTTGACTGTCCACATGTGGGAATCAAAGTAGCAAAAGAATTTTAGATAAATACACAGCATGTTTGCCCCGCCCCCGTTGTGTGAGTGTGTGATTATTAAAAACAGAGCCAAAACTGATTTCATTTTCAATCTTTACATCTGGTACCTAATATCCATTCCCTGTGACAAAACATTTGTCAACATGTAGTGTTTTTTTTTTTTTTTTTTTACATTTGGGATTTCCACTGTCTTAGCCCTTACTTAATGAGTCAGCACTCTTTGATTAAGGCTATAGGGTGTAGGCTATAAACAGTATGCTCAAGTACTTCTTTTTAATCATTCTTCTAGGAACAGAAATATACTTTCAACTAATAATACATTCATTCATTCATTCATTCTCTCACTCTTACTCTCACTCACGCAATCAGTCATAGTCGAAAACCGTCATACATGGGACATGCTGCATCGTCCCACCCACCGCGCACTACCAATTGATTGCAGGGGAAAATCAAAACAAGTGCAATCGAACAACAGAGGGCGCAGAGCTCCCCATCCCATGCCTTGCAGACGCGTATCTACGCCGGAAGAATGCTAACCAGACCGGTGCAGCACGGCAGGGCTGTCCGTTGCATGAGCATATTCGAGCCTCAACCCCACTTTTCTCCTTTGCACTGGTTATAGCCAGCATAGGGACAATTCAGTGTTTCCCGTTAACACCATGCCCTGTAATGACGTAGGGACTTTGTGCGATAACACTAGTCTACAAAACGAAGGACACACGCTAATTTCTCCAAATAACAGAGCACATTTACAGCGTAAATGCAAGATATAGATGTACAGGAAAATAGGTAGTTGCTCTCCACGTTGCCTTTGTTGCGGGTGCTGAGTAGCGCTGTCAGTGCTGCATTGCGCTCTCTGGTTGTGTGTGGCTATACTGCGGGGCAGCCCGTGGAGAGAGGTGGGAGTAGGGAGAGAGAGAGAGAGAGAGAGAGAGAGAGAGAGAACGAGACAGATATATATATAATCATGTGTTTTAATTTTTGAGAGACAGAGGCGATTCCAAGTGTTAATGTAGTGTCGCATTTGATTCAAACAATGAAAGCATGTGTCCATCAAATCACCCGCCAAAAAGTGTAGGTTAATAATATGTATAATTAAACCAAAACCATTTATTTACAGTTAAGATATGGTGTTTACATCAAGCTATTTGGAACAATATTTAAAAGGGAAAATTGCGAACAACGCAAATACAATTAAATTATTATGAAAATGCGTTAATTGCCTTCTAATATGCCGAAGTAACATATACAATATTGCCCTTATGGCATCCATCAGTCATAAAATGACCTCTAACTAAGGAGTAGGGCCCTACAAAGGCATAAACAAATGACCATGTATCAGTTAACCCCCAGTATACCAAAAGGGTGTCGTACAAATATAGGCCAGTAGTGGGGAATAAATGTCCCTTTGAAGTAAATATAACTTAGGTTTCCCTTTGAAGTTTAGCGGAAAAGTCACTGGCACACTTTCTCACAAATAGCACTTAACAACCATGGCCGGGTTGTATATTAAAACCTATGCCTACAGCAAAATTAACGTGTTTAATTCTCTAAACTGTTTATTGTCTTTAGGGCAAATAACCAAGGCAGCGGCTACTGCAGAGCCTACAAACTAGACTTCACTTTTTTCTGTTAACGTTAGGTGTAGCCTAACTGTGTATACATCAACACAAACATCGCGAGCATATAATCTAGTGCCTCTCGTTTTTCCGTTTTAGCTGAACGATCAAGTTACGTGGTCAGGGAAATGTTGCAGTGAACGGAGGGGGCTGAAAGAAGAGCGAGAGGTTAGTATGTGTGTGAGAGAGAAAGAGGGAGAGAGGGGAAGAGAGAGCCAGTATGAGAGAGGGAGCTAGAGAGAGAGACTGCAGCATCATTTGAGGGACGCTCACATGCAGTGCAGTAGAACGTGCAGGTGAGGGGAGGAGGAGGCGCGTGGACTGAGAATGCGGGACTTGGAAAAGACGCATTTGTCCCGGAACACTTCACTGATGTCTACACAGGCTCCGTTGGAATTATTCTTGTTTGTTTGTTTTTCGTGATCCTGCTCTCAACCGTATTGCCAGGCGTTTTGTATTTTTCTGCACAGCGAACTCCTTTGGTAAAGCACTGCTATCCAACTTAACCGTAAGGGAATCTATCCGCTTGGTACTACTTGACTGCGGGAAAGCTCAAACATATTTCTTCCGCTGTGTTAAAAGGTAAGAGGCAGCTTGCCACGAAAGCATTATAACAGTCCTTCTATGTCATATGCAGAAGGAAATGAAGAAATTCGCTAGATAGCCCACTTCAGTGTCCCAAAGCTGGAGTCGCGGACAGTTCCCTTTTGTGCTCTGCTGCATTGCAGTTTGAAAGACTGAAAACGGAAGACAAACTGGCACTCAGTCGAATCCAAATGAAGCTGAACAAGTAAAGAGAAATCTATTCTATGACTTTATTTGTATTAGCCCTTTAAAATTACTGTACATATCATAGGACTGTAAGAGTCAAGTGGATTTATTACAGGTACATGGATGGACCTCTTGTCCCTAGAAGGAATTTTAATTTCATTACATCGCGAACGTGACTGGGAAACTAAAGAAGTGTGAAAGCCACCAAAGGGGGGAAACAGTCATACAGATTTCTTAGGGGCATTTTATTGCTTGTATATCACTTCAGTCACTGTCAGTAGTGTAAAGTGCCATCCATACATTCCGGGCAAGCGGAAACTGCAGCGCGAGAGCCTGTAAGAGAGGGAAAGCGTGAGCCATGAGGAGCAGGAGCCTTGGCGCAGTGCTCTCCGCGCGCTGCTGCTGCTACCTCGTGCTCCTCCTGCAGATGCTGACTCAGCTACCGCGAGTCAACTCAGCGCTGCGATACCGCGTGGCTGAAGAGGGGCCCGCTGATGTGCGGATTGGAAATGTTGCCGCGGATCTGGGCTTATCCTCCTCTGGCATCGGTACGGGAGACGTGACCTTTGCACTAGAGTCAGGCTCAGAGTACTTCAAAATTGACAATGTGACTGGGGAACTTACAACCACAGTCCGCCGGATCGACCGTGAGCGCCTGCCACAGTGTCAGATGATTTTTGACGAGAATGAGTGCTTCTTGGATTTTGAGGTGTCTGTCATTGGGCCGTTGCAGAGCTGGGTAGACCTCTTTGAGGGTCGTGTTGTCATCACTGACATCAATGACAATACCCCCTCCTTCCCTTCCCCTGTACTTACACTGTCGGTGGAGGAGAACAGGCCGATTGGCACTCTTTATCTCTTGCCCACCGCCACAGACCGCGATTTTGGACGCAATGGCATTGACCGTTATGAGCTCATCCAGGACGGCTCTGGACCCTCAGCTCCATCCACCTCGTCCTCTCTGCGGCGCACAGGAGGGGGACCAATAGGGCGATCAGATGGCAGTGACCGCAGAAGAGGCCCCGACCCCATGATGGCAGCAGGAGCAGCCCCAGGTGGTGGAAGTGTTGGGAGAAGCAGCGTGTTTGAGTTGCAGGTTGCCGACACACCTGATGGAGAGAAGCAGCCCCAGCTCATTGTGAAAGGTCCGCTGGACCGCGAGGCACGGGACTCCTATGAGCTTGTCCTGCGCGTGCGTGATGGCGGCAACCCTTCACGCTCCTCACAAGCTGTCCTCCGCGTGGCCATCACGGATGTCAACGACAACAGCCCCCGCTTCGACAGGGCTGTGTACGAGGCCGAGATGGCCGAAAACACCCCACCTGGCACACCTGTGCTACAGGTGCGCGCCACTGACCGTGATGTAGGTGTCAATGGTCAGGTGGAATATGTGTTTGGTGCAGCCACAGAATCGGTGAGACGCCTGCTGCGTTTGGATGAAGCAACAGGCTGGCTTAGTGTCCTCCACCGAATAGACCGCGAGGAAGTGGTTCAACTGCGTTTCACAGTCACAGCCCGAGATCGTGGCCAGCCGCCTCGCACTGACCGCACCACTGTGGTGCTCAATGTCCGTGATGAGAATGACAACGTGCCTGTAGTAGAGATCCGCAAGATTGGGCGCATCCCAGTCCGGGATGGATCTGCCCTGGTCCCTGAAAATGTCCTGGTGGACACGCCGGTTGCCCTGGTCCAGGTTTCGGACAGAGACCAGGGGGAGAATGGAGCTGTGACGTGTACTGTGGTGGGAGACGTGCCTTTCACTCTCAAACCGGCGGGCGAGACGGCACTGGCCCCTCCACCTGCTGCTGACGAGGCCTTCGACAGGAACAGGAAGAAGTATTTCCTGCACACCTCTGCTTTGCTGGACTACGAAACCACACGCGAATACAGTGTGACTATTGTTGCTGTGGATTCAGGGAGTCCCAGTCTTTCCAGCAACAGCTCGCTGATGGTGCGAGTGGTGGATATGAACGACCACGCACCCACCTTCGCTCAGAACCTGATTGAGGTGCACTTTGCAGAGAACAATGCACCAGGTGAGAGAGTGGTCACTGTAGTGGCAGCGGATGCAGACAGCGGCAAAAATGCTGAGATTGCCTACTCTCTGGACCCCTCAGTTAATGGGGCATTTTACATTGACACGGATAATGGGGACATCCGTGCCACGGGGTCACTAGACCGTGAAGTGATGGAACGCTATGAGTTCAGGGTGATTGCACGAGACAAGGGTACTCCTTCCTTGCAGGGCTCAGCCACAGTGGTCGTGCAGGTGACTGACAGAAACGACAACGCCCCCAAGTTTGTACAAGAGGTCTTCACCTTTTACGTGAAGGAGAACCTGCTGGCCAACAGCCCAGTGGGTATGGTCACAGTCACAGACGCAGACGAAGGGGAGAACGCAGAGCTGAGCCTGTTTGTGGAGGATGACGAGTTGGAGGCCGAAGACAGAGAGGCCAGTGGGAGGAGGGACGAGGTATTTTCCATTGAGAACAACACCGGCACCATCTTCTCCTCCGCTTCCTTTGACCGCGAGCGGCGCAACGCCTACACCTTCCGAGTGCGTGCCGTGGACGGGGGAGACCCCCCTCTCTCGGCCACGGCCACCGTCTCCCTGTTTGTCACGGACGAAAACGACAACGCCCCCTCAGTCACCGCCCCATCCAATGAGTCCTATGCCCTCCTGTCGCCCGCCAGCAGTGCCAGGACGGTGGTGCGCACCGTGGACGCCTCCGACAGGGACACGGGCTCAAACGCCGACCTGCGCTTCACCCTGGTCGGAGGGAATCCCTTCCGCTTGTTCGAAATTGGCCCCAGCAGCGGGGTGATCACCCTGACGGAGCCCCTGGAGAGGAGGCACCGGGGCCTGCACCGGCTGGTCGTGCGGGTTAATGACAGCGGCGTGCCCTCGCTCTGCGCCACTGCGCTGGTACACGTCTTCATCAACGAGAGCCTAGCCAATGCCACTCTAGTGGATGCACAGGTGAGTCACAGACACAGAAACCATGATGTGCAGAACAGCAATATTGCCTGCAGTGTGTGCCCATATCTGTACCACAGATCCTACTTTAATAACAACTGGTGCTTTGGTGAGAATGGGTAAACAGGAAGGATTTCACCTTAGTTTTGCTCTACATATGAATGTCCCTTTTGAAAATACACAGTAAGAGGACTGCAGTGCTTTAACTCTTAAGTAAACAAGGACACAGCCGGCTGAAAAGCACAAATAGATTTTCTGATAACCTATTCCTCATAGCTCTAACATTTCTTGTACATTTTTGTATTGAAGAAGCTGAAAACCGATTTCACCCCAGAATAGTTTTGATTTATGTTATCTCGAAGAGAACAGTCACAATACGATGTGCCTGTGACCTTGGCTGCAGAAACATTTCTCTGCGCGAAAGAAACATTATGAATAAACAGCAATGCAATTGCTCCTGCTTTAATGGTTCCTTGAAGCCAATGTGCCCAACCTGATTTACTTTTCCCTCTCTACTGGCAGTGAAATGAATTAGTTTACAAAGCAGTGCAGTCACAATATGAAAGCAGCCAAGGTTTGTGTCAGAACAGAGCTCAGACCAGTTTGAACAGGGCAGAAACAGTCAGACCTCAACTCAACAGTCATTTGAAACGCTAGCTAGGTACAGGGTTGTGGCTTGCAGCACGCAGACCAATAGAACTGTGTTGTAAAACAAGACACTCTACCAGAGTCTCAGATTAAGCACAATGGAACAGCTGATCTGAGAGGCAGCCGGTAAGCAACTGCTCTGCTCAGTACAATATATCAGACCCATAAGGGATAGTTCTGTCTCAAAAGGGGCAACATATTTTACATTTATTGAGTGGCAGTGTTGTCTTCTATCCAGTGGCCAAAAGGTTTTTTGAATGTATGTCTTTTAGTGGTGTGCTATATAATGCCCTCTATCACAGAAGGTATTGGAGTGTATGAGGCTGTGCAATTCTTATAGCAGGATGGCCAGGAGTGTAAGTGCACTGGATAAAAGCCTTAATATGTTACTGGAAGAAAGCCCAGGAAGGGTTCAGATAAAGCAATAGGCAGCAATACGGAGAGCTGTTCTTTGAAGCCACAGCTCATTAAAGCACCATAACATTCACACATACACATACACAAACACACGCACATACACATATACACTACAGGGGTCCAAGCGCACACACAATCACACACATTTTGCCGAGAAGATAGTATGACTTGACTGGAGGATAACATCAGGAGAAAAGAGCTTGCAAAACTTATAAAATAAAAGGGAACATATTACACACAGGAAACAGGCTGTCCTAAAGTTTGCTTTCTCTCTTCCTGTCTTTCTCTCTCTTACTTTTTCTCTATTTGTTAACCCTTCTTCAACTTTGGCTCATGTGTTTGTAATTTGGGTCATGCCTTAATTTACCTTTGGACCATCTTTTTTCTCCTACATCTATCTCTCCTACTCTTCTCCTACTTCTTTCCATCTTTGTTTTGATCTTGTTGCACTCTCTTTCCCTCTGTCTCTTCCCTTCTCCCCTCTCTCCATTTCCCTCTCTCTCTGCAGGTGGCTCGCAGCCTGGTGGCTCCATTGTCCTTGGACATCGCTGGAGACCCTGACAGCGAGCGGGCCTTGGGCAAGCAGCGCCTGAGCGTGGCCATCGGGGTCCTGGCGGGGGCAGCAGCTGTCATCCTGGTCATCCTGCTAGTGGTGACGGCGCGTCAGTGCGGCGCCCAGGGGAAGAACGGCTACGAGGCAGGCAAACCCGAGGAGGACCTCTTCAGCCCTCCCACCTCGGCTCAGTCGCAGGTGGACAAACGTGGCGGGGGCACGGCGGAGCGCGGGCGCAAGCAGCGGCGAGACAAGCGCTCCACAGGTACCTCGGCCAAGTCAGAGCGCTCGCTCTACAGCGGCATTGTTACGGTGAACGGTTGCGGTGGCGGGGGACGACACCATGATGACGAGGACGAAGATGACAGCACCAGTGCCAGTGAGCGCATTGCTGCCCGATACTGCGCTGCCGACGGCGACCCCAGTAGCCCGCGCCTGGGCACTGCCCGCCGCCACCACCACCAGTCCAGCCCAGACCTGGCCCGTCACTACAAGTCCAGCTCCCCGCTGCCTGCGGTCCACCTGCAGCCACACTCACCGCCAGCCGAGGGCAAGAAGCACCAAGCCGTCCAGGACCTGCCACCCACCAACACCTTCACGGGTAGCAATGGGGCCAGCATGGGCAGTGCCAATGCCGATGCCATGTCGTTGGGCTCGGACCAGTGCTCCGACTATGGTTGCCAGACCGGAAACAAATACGGCAAGCAGGTAAGAAACACTTAATTATGTCTGTCATTCAAATAAACAATACAAAGAAAACGTCTGGAAATGAAGCACAGCCCACAGACACTAAATGCTGATTGGATAATTGTTATGTGAACTAATTATGCAAATCCAGTGGCCAGGGCCTTTGTCAGTGGGGGAGCCTATAGTCTATAGTTTCGGGTCATTTAGGCCAGTTTTCTGTTGGATCTCACAGGTAATTGATGCACTAAAGGGATTTGACTGTAACCTGACAAGGCTTTCAATTGGTTTTCAAGGTCAGCAATTGCATGTGAGTGAAAGGAAGCATTACATGGTAGTCATTTACTATCCCCCCGCTCTCTCTCTCTCTCTCTCTCTTACTCTCTTTCTCGCTCTCTCTGCTTTTGAGTAAAAGGCTATTGTACGATGTTGTGGGTGGATGCCATCATGGCTGGGTTTTTTTTCTCTGAATTCAGCTGTTATAAGGTTTTCCTCTCCCATCTTAATAAAAAATAAATGACTTATTATGTAGTATTTCAGAGACATGGCAAGATGGTGAGTGAATGTTTTCAGATGACCAGGGGTCAGTTTCCTGTGCATTTGCACTAAGCCTAATCCTAGGTTAATGGAAACAGGATTTTTTTTCATGGGAATATCTTTCAGTCAAGGACTATGCTTAATCCACATAGAGGGAACTGGTCGGCATAATCCACATGGAGGGATATAGACATTATGATGTGTCTGTACTGTATGTGGTATGTATAAGTTACATGATGGACAGATGTGTGTATGTGCGGGAAAATCATTTCTCATTTTCACTTCTATCTTCTTTCTTTCAGCCGAAAGGGAATGACATTAATTCATCTGAATTCCATTTATTTAAATCTTCCCTTTTTAGCATTTTACTTCGCCCTTAAAAGATTTATATTGGTGTTGAGAGTTATTTTTTGGGGGGGGGGGGGGTGAAAAGAGTTATGTTTAGATTGTGACAGCCTTGATCAGCTCAAGCTCACAATTATGCTGTGGTGACAGGGCTTTATTGCTAGTGTTAAAAAGTAAGTGTGTGTTTGTGTATGTGTGTGTGTGTGTGAGTGAGAGAGAGAGAGCATGGGTGTGATTGCCCTCACCTCCACTCTTGCCAAAATATGCTTGTTATCATCTCATCCCGTCAGGACTTTCTGACACTTGCGCAGGAACAGAAAAAAAAGCCCCAACCCGCCACATGACTTTATAATTCTATCTGAACTCGGGGTGGGTGTGGGGGCCATGCCGAAGACGTAGAGGTGTGGAATTAGAGCGGGAGCAGCCATTTAAGCCTGTCAGCCTCCAACCCACAGACATCACCCCGCTAGTAAGGCCCAGTGACACTTGACTGACAGAAGCCTTTTATTGGTTAATGACATGGCGCTGCTTAGTAAGGACACAGGCAAGACTTCAACACACTAGGCAAAAAAACACCCGCTGTGCCCGAGCCAGATAAATTAAGTCAAGTTAATGAAATAAATATACAGAAAAGTGCTGACGTGGTAGTTAGGAGAGGGGGTGTGCCTCTTAACACCCCCCCCCGTGCCCCTCAATCAATTCATACATGCTCTTGTGATCCTGACGAGCGTCAGGAAGGTTAATCCATTACTGAGTCAATCCTCTTTAATCTGCCTTTCCAGGGCAAAAAGAGGGGGAAAACTGCTTAGCTGAGAGTTTGTGGGGCTAACTCCTGACGGCCTAATGAATTATTGATCAGTCTGTAATTAACTCCTGTGCCACAGCACTGTGTGTGTGTGTGGTGTATGTGTGTGTGTGTGGTGTCTGTGTGCGTCTGTGTCTGTGTGTGTGTATGTGACCTGCTCTAACATCAGTTCATCCCACCCATTGCATCCTCACGTGTTGGTGGGCTACACGCGACGTGTGTGTGTGTGTGTGTGTTTGTGATCGTGTCAATTTGGTTCTTTAGATATGGGAGATGTGGGTGTGTTTACACATTTAAATGGATATAAAATCCTGTTTCATTTTTGACTAATACACAAGAGCAGATGTGTGTATATGACTCTTTTGTGTGTGTGTGTATGTGTGTGTGTGTGTGTGTGTGTGTGTTTCTCTGGCATGAGAAAAAGGCACTCCATATTGAAAAGCATGGCACGTGACTGTGATCAGTCATGTATCATTGATGCACAGAGGAGATCCTGCTGACCCATATCTCCTCTGCATCTCTCTACCCCTTTATCACCCCCTCTTTCCCCCCCCCCCCCCTCTCTCCCTCTCTCTATCTGCTAGGAACCCACCCCCTCTCCCTCTCTTCTCACCTCTGCTGCTCTCTGTCTCTCTTATATGTTTCCCCATCACCCCCCCACACTCACTTTCTATCTCTCTGAGTTGTTGGCAAAGGTACAGACCCCTCCACCCACCCCCCCTCCGCCCCCTCTCCCCCCCCCCCCCCCCCCTCGCCCTGCTGTGGCCTCTGCCAATCCCCTACTCTGCACTTTTTTTCCCCTGAGTGAAGCTCCTTGACTTTCTTTTTCTTTATTGCGCAGTTCTCTCTCCTTCAGGTTGACAATCCCCCCTCCTCCCTTACCTCCACACACACACACACACACACACATACACAAACAAACACACACACACACACAGTCATACACCCCCTCTCATTGGTTCCCCAGCTAATCTGTAGAGTGGAAAATCAACCAGGGGCATGTGCCATAGTCAGAAACATCTCCATTGTTGAAAATAGACATACCCACAGGCCATTTATTGATGCTCTATGCCTGTTTACAATAGCGCATGCTACAAAACACACACACACACACACACACACACATACAAACACAAACACACACTGTTACACTCAGGGTTGCCAAGCAGACAGGTGGCCTATAGGTGAAGTAACCCAACACACAAGCTGGTGCAGCCAACAGGTCAACGAGAAAGGTGATACGCCTGACTGTTTCACCTTGGGCACCACACACACACACGCATACACGCATACAGTTATTTATCTTACAGTCTGCTCTTGGACATCTGCTCACTAATGTAGTCCACGTAACCACCAGCATGTGTGTACGTGTGTTTGTGTGTGTGTGTGTGTGTGTGTGTGTGTGTGTGTGTGTGCCTGCCAGTATATGTGCATGCATGTACACTATGGTATGTAAAGATGAAGAGGATGGGGGTCATCACCCTGTACAAATGTGTTTGTGTGTGTGTGAGAGAGAGAGAGAGAGAGAGAAAGAGAGAGAGAGAGAGCAGTACTGTATTGATTTTCTGTGTGTTGGCACTGTGAAAGCTTTTACATGGGCATGCTCTCCAATAGATATCAGGGATCTCTCTCTTCTCTTCCCTCTGTCTCTCTCTCACTCCCTCAATCCCACGTAACCACACACAGATGCACACAAAAAGCGCATTAGGCAACCTGTCTTAATCTGTGCGTGTGTATGCAGCTGCAAGACAGGATAAGGAACACTGGTGAATCGGTGTGTGTGTGTGTGTGTGTGTGTGATCTCTGCCTGATATTTCAGGCCAGTATATTGACAGTAATACCCAGCATAGCACAGAGAGTTGATAGTGTTTTTATATGCTGATGAAGCTGTGCCTGTGCCTGCAGTCCACTAGTGGAGTGGAGCTTTATGCCGATCCCAGGCTGAGAGCAAGACATGACTGGAATGTAGGCCATGTTGTACAGACATGCATAAACAGGAGGAAAACGCACACTTTTAGGTTCACACACACACACACACACACACATACACACTCTTCTCTTCCTCTCTCTCTCTCTCTAACACACATGCACACATGTCTACACACACATCAACATGGTCAAAATCAATATGCAAAGAGGTAAATATGTGGTAACATTTTTACCATACCTACCTATTTTACATCTAACCAAATTTTGCATTTATGACTCAATGCATGTGTGTGTGTGTGTGTGTGTGTGTATGTGTTTGTCTGTCTTCTCACTGCAAACAACTTCAGATGATGTTCTGTGGAACTGTGCCCATTTATAAATTCTAATTCCTGCCTTTGAATGTCGTTCAAAGCAGCTTTGTTGCCAACTCCACTTAGCCAACATTTCCAGACTATTCTTAGCAAAGCAAGAGCTCACTGGCTCCTCCAAACACAGCAAAGGTCAAATGTGTGTCAATACATGTTGGCAGTTGAACTGGAAAATGTCTTTCAGATTTTTCAGGGAGGAAAAACATCTCATTAGGGTAACACAGGTTCTGTTTCACTTCGACAGGCATTCCAATATTTATTCTCAACCGTCCTTGTAAATAAGAATTTCCAAATATTGTAATGTCAATGTTTTTTCAACAGTTAGTATCATTTGGACCCTTGTACGCCAAAGCGTTTAGTCAGCTGTTTTTCCATGCTAGTTTTCTTCCATCTCGGTAAGGCAGCTGCCATAAACCAACTTCTGACAGGTGAGATCAACAACGGCCCTGATGGCATAATTACTGTTTATCACGCCATTGTCTAGCACATCTGCTAACTCGCAGCAAGATTTAAGGTCCGGAGATGACGAGTCGGATTTGTGTTGTGTTGTCATGGAGGCTGGAAGCAGATGCAGCAGCCGGGGCCATTTGACAGGAAAGGATCCCTCATCTGGGAGAGCTTTTGTTTTTGTCCTGTCTGTCTCTCGAGCGAACCAGCTTTGCTGTAACCAGGCCCGCAGCAGTTTAGTTTTACATTACAGTGGAGGGTTACCCTTGCTGTCATTATCAAGCCTCCACCATCATCTTTTATTTAGGCAGTCAAGCCCTTAGCATCTCTGCCAGTGGGGCTCTTTTAAGCACTCAGAACGTAGGATTGAGCTATCGGCATCCAGTCAGCGTGAGTCAACACAGGGTTGGTTAAGACACACACAAACACACACAAAGATGAATGTTTGATTGGCACTGGTGGAAGTGTGTGTTTGTGTTTGTGTTGTGTGTGTCTGTGTGTGTGTGTGTGTGTGTGTGTCTGTGTGTGTGTGTATGTGTGTGTGTGTGTGTGTGTATGTGGCAAGTGAGTCAGACTGCTCATCAAGGCGAAGGAGGTTTGATGCGTGACTAACCGTCAGTGCGTATGTGTGCGTAGCGACAGGCGGATGAAACGCTGATCATGGAGATGATTCAAAATAAAGTGCTGGGCGAGCGGCTGGGGTTGAGGTGGTGGTGGGGGTGGGGGAGGGGGGGATGGGGGCTAGAGAAGCTTGCTGGCTGATGGTGATACGGGACAAAGAGCTCCAGGGACCCCCAGAGGGAGAGGAGGAGCATGTGTCAAAGACAGACTGTCTGATTTGTTGCTGCCAGTTAAGTCTTTAAGGGCTCACAGGGCTAAGGGTTGAGGAGGACATTAGGACTCAGCCACTGTCTGCTTCCTCCGGGCTGGGGCGTGTGTCGTCAGGAGGGGCGCGCTGCTAATGAGACTCATGGGCTCCCGGGATATACAGCTATGGCTGCTGGGTATGCTGCTGCTGCTGCTGCTGATGCAGGTTCAGTGGCTTCTGCTAATGCTGCTGCTGCTGCTGAAGCCAGAGCTGCTCCCAGGCCAGCGCCTCCCTAATCACCCACAGTGATGGGGGCAGAGGAGGAAGAGGAATGCTGGATGGTAGGAAGGGTCCTTTTTTTAGTAAAAGTGTAAAAATAGGTCCTTGTAGAGAGGATGTGCTGTGAGTGTGTGAGATAGGGTAAGGGTAGTGGGTAAGGGTAGTGAGTGAGTGAGAGAGAGAGAGAAAAAAAGAGAGAGAATAAGAGAGAGAGAATGTGTCAGTATGACTTATATACATAAGTGGGCCTGTTGGGGCCTGTAGTGTGGATTTCAGGGCTCTGTCTAGTGTAAGGAGTATGTGAGTTTGCGTCCCACCTGGCCATATTAGTCTACAGGAAAGACCTCAGAGATGAAAGACGCAGGGTAGCCCACGCAGTGCCTGACCAAAATAACGCTATAGGCTCAATTCTGAAGAGCTCTGAAGCATGCAAGGAATGCATATCTGCCTGCACAAATGTCAGGTAGAGGCTGTTGCTACATATCTGGCTTCAGAGGAGAGGAGGAGAACTACATCTGCCCCCCTCACACCCCCGCCCCTTCCCACTCCTGACACCCTTCCCTCAAAAAAACCTCTGCACTCCTCCAAAATGAAATCAAAGCCATGCAAATCAAATGGCCAATTAAGGCCACAAACATGTTTCCTTGGAGATTTAGTGGCGCCTCTTGATTGGTTTGGTGAAGGAGGGTGCACATCTAAAGAACCACTGGAAGAAGAGGAAGAAGTGAAGAGAAGATCCACAGAGAGGAGAAAACAGTGTGAGAGTGACAAAACAAACAAGGGAGAGAGAGAGAGAGAGAGGATGGCGTGAAAGCCAACGTGTGGAGTTGAGCCATGGGAATGGCAATGAAAGATTGTTTCGACGATGTTATTGCTACATAATCATTATTTTTAGCTGTTTGACAGCAGTCTGAATTTAGCTGAAGGCTTACGTTAATCACAGTGGATCTGATGTCCAAGTGTTAATGTTCACTCGCTCTAATGCCGTTTGATCACTTTGGGTATGAGAGAGAAGAATGTTTGGAGAAAAAGTCCTGACACCCCACATTTGACTCACTCTCTTACACACTCTCACACACACACACACACACACACACACACACACACACACACACACGCTTTCTCTGTCTCTGTCTCTCTCTCTCTTTCTCTTTGGCTGCGGACCGTCACGATGCGGTCACTCACTTCTCACCCTACTTGGGCGGCAGAAGGGGTGTGTGTGTGTGTGTGAGAGAGAGAGAGAGAGCTGCACCAGGCACGTCAGCACCATGCCTGTCAAGACTGGCTATGTTTCAACAGTGCGACTTCCAATCGTGCTGCTCGTTTCGCACAAAGCATTATCTTTCTCTCCCTCTCCTTGCTCTCTCTCTTTCTCTCTCTTCTCTTTCTCTCTCTCTCTCTCTCTCTGTCTCTCTCTCTCTCCTCGGTGGCTGAATCAAGACTCTGTGCTTAGAGTGAAGTAAAACAACCCAGGTGCATGCGAGCATTTCCTACACACTGCGGCTGTTAAAATCCAACTCTTGGTGATCAGTACAAAACAGTTTTTTTTGGAACAAGGTCACTCTAGCACATTGAATATTTTTATAAATAAGAAAAAATGTTTTTGTTGACTTTGACAGACTGAGTATTTTTGTATGATAAAGAAACTGTTTTGTTTACTTTGAGGAGATGAGGTGATAGAGAGTCTGTAGGTAGACGTGGTGTGTTTTGCAGTTGCCAGGCAGATGGGGAGATACATCCCAAGTCATTAGCATCACTTGAAAGCGGTTTTGTCTCGGTGGGCATCAAAAGAGGGCCGATGAAGTGGTCTCATCTTGTCACTCATACAAATATAAGCCATGGCATCAGAGAAACAAGAAAGAACAAGGAAGGGGATAAAGACAGCAGTGTCTCCTCTCTCTCTTTCTCTCTATCTCTCTCTTTGTCTCTCTCACACTCACACACAGGCACACACACATATATGCATGGACACAGAGTCTATTGTCAAGGAGACTGCAGCCTGCTGCGACACATTTCTGAACTCTTTGTCCATGCCAGTGTTGTTCTTTAGCCCTGTGTGAGGTTGTGTGTGTGGGAGGTGTGTGTGGATAGTTGTAAGCCTGCTCCACAGCAGGACACTGAAGGCTCAGGCTTATGGCTTAGTGTGGACCCACAGGGTGGATGGGCTCAAGCCTTAAACAACAGAGGTTAGGATCAGACAGTGTGTGTGTGTGTGTATGTGTGTGTGTGTGTGTGTGTTTGTGTGTGTGTGTGTGTGCGCTTGCTTGCTTGTGTTTGTACATAGTTTGTTAATATGTGTGGTTTGTGTTGTGTGTGTGTGTCTGTGTATGTGAGTTTGGTTTGTTTTTTGTGAATATCTGTTTGGTCACATTTGTGTGTGTGTGTGTGTGTGTGTGTGTGTGTGTGCCTGTGCCTTCCTTCATAAATACTTTCGAATACATAGATTTTTTATAGCCTATGTATATTGACCCTCTCACATACATGTCTTTCACTCATACATTCTGTGCACATAATTGTCTCTTCATATGAGCCTACAGTATATTACTGTAAAGTCACTTACTGTACATACATTCATTCTCCCTTCATATAAATGTATTCTTCTTTCCACTGCCCTTCTCCTTTACCTTCCCCCTCGACCTTTATTTATTTAAGTCAAACAAAAGAAAAGATTGACTTTAGTCTATATCTGTGGGAGACAAGCTGCTCTGGTTTTCCTGCCAACAGGTTATCACATACGTAACAATGAATGATAACAATTATTTTTTTTCTTTCTGTCAAAATACACTTTTTGATCCTCCTGTACAATGCCATGTGGACTAGAAAATGCAAATGGCTGATGAAATGCAGAGAATATGATGGCTAAATGTAACACTAAACACTAGCCACAGATATATAAACATTCATGTCCCTGAGCTTGCTTTATAGATGTCATATTCAAACTGCAGTAATGTTCTGCATTTTTGGAGAGGATAACAGGCTACCGACAGCCATTTTACTCTGAAGGCATCTATGTGGCCAATTGGCCAATCTGACTAATGACAAATAATGAATAAATCAATAGTTAAATTAGCATATGCTAACTTTAGCTCAGCTATCACTAGTCAATGCAACAAGGATTTAAGGATATAAGGGTTTGTTGTCAAACGCATAAAATTTGTGGAATTTGTGGAAAAAGTGGATTGTAAATGTAAATGTAAATGTTTGAGGCAATGTTTAAGGCTTAAACAGCCCTTCGTATTTGAAATCCTCCATCGGCCATTGTGTCCACCCTCACCCATTGTTTTATGGACTGGAGTAGACTACTGCATGGTGCCAGGTCTTTCTATTCACTCTCACTGCCATGTAGGGAGGTCACTAATTCAAGACTGGACATCCTTATTCACTCCATTAGTGCAGAGCACACACCCACACCAACACACACACACACTCAATCACATGAACAATTCCATTATTCACAGATGTGGTCAGTCACACCATGGGCATTGTACTCTCCGGATGGCTGGCGTTAAAGCACAATAGGACATAGCGTATGTGTGTGGGAGTATCCCTGTCAGCACCATGCGGTATTTATTTCACCATGCACGCATGCACGCACACAGGCAGACACACACACACATGCAGAGTTACGCATATAACACCCAGTTAACACAGAGAGCCTTTGTTAAGATATTGCTCACAAATGCATATATTAGCATGTATTTGTATGACATTCAAGGTTCTGCAGTGTGTTAACCCTGTGTCACTGAGATGTGGCACAATGGCTGTGATCTATTACTCAATCAAAGACGCTTTTCTGATTTGGCCACTGTGGTTTGGCTTTGAACAAAACCATCTGCTAAAAATAATGAATGGAACTCATACTTAACTTGAGTGCTACATTCTTTTTCTTTGTTTGTTTTTTTTTCCGGCCACAAGAGAAGGTGGATCTGACAAAGAAAAAAATAGAATTCAAATGCCCCATTTCACAACTGTCAGTAGACAGCCTGAAATGCCTTTAGCAGCATTAATTACTCAAGATGGCTCAGTGGACATGATATTGGCTGTCACTAACATTTCATTTGGGACTAATCTGGCCCATTTTTACTCTGTGATGCCAAACATCTCCAAAACAGCCTCAGTCTATTCAAGCACATTATAAATAATTACCTTTAGTGTGTTCACTTCAACTTTTCTCACTGAAGGTGTTTATGTTGTGGAGGAAGAGTCTATCGGAATTGATCATATTTACTGCTTCCCCGTATGCACATTGTACAGTGAGAAAGAAAGAGTGCAGAGAGCTTAAAGCAGTGAGAAGTAAATCGAGAGTGAGAATGCAAGTGAAGGTGGTTAGCCTCCATGACATGTTGGATTCAGTAAAATGGCTGAAAGAGCTCTTTGAGTTTTTGGCATCTAATGAGGAAGTTCTTTAGCCTGGCTTCTTTAGAGAAAGAGTCTGGAGTAGGGAAACTGCAGCAAAGGAAGAGGAGTGGTGAACAAGTAGCTCTTAGACTGCCCTCTAGTGGAGCCCACTGCTAGTCCAATGCAGTACTTCAGCTTTCATGATGAAAAAGATTTCTTTTAGCTTTCTTTGTTTTTGAGTGTGTGAGTGTGTATGGTGTGTGTGTGTGGTTGAGGCAGGGTTTAGTGGTGGGGGTTCTGTGTGTCTGTATTGTACATGAACCACCTTGTTGGATGTCATTCTAGCATTTTTATGCACACAAACACCTCACACACCCAAATGCACCTAGAGCATCCTCTTTAGGCCACAATAACAGCTGTTGTGTGCAGGGCAGCTGATTCATAAACAAAGTCATTCATTTTTGCGCACACACACACACACACACACACACACAGACACACATTTATGGACATCTTTTTCCTCTGGTGTACATAATCAATATGCATGCACACACACACACAGACATAAGTGAAAGGCAAAGTCAAGCACACTGTTGGTCATTTTAAGTTTACTTATTAATTTATTGTTTCTAAATTGTTTTATCTGGTTTGCAGTGAGTTTAAGCAAGCACACTCCAGTAGTAGTTGCTGCTGTGGAACCACAATCTAGTTTGGTACTAGCATAAAAGCATACAGAGGTCAAGCACCTTTGATCTAAACACTTTCATAATTTGAGCTAACACTGTTGAGATAGACCATCAGCTTTTTTTGTTGTCTTTTCTTCATATATACACATGTGTGTGTGTGAGTGTGGGTGTGCGTGTGTGTGTGTGAATTACCTAAAAGAGAGATACTAGTATCCATTAACACAGTTTTCCAGCACAAGTTAATTAAGACAAATAGTTACTAAAACCTTGAGATTGAGAAAAATCATTTGAAAAAAATGTTAAAGTAATTTCATTCAATACATTTTCCTGTTCCTGTTGTTTTTTAGTTATTTGGAAAGCAAGTAAGCGCCAAGGCCTAACTGTGACAATAAATTCTACTGAATGTGTTTCAAAAAACAGTGGTATTTGAAGGGGATATTGATTGAAAATAGCCTAAGCTGAATTCTTTCAGATACAAGAAAGCCCCAAGGCTTGACTGCGTGAATGGCTTCTACCAGATGTGTTTTTAAAAATCCAATGGCATTTGGTCACAATGTTGAATTCAATCATGGACCAAGTACAGTTTAGACAGACAAATGGGTTTTGTGAAAAAGAGGTAGTGTCTCAGTGCTGATCGTGAGACACAGAGTAAGCACTACAAGCAGACAGGTCATTACAATGTGGCCAGACAAAGAGATGAGCATAGGGGAAAAGACATGTCAGTCATTATGCTATCTGACTGAGATAAGTCAAACCATTAAGCACAAGTTTGGTTAAGCTTCAAAGACTGAAATGAGTAATGACTAGAATGTAAATGTGTAGCATTGCTGTGAAACAAGAGTCTGCATAGTGTAGTGTGTGTAACACAAGAGTTAGTCTTTGTCCAACACAGAAATAGGCACTAGTGTGTAGTGTGTAACATGGGAACATGTGTGGTATGTAAAACAAATTAGCTAGTTGTGTAAAACAAATTACACAATGTGTAACATAAGGATTCACTCTATTATACAGTGTGCAACACAAGATATCACACTTGTGTGTAGTATAAAATACAAGATACAGCACTAATGTGTAGTGTGTAACATAAGAGACAGCAGTAACTCCAAGTTCACACGCTGAAGTACTGTAAAATCACTAACGGAACGGAACACTACCCCCTCCCGGAACACACACGGAACACTACCCCCTCCCCTCCCCACCCCACACTACATCCCCAGCTATTTCCCTCCCCACATTCACACAGCTCACATTCTTTCCTCAACACCAGCTTTACCACATACATACACCCCCCCCACCACCACATCAACCGACACTCGCCCAAGGCAATCCAGACTCTTCTCATGTGTCGTCCCACGCTGGTGGATTGACCTACCAAAAACAATCAGAACAAGGCCATCTCTGGAGGCCTTCAAAAAGCTCTTAAAGACCCAGCTATTCAGAGAACATCTTCTATCCTAGCACTAAATTGAACTGAAGCACTATTCCCTAGCACTATGCACTTTAAGGTTTCTGCTATGTAGCTTGATTGTTATCCTCTTTTTGTAAGTCGCTTTGGATAAAAGCGTCTGCTAAATGCATAAATGTAAATGTCTTCTCCACATCCACAGCTCATTTAGCCTAGCCATCACAGTTAGCCCTTCTACACACAGCACATGACAGTGACAATATCATTGACCATTACTAGAATGCCCTTTCACCCCCGCATGCATACAGTGCCACCACCAGCAAGCCCCTTTTTCTCACACAAACAGCACACCACATCCTTTGCTATCAACAGTATGCCCTTCCAACCCACCTCAACTCAGTACACTGGCCAATACTTTTAGATACAGTCAGGGTCAGGTCCCCCGCCCCTTAACAATCCCTCTGCCCACATGATCTCTGTCATGGATCTTGATTTGGCTCTTGACCTGACTTGATTTCTTGGTTCCTTGATCCAGGTCCAACGAGTTTGCTGGCTAATAAAGAACTGTGGTTCCTTTATAATCAATTCAAGTATTGGTACTTCTGGGAGTGTGGGCAGTGTCTAATTTCAGCTAGATAAATAAAATTAGTATCTCTGTAAAGCTTGTCACTAAAGGAAACTTAAAAGGAGTCAGCTGTGTTGACTTTGGACATGATTAATGTCATGGCCGGCTGATGACATGGTGCCCCAAATCTTCACTGACAGGAATCTTCACTTAGTTTCACCAACCGGTGATTTTTGCCTTTCCATTTTCTCTTCAAAATCTAGGACCTTGAACTCCTTGAGCGCCATGGAACAGAACATTTTTTTTACTCTGCTTTTTGTTTTGAATTTTAGAGCACACGCTTCCTTCTAGTTACAAACTTTATGGATATGCTGATTTCATTCATCCAGCAGGACATGGCACCTGCCCACATAGCCAAAATGAATTACTGTGCTTGACAGGCCAGCAAATTCAACAGACCTGAACAACACAGGGAATCTGTTTAACACACAAGAAATGTAACTAAAGCATACTGTAGATTAGCACAAGAGAGATAACAAAGATAGCACTATTTTAAATGTACAGTGGTACAAAGGAGAGGAATGCGGAATAGAGATAGCACTAAAACGTAGATTAAGAGAGATTGCACTATTTAAACTGTAGTGTAAGGCAACAAACATACATTTACACAGGAGAGAGAGAACTATACAAACCGTTCTTCAAAATATTGAATAATTTCTCTGAATGGTTTGGAGTGTGCTTTTAATTGCCATGTCAAGTCAGCATTTCCTCACTTTCACCACTAGGGTCTCTCTCATACACACATAGACTGTGTGACTGCTTTGTGCTGATCAGAAGGGTGCAGTTAGCGTGTGCTGATCCATGGTGTGTGTGCGTCTCCCTTTTGTGTCTCATTCTCACCCATCTTTACGCTTCTTCTCATTTATTATTCACCCCATCCTTAATTCTTCCACTCTTTCTCTGCATTACTGCCTCCCCTGCTTCTTTCTTCCTTGCTCTCTCTCTCTCTCTCTCTCTCTCTCTCTCACTCACTCTCTCTCTCTCTCCCTCCCTCTCTCTCTCTGCAGTGCTTCTTTCTCTGCATGGTGATTATTATTCTTTGCACAGCCCTGGTGCCGATAGTCAGATACTGCTGAGCCCCTCTCGAAATCACCTGGAACCCAGCCCACCGCAGAGAGGAGGAGAAAGGAGGGAGAAAGAGAAGGAGGGGGAAGGGGAGACAGTAGAAGAGACAGGGGGATGACGACATGGCAGGGCGGGGAGGAAGGAGAGAAAGGGAGAAAGTAATGAAGAGAATAAAAAATGATGGAAGGCATGGCATCAGAAGAGAGGAGGCGGAGAAGAGCACAAAGGGACAGAGGAAGAGAAATAGAAGGAGAGGGGGAACAAAGAGAGAGAGGTGAAAAGGGCACATCTTTTTTTCTTCAACAGTGAAGCTTGCTGATAGACAGGCATGCAGGTTAGACTGTAATTTTCATGGTGCAGAGCCACACACACACACACACACACACACACACACACAAACACAGACTCTCTCTCTCGCTCTCATTCTCAGTCTCTGGCTCACACACACGTGCATGCACACAAAGAAGCGAAGAAGCCACTCTCTCATACACACCACTGACCTTTCTGCTGCAGTGGAACGGAAAGCTGTGTGTGGAGTGTCAAAAACACTCGCATTAGAAACAGAACAACATTGCCGATTCAGCTTTCACACGCGCTCAGCCATCCGTGCGCTGAGGCACATCAGGCTGTCAAATGAATTTACTTATGAAGTCAGGTATCGTCCCAGTGGGCTCTGCAGAATCCTCTTGTAGGTGTTTTGGATGATGGGAGATGTTTATATGCTTGTGCGACTCCCGTCTTCGGAAGCACGTCTTTGTTTGTATGCCTGAGCGCTTCGGATGTGTATTCATGAGGGTGTGCTCTTGCTTGTATAATTGTTTAAAGCGTGCATTTTGTTGTTTTAGTGCATGTCAGGAAGTGTGTGTGCATTTGTGTGGATATGTCAAAGGTTGGCCATTTTGTCTTCTTTGTCAGATCCTGTATTGCAGTAAGGGGTTGAGTTACAATAAGTCTGTGTGTAGCCTACTGTATCTACAGTTGTAGTCACATTTAAAGCAAGTGAAATCAACACTGTACAAAGGCAAGGGTGCATAAAAAAGGTGATTTGCATGTTGCCGTTTTCCATGGCTGATGATTCAGCTGATCCTTACACAGATGACTGGAGTTCCCTTGTGCTCTGTTTGATTGACTTCATCCTCTGTTCATTATCACTGCTCTGTCTGCCCGGTGAATATGCAGAGTCCTGTCACAAGGAGAACGACTACGAAGACTAATTAATCAGGGTTTGTTTTCTTTGAGACACTGGGTCTGAATGTTAAGCCCTAATTAGCATTGTGGGCTGAGTTGAACTCTGCATTGCACACACATGTATGCACACCCGTGCGTGTGCTGCTGCTGCACAGAACATGTGTTTGGTGTACATGGTCTAATCTATGAACATGTATTTTAAACGAAAACAAATTCACACCAATCTAGCGGTAAGCACCATGAGGGATACAGAAGAGAGACAGAAGATTAACATAGTGTAAACGGAAGAGAGATAGCACTAAAACATAGTGTAAACGCAATAGAGGTAGCACTAACATACTGTAAATGCAAGAGAGGTAGCATTAAAACATAGTGAAATGCAAGAGAGGTAGCACTAAAACATAGTGTAACGCAAGAGACATAGCATTAACACATAGTTTAACACAAGTCAGGTAGCACTAAAACAGTGTAATGCAAGAGAGGCAGCACTGAATAGTGTAACGCAAGAGGGGTAGCACTAACACATGGATTAGCCCAAGAGAGGTAGCAAAATGCAGAACAATAAAAAATAGGTGAAACAAAAGTCTGCTATGTTTTTTTTTTTTGTTTTTTTTTTTTACTGTGAGGTAAATGCTAAATTACATGTTTTGGAGTAATGTGAAATCTCCTCAACAAAGTGATACATTTTATTTGCAGTTACACTCTCTAATCATGGTTAGAAATATGTTGTGTTTATTAAAGCACACAGAACCTACTGTGCTACATATAGGACTACTTTTACACAGTCCCAAACTGTCAGAGATGTTTCACAGGCGGTAGCTTGCCACAGTAGCTAGGTAGCCACAGTAAACAGAAATTCCTACAGCTGAACACTCTGTACAACGGGATGTAACAACCTACTGCTTTTCTCCCTTTAACCTCTATGGCGAGCCATTTTAACATAATATGGTAAGGGATCCGGTACAAATTGTATTTTAGATACCATTAATAATAATGCCCATTCTGGTATTGAGACGGGAGCTTTTTCCTTCAAAAAGGACAGTTTGTTAATGTGGTTTGGGTTGAGTAGTACCAATGGACCGTTCTGATGTGTTTGGTTGGTGAAGCAGATTGCCTCTCCTGTTATAAACATGTGGCCTGTTATAACTTCCTGTTATAAATTTCCTCAGGCAAAGTTGTCTTTTCAGTTCATTAGTTATTGAAGTTCTGAATGATTGCATGGTTTAGCTGTTGCCAGTCTACATACTTTGTGTCAGGGCCAGACCAAGGTGGAAATGTCAAAATCTAATTATCTCCTCTTACACATTATTAGTGTCACAGCTTTTTGTGTTTAGGCTGCCTAAATAAATTGCCGCCCTTGTATAGACTCCCCACCAACACTGACCTCAAGTGGCTCTGCGATTTGTTAGATACTATAAGGTCAATGACACAGGATGTATAGCCTGCAGCTCTTGGCAGAAAAGTGTGTTAGTTTGGAAGAGAGAGCAGGCAAGCGAGACAGTAGAATTATGGGTCAATAAATCGTCCTTATGGGAAGCACACCAATGGGACACCAAAGCAGGTCAAGGGCAAGGCATTGATTGGGCACATCATAAACTGGCCTGTCTAAGAGCTTTGTGTGTGTGTGTGTGTGTGTGTGTGTGTGTGTGAGAGAGAGTGCGAGAGGGGGGGTGGGGGGGGATATGTGGGTTGTTGAGATGTAGAGATTCAGAGAAAGTGGAAACAGTTTTTTTTACTGATAGGTGTGTAAATAAAGTGGCAGGCCTCCAGTACATATTATATGGTTACAATTTGGGGCATTTGGAGCCTAATGCTTAGGCTTTCAATTCAAGTACAAATCAGTAGGAAAAAAATGTGAGTGGGGGAAGTGGTTGAGCATGACCACATCCAGGGATTAAGTGCCCTTGAGCAAGGCACCTAACCTCTCACTTCTCCCTGGGCGTCACTGTAGGAAGGTAGTTCGGGCTTCACCTTTCCATGTACGTTGCACGTAAGGTGCAGCTATGGACCAAACGTTCTTCACAGAATCAAAAGACTGTACTACTATAGTATACTATTATATAATGGCATCCAATTGTCATTGACTTTTTACTTTTTACATACTGTAAGCATGTTTTAATCTACTGGATAAATGTTAGAGCAGAGTGGGCATGTGCGTATGTGAGTAAATCAGTGTATCATCCAGTAAATTTTACTGAGCCCAGTGACATTTAGAAGTCAAGTGCATCATAGACTAATATGTTCACACTGGCCTAGTAGCTATAGAAACCAAGCCCACCACTGTGTTTACTATTTCAAAGCAATGGACACAAATAATAGGCTACATTAATAAGTTGGCTAAAAGGCCACAGTTAAACAAACACAGACGTAAGACGCAAAAGAGGCAAAAGTTGAACAAATCGGGATGTCAGCTAGCCTGGGCCCACCCATACTTCCTGTGACGCTACATTCAATTTCGCGAGCAAGTCATATGGCCATCGTGTAGATTTAGAGGAATTATTTTTCCCAAATCTGTGGGGACCAATGAGAAACAATCTTACGCCTACGTCTTCGGAATGAGTGGTCTGATTGGTTGTAGATTCGTCAAGTAGTATACAGAGGCATCTGATGGACGCAGGTTAAGACCGCCTCCCAGAAGACGTTTAGTAATGTAGGATGGCCAGACTAAGCTCTTATGAGCTTTGTCGCGCAACCCAGGCTTGAGGTCAGCCACTGACCTAAAGAACATTGATGATTACATGGTAAACGCAGAAACCACAGTAAAATTACCGCTCAGCTATTTTACCTTATAATGGGAAGAAGACAGACTTTCATTCTTGCCTGGGATGTTCGAAACTTAGTGGAGTGAGTTTGCTTCCTTTTGATGAGGAGACAAGAAACGGGGTGGGTTAGGTTTGGGGGGTGGTGCTGATGGCTTCAGCTTTTGAAGTTGCCTCTGTGTCAAATGAAACGTTCAATTAATCTCTCAAATTCATTACTCTCTATTTCCATATCCTGTGCTCTCTCTCTCTCTCTCTCGTTCACTCCCTCCTTCATCAGCGTGATTAAGCCTGACAGTGGGGCGTGTTAATGTGGTTACTGTGCATTTAGCAGCTGCCCATCAGTCCCTCACAGTCACTGGCGACTTACTGTATCCACTCACCCTCATCTGGGGACTCCCGTCTTAATAGAAACCCAATTTGCTTATATAATGTGTGTGTGTGTGTGTGTGTGTGTGTGTGTGTGAATGTACATGTGCGTTCACAGATATTTCTGTGGATTAAATTCATGAAAGGGGACAATTTTTCTCTTCGGAGAATGGTTCCTCAGGGCCCTTGTTTCAGTAATAAAACACATGCTCTACTTTCAGCGTGAAATTTCAAATTTTCTGCCAATAAGACAAAAGTTCTCTTCCCCCCGTTTCAATGTTCTTTGCTACTGCCACAAGTTAGGTGTGTGTGAGTGTGCACTCTTGTGTGTGAGAAACACCACTGTTATTGGTTCCAATATTAACATGCCCAATTTAATGTAATTGACAGTAGTAAATTTACTGCAAAATTTAATTACACTTGTGTACCCACACTTTGGATTCAAATTCTTGGCTATTTTTGCTTTATTGATAGCAATGAACTTAACACAGCGACTTTTTAGAATGGATCCTACCAGGGAAACAGCTGAAGCTTGATGGCTTAGTACGATGGCTTTATCATCAAACTGAGACTATTAGGGATTTCTTGAAGTGCAAGCAGATGGCCATCTTTCTGCAATTCTCACAGGGCTGTTGTCTCTCTCTCTCTCTCTATCTGTGTTTGTCATCTCCCAGCAGACATTGCGGCGTGTTACCTTCTCAGTAGTGAGCCAGCCCCAGGACCAGGGTTGCTACGACAGCGGCCTGGAGGATTCAGAGACGCCCAGCAGCAAGAGCTCATCAGGCCCACGGTTGGGGGCCCTGCCTCTGCCTGAGGACGGCTATGAGAGGACCACCCCAGAGGGCAGCGTGGGCGAAGAGGAACATGTAGAGAATGGTGAGGGGGCTCCAGCCAAAGACAGCCATCATTTCTCATGGCTCCAACACACACACACACACACACACACACATACACACACACAGACACACAAGGTGGCACTAAACTAAAGGCCCTGACATAATGTAAAAACATTCACACCTGTGAAGCAAAACCATTTCTACAGTGCAGAAAGATTGGTCTTCGATGAGGTCTTCATTCAGGTTCAGCTTGATTAGGGCATTGCGTTGTAATTATCTAAAAACCTTTTGAAATTGAAGTGGAAGCAATGCCCTAGTGAAAAGAACAATGATGGGTAGCCTGATAAATAAGCCAATGGAATAAGATGGAATAATTAATTTAGAATATCAAAGTAATGCCAACATTTTTTGTTTGGGAATTTTTGAACTCATTTGTGCATATGAGAGCAACTCTGTTGCAAATTATTCATGGGCTGGAGATAGAAACTGTGCTTAAAGCACCTAAATTAATCTGAAGGCTGCATTGCAGAAAACTGTTGCTTGTATTGTTTCACATGACCTGAAGGGTTTTAAATTATTATTGAATAGATTTTCCTTAGTTGTCCACATGGCTCTTTAAACTCAAACTGGCTTTGATTAGAAGCCAACGTGAATATTTATAACTCAATTTCTTGAACTTAACCCATACCCGGTGTTCATTAATTTATTTCTGTACATTTATTATTTATTTCGCAGTGGGACATAGGTCTATATTTGGGTTTTTTTGTTTCAGCTCGGTGAAAAGTGTGTAACACAAGTAGCTTTTATGTTGCCCCTCTGTCATCTAAATGTTAGAAAGCCTACACATGAGGGGAGGATGCACTTTTTCCTGGTTTACTGTCCAAGACTCAGGCCTTTAATGCGCACACCACACACACAGACACACACACACACATGAAAAGAATATTGCTTAAAATTATAGGCTTTCATAATCCTATTTGTGGTTTTCTGGGAGATCAGTGTTCTTTCATTCAACCAAAAAAACTACATTCCCCCACGAACATTCTTATAGGAGTTGACTGTTTTTACCTTTCCTTTTGCTTGAGTTCAATTATTTCAGGGCCATGGGCCTGGGCCATTTGCCGTGCACATAAAAAGCTCTCTCTCGTAAGCAGGTAAAACTAATTAGCTGTTTAACAGAGTAAACCTGGATGTGTCCTATGAGTTTCTGGTTCGTGTTTGTGTGTGTGCGTGTGTTTGTTACTGTCGTTAAATGAACAAAACTACCGGTAGCTTGTTAGTTTCAGCAACTGAACTACTATGCTGTAGTAGGGCATAGGACCACAGGGCGCATTTTGGCGACTAGAGAAAAGATCATGCGTGATACAGGAAAAATACAAAATGTGTGCACACTGACATTGAATGTCTTGCTCAAGGTACAATGGTGACAGCTGGAACCAGAAGCCACAATTCCCAGAGTACTGGCATGTTAGCTAGGTTTGTTAGGCATTATAATAACATTGGAATTCAATGGAATCATCAGTGCTGGTCCAACAGGGAACACATCTGTTTTCACTGCTACACATAGAATAACACCCCACCACATTCTAACACATATTGGCTGATTCCTGCCAGTTGACCTTAATGGCAGTAAAGTGTTTGTAGATACGGTGTGCAATCACCTAGCCACGACATCTACACATTCCACTCGCTATTGACTCAAACACTGACTCCCTCTTGTCTTCTCCCCTCCCAGACCCCAGGCAGTTGCCAGACGTGGCCCTGACAGGCAAGTGCACACGGGAGTGTGACGAGTTCGGCCACTCCGACACCTGCTGGATGCCCGCGCAGGCCTCACCCCGTAGACACCCTGGCAATGAGCCCTCGCGCCTCTCTACCTTCGCCTCACCTGGCGGCTGCATGGGGGTCGGCGGAGGCGACAGCAACAACAACAATGAGGACGACGAGGGCAGCGAACCAGACGCAGACGATGAAGACGGTGAGGGCTCAGAGCGAGGAGGATCGGGCGGTCGGAGGCCCGTCCAGCGCAGGCACGTCTCTTTAGCCAACGGCGATCCTTTGGGAGACCGCAACAGTAACGTCGGGGACCACAACCGCAACCTGCTCAACCGCAAAATGACCTCGGCCTCCTACGACACCTTCAGCAGCGCCGGGTTCGGTCGCAGCCGGCTGGAGGAGGAGGAGCAGCGCCCCCCTGAGGTCATCCCACTCACGCGGACCGGCGGCGACTACAAGACCACCTCCTGCCTCACGCTGTCGCGCAGAGAGGTCTATCTGTGAGCCCCCCACCAGAGAAACACAAAGAAGAAGAAGGGAGAGAGAGAGTGTGTGTGTGGGAGAGAGAGACAGTAAAAAAACACAGGATAGAAGAGCAGAGAGATTAAAGACAGGTCCACCTATATTGATACCCCACCAATTTGCAGGACCCTAAAAAACAACAAAAAACTGGGTTAAATATCTGTTAAAACAGATGTAGCTGTGCCCCTTAAGCCAAATAATATAAATGTTAAACAAATGAATGAAATAATTAAATTTAAACAGTCTGAATGCAGTTGTTAAATGAATCAAAACCAGATTGGAGAATCCTGTCTGAAACCCCACGCTGTGCATCATGAGGATGATGCTACTGCTTGACCCAGTCGAGAGCGTATCGTTTTCTGCTCTTCTAGCCCCTTAGGGGCCGCTGCTGGAATTGAAGGAGAGAAGAAAAGCAGTCTGGCAGTCTGTCTAGCATATCATCACTATGTTTTCCAAAGACCAGTTTTGAGCCAGTTCTTTTGAACCAGCATGGACCTATTCAAGGAGTTCACAGAAAATATCTGTCAATGAAAAACAAAGTCATAAGAACTGAATTATACTGTATAGCATCTGTAGGTACTGTTATCTAATTGGTCTTAAATGGGGCGATTCCCCTCTGAACAGACCATATACTCTTACTGTTAAAAAAACCCCACCATTTCTGTTGTCTACTGATTTTTTTCATTTTAAACTCAATGCAGTGAAGTGTGTTCATACTTGTATAGGTTCTCCCATGTGTCTTGACCAGACCTGTTTCTTCACACTCTCCACACACACACACACACTCACACACACACACACACAATCTGTGAACAAATGCATGTTAATGATCATTCCCTCATTGTGCATACATGGACAGACACACAAACAGACACACACACACACAGCTGTGTGTAATATGTATGTGTGTCCAAGCCAATGCTGTCCAACATTGCTTTTAAGATCAATACTGTAGCTGTAGCATTTTTGCCTGCTTTAACTCGACCAGTTTATATATAAAAATATGTAAAACATTTAAACATATTTGAATACCTAATCATTCTAACAATACTCCTGGGAAGGCATTCAAATGACTTTGTAGGTACATCTATACTATAATGTATACAAGGAACAAACATCAAACCTTTCTAGTAGAAAACATAGATAAACCAAATCTGTACAATAGACACTGCATGATAATAAGCAAATGTTTATTTGGTTAAGGAAAAAAAAAAAGATTTTTGTGAGGGAGGAGATACTAAACCTCCTTTTTTGTTCATATGTGTGGCATTTGAGCCATGGGACGAGCCAAGGGATACTGGTGTAAAATCACGAGCTGGACAGTGATTGTCGGAGAGCAACCTTTGAATAAGCGG
>JAGFZM010000745.1:348179-361469 GCA_017657215.1 Limnothrissa miodon
GTCTGCTCAGCAAAATTGCAATTGCAAATGAGTAAGCTATCAAAGATGAACAGTTTGATATTCAAATTGTACCTCAGCGTCATGTAGTTTGTCTGTAATAAGCATTGTGACAACCAACCCGTGAGACAACCAGCCCCGGTCTCCCCTACCTCACCTCAGTGTGCAATGATTACTCCCCCCTAGCTGCTAAGCTAATCACGGGGGAGTAATCGGAAACGGAGGAGGAGTGGGAGGGGATGATGCGGGAGGGGCAGGGGAGACGAGGGGATTGGATGGAGAGTATGAGCCAATGGGATTGTGTCCAGACCACACTGAATGTAAGTCATATGGAAGATTTCGTCAAAAATAGACCTTAGGTCCCAGCTCTGGCGCAACTGGCTGGGGCACCTGCACCGTACGCCGGCGACTCGGGTTCGATTCCCGCCCCGTGGTCCTTTCCGGATCCCATCCCTGCTCTCTCTCCCATTCACTTCCTGTCTCTCTCCACTGTCCTGGCAAAAAAGCCCAAAAATATACTTAAAAAAAAAAAAAAAAAAAAATAGACCTTAAAGGCCGTCACCCAGTTGCAACTTATGCATATAGACAAGAGGCATGCATAAAATAAAAATGCAACCCCATTTTTGGATTTTATTCCAAGTAGGAGAATACATTTTCGACGGTAGGCTACATGGAGCACATACAGGTCCCAGATATATTAAATGAAAGTAGGCTATCAAATGATGTTTACCAAATGCCCAGAGGTTGATGGCCTGCAGGGCAAGATGTATGTGTGTGTGTGTGTGCAAGGTTGCAGGGTTAAAATGTCCAGGGAGCTCGTATTAAAACGTTACAATTTCCCGAAGTGTGTTCAGGAGACTAGCTCAAAACAAAAATAGTCTCCTGCGTGTTTTTTTTTTTGTTGTTGTTGAGAAAGCAAAACACAACTGTTAACCTCAGTGAAAGACCCATACAAGTGTGGGACTTTATTTGGTGATAAAACATCAGCGGATTTAGTCAGCCTATTGCTGTCTTGTCTGCCGCAGTGATTGATTTGAGTAAATGTGACACTATAGGCTATCTTGCTTCCTCACGGGCCTCTGACTAAAAAATCTGAACATGCATGCATAGTACTGAAATTCCCCGAGCCTGAGGTCGGGACTTCCGAATTTCCGATGCGCCTGAACGCCGCCCTAATCAGCTACGGCAAGAAAGGAACTACAAACCTTGCCATGGAGGTTAACGACAACGCAAAAAAAAAAAAAAAATACATCACGCTACACATATCCTAATTTCATGAAGATGACACAGATAATGTATTTGAAAGCAATTGCAGTTATTTCCCATATCTAATTCATTGATTCTTTGGCTTTGCCCGTCAGGCTGAAACGATTATGTACTTTGACCCTCCGCACTTCCACTCCTCGGGTGGGTAGGCTATAGGAAGTCGTTGTTATGGAAGGAAGAAAAAAAATAAAGAAAAAACAGGCACATCACGGAGACGAAGGGAATAGAGGAGCAGGAGAAAAACGGCCAAAAATGGCCCAGTCAGTGGGAGAATGTGGATTGTATTTCTCCGCATTGGTTGGGCTGGTCTGTGCCATACTTGTGGTTCCACTTTCTGCGGTGCCCCCTTGTAAGTTCACGTAAAAATAGAAGTTGACATTAGCTTTAAGTGAGGGATGGTGTTTTGTAGCCATTGACAAATTAGCTTAGGCTATAAGCTTCCAAGCCTCAGTAGCCTAATGTTCGCGTTTTTGTCTGGGTCATACATACATATCGTTAACGTATAAAAGAGTCAGGGAACTGATTTCGAAAGATAGTTCAGGTCACGTTAACATAACATTATAAATTTGTGCCTATGCTAACTTACTACGTAAACAACTTCATCAAACGGTTATGGTCTAGGCTATTTTCCATTTTGAACTTCCCTCCCTTTGGAGATTTACGGTTTGATGGTTGTAGCTACGCCGAAACTAATGTCGTTGGCAAGTATGTTGGGATTAGAGAAGCATGTGACATGGGAGGATGATGGAGGCAAGAGTCCCCCACAGAGTGTGATTTTGTCGTGACAGAGCAGCTGACTCGCCAGTACAGTTTACGCTAATGGCAAAGTTTAGACTGAAAGCTGCGAATCTCTTGTAGCCTTCATGAAAACACAAGTTTTGCAAGTGGTGAGTGAAATGTTAATGTTAAGCTGTGGTAAAAGGCTAATTGAAGAACGTGCATGTAATATATACGGGGATGTTGTACTTCCAGCCTCGCACCCACGTCGCAAATCTCCGGTGGTTAAGATGGACGAAGCCATTCTGACCGTCAGCAATGAACTACAGAGTGATATGGTTGTCTCGTGGCTGTCAGACCATTGCTACCAGGTACAATAGGCACATCATCTACATAAAACTAACTTTTTTCCTACGATTAAAATAATCTAGGAATGCTGCCCTTTGACATCTTGTGGCTTGCAGACCATTTCTACCAAGTACAGTAGGCACAACTAGACAAAACTAACCTTTTTCTAAAATTAAAATCCAGAAATGTGACCCTTTGACATCTGCCAAAGTAAAATAAACATCACTTCATAGGACGAACATAGCTTCTGATTAACTGAGATCCATTCAATTTCCTAACAGTGCTTTGTTTTGTGACTCTAAACTGACTATGAATCCTACATTTGTTTCTTGTTTAGTGCTTGTTCCAACCTTTAGGTGTCGTGCCAGCAGGTTCAGAGCCTGGCACCCCAAGTGTGGCAGACTTCACAGTGGGCACACAGCACCCTCTGACCCTTCAACTGAACAGCTCCCCTGTCAACCTAGAGCAGTGCAGGTCAGCCATGATGCTTCACTTGAGTAACAAGTAAAAAGTCGGCAGTGGTGCAGTGGAGTGTGGTGGGCTGTTGTCACAAGGCTTTGGCAGTCTAAGTAACATGTGAGGTCCATAACTCTAAACAATTACAGACCTCCACATCTCTAAGAACGTGTAGGCCACACACAGGAAAAACTTAACTTTACCACAGACTGTTGCTACGCACCACAGTGGGGTGACATGCACTTTTAATCCTTTTATCTGAAAGTGGCCATATTTTTTGTCAAATAAAAATGTTTTGAATATGAAGTATCCATACCTGAGGACATGCTTTCATTATTCTTTTAGACTCCAGTTTCATTTTGGTGAACGTGGAAAATACTCATTGTGGGTGAAAAATCTCAACGATCCGTCAGAGGTCAACTGCACCTTAGTCACTGAAACAGAACCGGTGAACAGCTACTTGCGTGAGTCCAGTGATTTTATTTAATGACTAGATTCCACAAGAAACCCTACTAGTAATCATCATGAAACTGCTTGTCGGATGAGAGAGCAGACATGTAGAAGTAAGGGGTAGTGCAATAGGAGAGGACAGAAGGAGAAAAGGAAGTGCATGGTGGGTGTTAGCTGCTGCAGTATTCCATTTGATATTTCATATTCAGCTCTCGAATATGATCTGTGTGTATAATGTGGGTAAAAAGTGTGCATTAGCCTAACTTGGTGACTTGTTTCAATTAATACTTCATGTCACTAGGACAGTTTCTATGGATAGGAATGCGTAGGAAATGCAAATGTTAATTAAATGGCATTGCATCTTATTTGGGTAATCCCCCCCCACATGATGTTTGATGGAAACCTGGCTATTATGCCTTTGCATCTACTCACGATTCTGCATACCTATATATTCTGGCAGCTTGAATAGCCATATATATTTTCAGGGTGCAGTAATAGTTTAGATAGAACTGTAGATTTTGCGGTATATTTGTCTTTTTGACCTATAACACCCAACTTCTCTCTTTAGCTATTCTGTTTGCATTCCTTGGTTTCACTGGCTTGTCTGTGCTGGCTGCTATTGGAAATACAATAATGGGGTGAGTGATTTATGCTGGCTTTGCAATATTTGCTCATGCTGTAGGGCCTTATTGGCATTGGGTTGACCTTGTCTGACTGAGACATTACCTGCCCTCTCTTATTCATGTTTTGTCATCATTTCTATTCCAGGCTAGAGGTGGTGAAAAATCATTTTCTGCGTTGGGGCAATGCCATGGAGACAGACAGGCTCATTAACTCGGTAAGGGCTCTCTGAATACCGTAGAACACTGGCATTGTGCAAGAATGCCCACTTTTTATATTATTTATTTAAGATCAGTATTTATTTATAATGCAGTACTATTTTCTATTTTCTTACTATTTTCTTTATTTCGTGGTAGTTTCCTACCCTCCACCCAGAGCTTCAAAGGTTATTATCTGGAATGATAATAGGAATAACTCTTGTGTTTATCCTCTCCTCTTGTTACTATATATGCCCTCCAAATTAATTTGGAGATGACCATATAATGAATTGTCTAATAAATAGGACATCACACAATGTTTCCAAAAGTCCCATAGTGTTGTCTCTCTACAGGAGCTTGGCCCCTCGAGTCGCCTGGTGGATTCCTCTGCAGAAGCCGCCATACCCGCCACTGCTGGCAGGAGGCTGCGCTCACTCGACACATTCCGAGGGTGGGTGTGGTTGCCAACACGCATGTGTCTCTTGTTTCTCTCCCAATTCCTGTGGGGTAAAGATTAAAAGGCCTCCTTCATTAATCATTCTCACGAAGAAATCAAAAGTGATTGTAGTTGTTTTGTTTTACAATACTGGGTGATGTTGTTGGGTATGAGATAGACATCAACATTTGGTGTTTTGTAGACCAAGTAGAGAAAGGATAACTAATCCTTACTGATGAGGGTGTTTACAAATACATGAAAATGCCACCAGAGACAACAGGTTTGATGGGATCAAATCCAGACTAGCACTGTGGGGAGATGATAATGCAGTCTGCCACTGTAGGGAGATTATAATTGCGTGAGTGTAGTAAGGCATGGCCAGCCATTTTATGTGTTCCTAAATACAAATTCCCTGTCTCTTATGCTCATTGAAACAAAATGTGGAGTGCCTATAGGTTTTGTACAGCTGTGTGTGTGTATTATATACACACACACCCAAACATTCTACGTCTTGATGTCTTCTAGGTTCTCCCTAGTGATAATGGTGTTTGTGAACTACGGAGGAGGACGATACTGGTTCTTCAGACATGAGAGCTGGAATGGTCAGTACTGTGCTGAGGTGAATTAATGTTTGTAGATCTTTCCTGTTTACTTTGGAAGTGGAATTCACCATGATTCTTTGGTTTCTTTATTCTTCAGGGCTGACTGTGGCAGATTTAGTATTTCCTTGGTAAGTATGAGCATTACCTGAAGAAATTGTTTATACCTGGGACTTCTCTTTGATGCTCATCCCACCTCTGCTTAGATAACTGCAGAACACTGCATATTACAAATCCACAGGATCTGATGGTCACACACACACATTCTCAGGAGGTGGGGGTTCAGACATAAACCTGCCCATGAGCATGACCCCCCCCCCCCCCCCCCCCCCTCCCCCCTCCTCCCTCCTCTGCAGGTTTGTCTTCATCATGGGCACATCCATTGGCCTGTCCACCAGTGGCTCACTGCGCAGGGGGGGCACACGCTCCAGGTTACTAGCCAAAGTCCTGTGGAGAAGCGTCCAGCTCTTCCTCATTGGCCTCATCATCATCAACCCAAATTACTGCCAAGGGTCCTGTGAGTGACAGTACTAGTACTGCTTACAGGCCTCTACTTGAAGTTGTACTTTACTTTCAACAAATTTAATTATGTTTACAATTTGCCATCAGTATTTGTTGTTAGAGAACTGCATGATTAAAACAACATTGTTGAAATTCGCTCTCTTTGTGATGAAATTGTGTGTGTGAGAGAAAGAGTGAGTGTCATCTTCAAGCACTTTTTCACTTAAGCTGTTGCTTATTGCATAGTGTTTTTAAGTGCACAGTTCAGTCTTGGTGTGTTGTCTTGGTCCAGTATTTTAATGTGTGCTTGTTTTGAATCTCTTCCAGTGTCGTGGGACTCCTTACGTATTCCTGGAGTCTTACAGCGATTGGCATTTTCCTACCTGGTTGTTGCTTCTCTGGATGTCCTGGTTGCTAGAGTTCGACTTGATAACCTGCCGGTGGTAAGTGGTTAATCTGTGTCTGCTACTATCCAATAATAACTGTTTAATTAAATTCCACGGAAACAGCACTAGTGTGTCTATTTTGTCTCATTTTAAATGTATAATGTAAATTGTAAAATTACTATATACAGTGGAGGAAATAATTATTTGACCCCTCGCTGATTTTGTAAGTTTGTCCATTGACAAAGAAATGAAAGGTTTCAGAACACTATCATTTTAATGGTAGGTTTAGGTAAGTGACAGATAGCACATCAAAAGAAAAATTGAGAAAATAACTTTAAATAAAAGATAGAAATGGATTTGCATTTTAGTGAGTGAAATAAGTATTTGAACCCTAATACTTAGTGGCAAAACCCTTGTTTGCAAGCACAGAGGTCAAATGCTTCTTGTAAATGATGACCAAGTCTGCGCACACTTTATTTTGGTCCATTCCTCTTTACAGATCATCTCTAAATCACTAAGGGTTTGAGGCTGTCTCTTTGCATCTCTGAGCTTCAGCTCCCTTCATAGGTTTTCTTTTGGATTAAGGGCCAGAGACTGTCTAGGCCACTCCATGACTTTAATGTGTCTCTTTGAGCCACTTCTTTGATGCTTTTGCTGTATGTTTTGGGTCAGTGTTGGGCTGGAATGGATCCATGACCCATTTTCAGTTTCCTGGCAAAGGGAAGAAGGTTGGCGATCAGGATTTTACAATACGTGGCTCCCGTTGATGCGGTGAAGTTGTCCTGTGTTCTTAGCGGAAAAACATCCCCAAAGTAAAATGTTTCCACCTCCATGCTTAACAGTGAGGACAGTGTTTTGGCGGTCATGGGCAGCATTTTTCTTTCTCCAAACATGGCGAGTTGAGAATGCCAAAGAGCTCAATTTTGGTCTCGTCTGACCACAGCACCTTCTCCCTCTCTGAATCATTCAGGTGTTCATCAGGCCTTCGGACGGGCCTGCACATGTGCCTTCTTGAGCAGGGGGACCTTGCGAGTGCTGCAAGATTTTAATCCATTGCGGTGTAATGCGTTTCCAATGGTTTCTTGGTGACTGTGGTCCCAGCTACTTTTGAAGTCATTAACCAACTCCTCCCGTGTAGTTCTAGGATGATTTTGCACCTTTTATTGGAATCACTGACAACCCACAAGGTGAGATCTTGCATGGAGCCCCAGACAAAGGTTGATTAATGTTAATTTTTTTGAAGAATTGCACCAACAGTTGTCCCCTTCTCTCCCAGCTTCTTGCTAATGGTTTTGTAACCCAGTCCAGCCTTGAGCAAGTCTACAATTTTGTCTCGGACATCTTTGGACAGCTCTTTGGTCTTTCCTATGTTGGAGAGTTTGGAGTCTGCTTGATTTATTAATTCTGTGGACAGGGGTCTTTTATACAGGTGACTAGTTAATACAGGTGTCTTTAATGAGGGTGACTAATTGAGTAGGAATGTCTAACCACTCTGTGGGAGCCAGAACTCTTAATGGTTGGTAGGGGATCAAATAGTTGTTTCACTCAGTGAAATGCAAATCAGTTAATTTATTTTATATAATGTTATTTTCTGAATCTTTTTGATATTTTATCTCTCACTGTGAAAATAAACCTGTGAAAAAAGACTGTTACAAATTCAGTGGGGGATCAGATAATTATTTCCTCCACAGTACATGCACCTTCCGGTTGAAGAAAAACTCTTTATGTGTTGCTGGTACTCTAATCCCATAACCCATACCACAATAGAAAGTGTGCCCTTTGGCCATAGAATCCATTTTTTTTGTTCCAAACACCATCACAGTCTTAAATTCTTAAGTGTAATAAAAGGTTCTTAAAAAGTATTGAATTGAACTAGCTGCAGAAAGTATGTTCAAGCAGTGTACAGAAAGATGACTGAATAAAATTGGCACATTTTCTCAATATAGAACAACTAAAACACAAATAGCAATTATACTTCCAGGTCACATGCAGTTTGTTGTTCAATCATATGCAATTTGGTAGACAGCAAGCATCTCCCTTTGTGTGTTTTAGAATGCCTGGTGGAACCCAGTGTGTGACATTGTCCTGTACTGGCCTGCCTGGTTATCAGTGCTCTTCCTGGAGGCTATGTGGTTGTATCTGACCTTCTTTCTTCCTGTACCTGGCTGCCCAAGGTAAGTTCACAGCAGTTCTTGAATCAGAATCAGCACCAGTTTTATTGGCCAAGTCTACTTACCGGTAGAACTTGAACGCACAACGAATTTGACTTTGCTAGATATTGGCACTATACATTCAAAATATAGACATGTAGTAGTATACGTTCAATAGACATGAATTATCTTCTTCAAGTCACCACCAACCTGATATGTTCCATACTATGTATGCGAAAAAGTGAATATTTTTTTTTATCTTGGCACTTACTAAAATGCCTTGCCATCCCTCATCCTTCAAAAAACCCTCAACCCAGAACCCTAAACACACTGGAGACAAGCTCCATAAATGTGCCTCATAAATATGTGGAAAAGATTTTTCAGTTTTCAAAACTTTAAACTTGCAGGCTAAGAGACACGGGAAACGACAGTGCAGTTAACTTTCAGGATGACATGGGGACAGATCACAAACAAACAAACACTGTCCATGATATGCAAAGAGAAACCGGTTTGAACATTCAAATGCAAATGAAAGCACAATAACGGGAGGGTAAACTCTGGGAGATTATTAGGAATTAATTAAAATCAATACTGCAGCAGCTTGATGTGTTCTTGATTTGCCTAGTACTTGCATTATTGTTATAATGGTGGGTTGCAGGGTTGCAATACTAGAAGTGGTTGTTAGGCTGTTGCAAGGGTTCTGACTGTTGTTTCTAGGCTGTTGCAAGAGTAGTTATGGTACTGTCGTTGCTATGTTGGTTGCTTGGTTAACCCTGACACTTGTTAGGTTGAAACATTGAAAGTGGTTGCTAGGCTTTTGCTAGGGGACTTGAGGTGGTTGTTGGCTGTTGGAAAGGAAGTTATTTTGGTTGCTATGTTGGTTTCAAGATTTATAATGATTGTTGCTAGGGTACGTGTGGTGGTTTCTGGGTTGTTGTTAGGTTGTCCATGGTAGCTACCATCAGAAATAATAGTAGTAACTAGTGATGGGGCCAAGACCGCCTATGTCGATACAGAGTCAAGACCGAGTCTTTGAAGGGTCCAGACTGAGACCGTCGATTTTCAAATGCAGTCGAGACCAAGTCAAGACCGAGAAAGCAGAAAATGGTCTCAAGACCGGTCTTGAGTCCGAGACAGAGTGATAATATTTGAAATAGTTGTAGACAGAGGAAACAGTTGGTGACAGCTCTCAGTTGGAGTGACGGAGCAATTAAATAAGTAAATAGTATAAGTAGTCATTTTTTTTAAAAGTGTCTTCTTGCAGTGATGAGTTTTATTTTTAAACTGTTGTAGGCAGTTGACAGGGAAGTTATCACTATAAGGAACTGTAGTGTATTCAGCTCTGTATTCGCAGAAGATCAGTATGCTAGTCGAGGGAGCAATGCGCATGCACACGCCCATGTAGAGCTCTGAACCCTCGTGGTGCTGCAGAACCCTTCGACAATTCATAAAGTGACAAAAAAGGGGGGTGACTAAAGCCTTGCCAGCGAAAGAACAGATATGTGGATCTGAAAACAATGTTTTTCCCATCAATCTGTTACGCTATGCCCATCTGCTCCCACCGTCTCACTTTAAATATTCATGCGAGACCCATGTCTGAATGACGCATCAGACAAACCCAGAGCGATGGCAGCTGCTGGGTTTTTCTTACAGCCTATTATCTCGTACAAATTACTGTGTGAGTTCAATACATAACGGGTCCTTCTTCACTCATATAAGACAAATCCGTGTTTCATAGAACTGCTGGTTTTCAACCTTAGAGATATGGAGGTTTGAAAAGATGTGGAATCCTTATAGAGACAAGGATTCCCTTTGCTTTCCAATTGATCTCTTCCACTGAATATGTCTGCTTGGCAATCCTCAACCTCCTTCATGACCTCTATCTCTTGCTCAGCACCATCCATCATCCAAGGATGGGCTACATTAAAATAGTGGGCACGTGTGTTTTTTTTTTTTCTTGCATTGATTTTCATGGGGTTAATTTGTGGTACAGATTTGGCATTGTAGCCCCCTGATTTCCTTTAAGTACATAACAAGACAAATTCAACAGTACCAGATATGTTTTACCTGTATTTCCACCCTCAGACCTAATTGGCTTAGACAAAGAGACATTGGGAATGCAGAGCTAGATACCATCAGTTAAGGCAGTTTATAAATAAAGGGCTAATCCAGTTATTTTAAACTTCAACAACTTCAGCAAGCAATCAAATCTTGCTACCAAATGGCCAGACCCTCTTTACAAGTGTTTATTACCAGGCTAGGTATCCAAAGAGTCCCGATTAGGCATTTTTATGTGTTTTTTCTTATTACCAGCATATCTAAAGTAGATGAGTGAAATAAATAAGATAAATATGTATTACATTAACAAAATAAAAACAAAAAAACAAAAATATTTTACATTGCTAAAACAAAAAAATGTGAGGTTCCTATCATAGTACTTTACTACTGCTACTAAAATGCATTGAGCTCATTCCCGTCTTCTTGTGCCCTTGTCCTCTTCTGTCTCCATGTTCTCTCTGGTCACGCTCTGTCCCAGTGGGTATTTGGGGCCTGGGGGACTAGGGGACTTTGGACAGTACCCAAACTGCACAGGGGGAGCAGCAGGCTTCATCGACCGCTGGCTTCTGGGTGATTCTCACATTTATCAGTCACCATCATCGAGGGTAAACAAATTGCTATTACATACCAGCCACTTAAATCCTGTTTTCACACGCAGGATGATTCAAGCCACCACACTACTTTGGATGTGTTAATCCTTCCTGTACAGATACGAAGGTGTGTGGGTTTGTGTGTCTGCACAGGTTGTTTACAGGAGCACAGTTCCATATGACCCAGAGGGAGTGTTGGGCAGTCTAAACTCCATCATGATGACTTTCCTTGGACTTCAGGTTAGTCAGATTTCTGTTCGCTTTCCCTCAGAATCGCTAAAAAATTGTCCTAGACAGACCGTTCACCAAGCCTAATTACTTGTGATTTAATTTAGAAAATGATTTGAATCACCTTTTTTTGCAATGGTGTCATTCATTGGCATGTCAGTTAGTCTCTTTGTACATCTTTTTTTTTTTTTTAGCTTGCCTAATAACTAACCTTATGTGGACTATTTTAGTACCCTGACCTGCATGGTAGTCTAAAGGATCTATCAGCAAAGCCTAACCATGTGTGTGCTTTGTAGGCTGGGAAGATTATTCTGCACTACAGTGATCTTCATTCAAAAATCATTTCCAGATTTCTCCTGTGGGGTTTTTTCCTGGTGAGCTCACTCTGTGAATAGCTCATGAATAGTTCATTCATACACACACTGATGGCTTTTGCTCATCACCCTTTTATTTGGATGGCTCTGCCTGTATTTCAATAAAATTCTTGATGCTGATTTTCAAAAATAGAAAACATTCAAATGACAACCATCATAGACACACTGAAAACCACAAAAAAATGGAATCTTCACTGCAGTTAGATTTGTATGGTCATATTTTTTGCTTAAAATTAAGAGGCATCGTATGACCATTGTGTGTTATAGTGTGTTAAATTAATCATTAGCTATCTTTTCCTGTCTTTTTTACAGGGAGTGCTATCTGCAGTCCTGACCAAGTGTTCCAAAAACCATGGTTTCATCCCTATCAATAAAAACCTATGGTGAGGAGCATCATGGGAAGCAGTGCTGTAGGATGAAACCTACTTCACATGCACATTCACATCCCTTTTCTTTTTGAAGTCAAAAGCATTTTGTGCATATTTGCCATGGCCATGTGATATGGAGGGTGTACATATCTTGATCGGCAGGTCTTAGAGTCCATCTCATTCCCTTTTGCAGAGCCTGTAGAGAAATGTTGCTAAATAAGTGTTTGTGTTGTTTTTCTCCAATGTTAGATGCCCCCCAGAGTAATATTACTATTGAAAACCCTGAGAGACTAAATAGACTGGTTAGAATAGTGTGTGCAGAGTAATATCACAAGATTTGTTTGTAATTTGCCTGCCACCCTTTCTGCTACAGGTCTCTGTCCTATGTGACTACGCTAGGCTGTTTTGCTTTTGTTCTTCTGACTGCTGTTTACTACATAGTGGACGTGAGGAGATGGTGGTCAGGCGCTCCTTTTTTCTACCCAGGTGATTATGATGTTATTGTCATCTGTATGCTGCTGACTTCAAGCACTCAAACTGAAGCCCAAATGTTATAAATTACAGTTATGTGTTTGAATGTATTATATTTTTACTTTTTACAGGCCTTTATTGGTAAATTTATATTGCTTACATTGAAAATAATTTTGCTCAGGATCCTGACTCAGAAATACACAAAAATTAGAGCAGCTTGTCATTGCCATTCTTCCGTTAACAGCAAGATGGCACATTCCAAAACAGCTATTATTTATGTATTTTTAAACTGCGCTTAAGCCCACTCACACACACTGAAGCAACGGTCCTGAATCTTGAGCTTCGGGGGTAAGGCATTTTTGTGTTTTTCAGTTGACACAGTCGTCTGACCATTTGGACTATTATTAGCAAATTAGATACTTTATGACACACCTCTGACTGACTTTCAGTCATAAATGCATATTATGTTCTCTTACAGAAAAATTATGTAAAATATTGAAACAAAAGAATGATGTGTATATAATCAGGGTCAAGAATAATATTATCTCTTCTGATAACCATACACTTTTTTTTTTTTTTTTTTAACCATCCTTTTTATCAGGTATGAACTCCATTTTGGTATACATGGGCCATGAGGTGTTTGAGGACTACTTTCCCTTCCGCTGGCGAATGGCCAATAGCCAATCCCATGCTGAGCACCTGGCCCAGAACCTGGTGGCCACATCACTCTGGATGCTTATCTCCTACATTCTCTACAGGAAGAAGATTTTCTATAAGATTTAAGTGCGACCTGGGTGTGAGAACAGACGATGGGAGACTTAAAAAGTCTATACTGTGGAACTGATACTATAATTGTTTTTGTAAATGACCCATTTCCCTGTGAGCGCTGCAGAGACCGTGGATTAAACTGCCAGCTCTCCGTTTTCAACACTATGTGAAGAACAGAAGTGGGTTTCCAGTTCTTTTTTTATTATATAGAAGCATGGAGCAACAGTCAGCCATACAACTCTGTGAAAAAAATTTCAAAAGGCTTTGTTTTGAGACTTTTTGTCATTTTTTTGGCACTGACCAAAAAAA
>JAGFZM010000745.1:361569-404867 GCA_017657215.1 Limnothrissa miodon
GACTAAAAGGATGTAAACAATGAGCATATTTCACCTATTTAACAAATACATTTGATGGACTAAACGACGTTGCGAAGCAATCATGTGGATTTGTTAGGTTTTTTAATCCTGTATATGGATCTTTTGGAGGATTCACTTCAATCAGTTTGCAGTGTGAGTTGAGGATTGTGAGGTTGAAGCAAGAGTACCTCACCCTCACATAACTGTGCCAAATACATCAAGAAACATTTTTTCACGCATGACGTTTGGGTAATGGGATTTTTTTTTTTTAAATAAATATGTTTTTATTTTTTACTTTTTTTTTATTGTACTGTACCAAGGTTGTAAACAGACTCTGTGTACTTTAAAGACACAGAGCTCAAAATACAAAGCACAATTCAAATTATTTACATTATTTAAAAAAAATAACGAATTACCTCCTAATTGTTTGTAAGATTTAGTTAATTTACTGTGATTACTAAACTTATTTTCTTTACACACATTCTCTTTTTTATACCTTTCCAGGCCTAATTTTGGTTTCACCAAAATAAATTGTATGGTTCAAATTCCTTGTATGTTTGTCTGAATGTAAATATATATTTTTAAATATGTATAGTTTACACAATTGGATATCATCCAATGTGGCTCATGCTAATGAATTCACCTTGTGTTCTCTACTGCATTTTATTTGTGTGCCTTAACAGAAGCAGTGAAGGTTCACTAAATCTTTCAGATGTTTGAGCTTTATGAACGAGACATGTATATTGTATAGCACGTTTTTAATGAGCATGGCATGTACAGAGTAGGGATTAGCCATGTTTAAGGCTGACTGGTAGCTCGAGTGCTCCTGTGACAAATAGTTTTGAGCTACAATGACGCATGTTCTAAAGGGTTGGCAAAGATAGGCTGGGCAGTACTACATTTCTGAGTAGCATGATTAGCTCAGCTATGTTCTGAATCTGAGAATTTTGAAATAGTTTAGTGGTCATATAGTGTGGTACAGTAGTACAGTACTAAACTATTAGTTACAATTGTATGAATATTGCAAAGGCATGTAAAAGTTAGTTTGCTCACCAATAGAATCTTGCTGGGTGGTTGAAACACTTTTGAACTGGCCTTTTTAATAATACAAACCTTGTAACTTTATTTTACATTTTGTGTACAGGTAGCTTTTGTGAAGTGAAGCTTCACCTTAATGGTGTCTACAATTTATTGCTGCCTACTTCCAGATTCATTAGGGGCAGGAAGGACGGCAGGGTTTAACTGATTCAGAAAGCACCCACTACTTTTGGCCTTTACCTGGCGGCTGGGCAGTTAAATTTGATCCCCACATAAGGTTGCCACATGCTTCTAATTGGAACTGAGAGGTCTACACTGTTGCACTGTAAACAAAACAAACGAAAAAAAAAAAAAAACAGGATAACACCCAGAACTGAAATGCAGTAAAATAACATTGGGTAACGATATACTAGGCCTGACAAATGTTAGAACACCGGATGACTTTTTTTTATCTAGATCTCGTTTATCATTGACAGTGTAAAAAGATGAGTTCATAACATAAAAACGCCTTCGGTAACAACCGACTGTCTCTTTAAAACGTTATCAGGTAGTCTGCCCTAATGACTGCGCAGACGCAGTAAATAGAGGAAGCTAGTTCGGTGACAGTACAGATGATGTGGACGTGTAAAGCAAAGGGTGCAAGCTGCAAGCTTTCGTTAGCGGCTGAGTGATTAACGTACCAACACCAACGTACAGGTAACGAAGAAATCTAAAAATACAAGGATGGAAAGATAAAGGAACATTACAGTCGTATTATACTTTAGCCTTGACATTACTGTACAGGATAGTAACCAAATCCTTAGCGACAATGATGGCAGAATGTGATCCAAATGAAAACGAAGAGCTAGACAGCGCGGTGGCATCAGAGGCAAAGCCCAACTTTCCTTCGCCAGTAGTCTCATCGGTATTGTTTGACAGGATCAGAACTGAATGCACATTAGGCTTGACTTTGAATCCAGGAGGTGCCGTCCGGATTTCAGACTCGTGTGAAAGTGTTTTAACTGAGCTTGAAGCAGATGGATCAAGTGAAGAAGCACTTTTACTGCCTAGTCCGGCCGGAAATCTATCACCTCGAGGAGGCAAAGACAAACGCTCGAGACGGAACAGGAACAGCTCGTCCTCTGATAAAGAAAATTTGGCGTCACCAGGTAAGGTAACGCTAACCTAGCCGATGGTGTGAGAACAGAATCTAAAATCTAAAATCATAATGATGGTCAGCTTTGCCGGAGTGGGCACAGGTGTTCGAGTTGATTTCCTAGGTAGACCTGACTCTTGTACTAGCACCGGTAGCATAATGTTCAACAGACTTGGGTGGAATCGCTACTCGTCCTCCTCAATCTGCTGCTCTCTGTGATATGTTGCTTGAGAAAAATGAAATCAACGATGTCCATGTTGTGTAACATTAATTATTATCTGCTTTGCAATAACACAAACGTTATTTTATGTTAATGTAAATGGAGAAAAACCCTGCTGCTGTTATCAACGAGAACAGCTTGTTATCATGTAAAGCCAACTCTGGATCGAGATACGGTCGTTTCCATGGAAACCGCACATGGATTGACTTTAAAAATGTGTTGCATACGACTGACATTTAACTGCATTGTAGACCACTGGTGCAATGCACTCTACGGTTCATTAATTTCTCATGTAATCCTGAGTCATCACTTGATACAAACACACAGTAAACAATCTACTAGTAAATAGGTTCTAGGTGATTGCCCGAAATGATAATAGATGATTCAAGTAGACAAGTATAGTATAGTCATCTCTAGGCAGGGTTGTAGCCTGCGCTTTTTTGTCAAAAGGTTGTTTCCATTTTGTTAGGATAATTACACAGACAAGCTATGTCCCTCAAGCAGGGTTTGACAGTGGCTTTTTGTAGGTAAAATTGACTTTTAATCCTAAAAGCAGGTCTTTTTTTCAGTGTATTGAATAGTGAAGGAGTGTGTCTCTAACTGCCAAACAGACCAAGGCACTATTGCCAGCATGCAATTTAAAACCCTCAAATCTAGTATTGGTCTTTAAATTGTTGGGCCAAATGATAGATTTTAAACTTGGACCAAGTAGGGTGTGTCTGGATATGAGGACACAGTAACTAGTCTTGGATTCTGTCTTTTCTACCAAATGACATAACCCAATAAACTGCAATAAATTATCAACCATTTAAAATCATTTAAAAGTAGGCTAGTAGCCATGCACACCACATACAGCAATGCATAGCCATGCACACGTGGATGGTGATCAGATGGTATATGTACCTTTTTGTAAAAGACGCCTGCGTTTCGAAAGGTCAATCAAACATTGCTGCCCCCATTTGATGTGGGATGTGTGTCTGACATGATCATCATCAGACCAGGTCTTCAAATGTGAAGATAAGATAAGTCTGTTAACGTTATTTAAAGCTGTGCCCAGAAGTGTGTGAAATCCAAATGTTATTCATTGTTAGGCTAAATCCAGCATGGTTGCTAATATTCTCCACAGCTGTTGCCAAAAGTGTCAAATCCAGCACTGCTGCTGAAATGTGCCCAGAAGTGTTAACTCGAGCACTGGTGCTTTAACCGATTCAGGGTCACACCTTCAGTTAAAAGTGGCACACTACCAACACGTCTTGTTTTATATCAGCCAACCCGGATGTAGACAAGAGCACAACACCAACTGGAGCAATACTCCCCCCACAGCACAGTATTTTCCAAAGGACCCAAGCTAGTCATTCTGATCAGGGGTTCAATAATCAGCCTAGTTTTTGACCATTAGCTCTGCTGTTTATCTTTATCAATAAACCTACAGTATGTCAGGCTGTAAGTAAAAAAAAAATACTTTTCACTGACATGCTGAAGTTGTACAAGTTGGCCTTTCAGTTTTATTAATAACTTGAATGGAATGAAAGGTAACATTCAGTCTGAAATTGAACTCATCTTGAATGTACCTGCGCAGTGTGATTTAAACTATTTTTTCCAGTGCCCAAATGTTTGGTTGAATTTTTTTTTTTTCTTTTGATATTGAGCTGTTGATGTGATTATGTGCCACACCCACCTATTCAGAATTCATTAGCAAACCCGTACATTGCACCTACAGTAGCCCTTACCATTCACTTGCTTCAGTGCTTTAAAATTGCAAAATTGTGGGCGATAAGATGGCTTCTGTTACAAGTCCAGATGGGAATCCTATGCTGAATTCAACCACTTAGGCTAAACTTGTGTTGGGAGTCATTTAGGCATGTTTATGTACTGTAGGCCTGATTCATGTGAAGGGGAGCATGAGTGAAGCAGGGAATACAAAATGGCCTATAGGAGGCCTAAATGGTGAATCCTACTGTGCATCGTATGAACAGCAGAATAATTATCATAACCCTGTGTTTTTGTTTTCATGCTCTTGTAGCCTTAATGCATATTTTTATTGGGAAAGCCAGATAAAGTGCAAGTTGTGTCGGCCCTAGTTTGTTCTGTGGGCAGTATTAGAAAGGGGATGTGGCCTTGGCCTAAATAAGGCCACTAATGAATATTTAATGCCCATTCGAGCTGCTCGCTGTTTCAGTAATGCACTTAACTGCAACTTACTGGAGCCTATGGGCAGACTGGTCAGCTGTACTGTCAGAGAGGCAGAGGGAGGGAGAAGAAGGGCTAAAGTGGATAGGATTATTGTTTATGGCCATCCTAGGGAGGCTATTTAGCCATCTAGGCTACCTTATATATTTCTATATCATGTATCTAAATAGTTTATCCCATATCTGGACAGATTCAGATTAAATTGTAGGAAATCGTGTTGTTGTCAAATTGCACTGTTTTCTTGCAGTCTTGAAGGCATTACTGAGCTATAACTTTTTACAAATTATGCATATTATTTTAATTTGTATACAATTTTTTAGTCTGCTATTAATCTAAAATATTTTGCATTGGTGTTTATGACGCTAGTCATGAATGGAAATCTGTTGGCCTGCTTTCAGTCCAAGATGGTCGTAATCTCATCGTTGGCTCATAGAGATGACTAATCATGATCGAGCATATGCTCCCCTTCTAAACAGAACACAGAGAACTCTGCATGAGCTGACCTGTTCCTTACTGGTGAACATATCTATTTTTGTTTGCCTTTCTATCGCTCTATCACCATCTATCTATCTATTCACTGCTCTTTGTCAGCTTTGTTTCTCTCCTGTCCACCCACACACATCTTTTTCCTTTTTCCTTTTCCACCCATTTTCTCTTTTCATCCTCAGTGCATGTTGGTTTGTATCCTCCGTCACTCTGCCTGTTTCTTGAGGGCATGTTCTGTGTTCTTTAATTGGACACATGTGGACCTTCCTGCGCGTCAGGTGACCGTGCAGGGGAGAGAGAGAGACGCAGCTGTTAGAGATCTAGGCCCTGTTGAATTCCATCTTATGATCTAATCTTCACTCCCAGCTATTTGAAAAACATGCCTGTGTGTGTGTGGTGTGTTGAAATCTGACAGCTGTGTTGGAAAATTGATTAAACCAAAGCTAACCCTAAACCCTAACCCTAACCCTAAACTAATGCTAGTGCTAACAAGCTAACCCTTAAGTCTAGCCTCTGTAAATGGTCCCAGATCCCCATCTAAAGCTGGATTTATACTTCTTCGTCGCAGCGACGCAGTAGCTCTGCGTGTCGATGCTCTGCGTCGCCTTCCGTGCACCTCCCCAAAATTGTATCTACGCGTCAAAGCGACGCAGACAGAGTATGCAGACGTCGAGGGCTGTGATTGGTCCGCTTTACAGCGGGAAACGGTGTATAAACTTTGGATGTAATTTTGGAGTCTAATTTTGGATTTAAGACAAATATCCTCTCATACTTTCATATAAGTATTTGTTTATTGTGATAGCTAGCAAGCTAATCGATTGTAAACACATGTGGCACCCCGTGCTTACAGTTTGTGCAAACTGTATTTTATAGGTTTGTAGTTTTCCTTCACATTTTGTTCTATGCGTCAACTTACAAGTGTAGTGCTGCTACTCCAATTTTTTCTGAACAATGACCTTATTTATTCGCAAGGCTTTCATCGCTGTATGGCACCAACACTCCACCAGAGCAAAGAGTTCGAGAAACGTTCCAAGAACGACCCAACGCCCCTTTTTGTGTTGTGGCGTTGAATTGCCACGCGTTGCAGTGACTCTGACACAGAAGTATAAATCAAAAACGTCAGCGAAGTTGTCTGCATTGCAGAAGTATAATTCAGCCTTAAAGCACCAGTCATTAACAGTCTCTTTGGCCTTCTGCCCTGTCCTATCCTGTGTTAGGCAACAGCAGCGGAGACTTCAACCACTTTCCCGAGGACCCAGCCTTCGCAGAGATTGTCCAGCGGGCGGAGCAGGCCATTGAAAACGGCGTGTTTCCTGAGAGGATCTCCCAGGGTTCCAGCGGGAGCTACTTTGTTAAAGACCCCAAAGGGGTGAGGATTTGGCCATAATCCAGCTTTCTTAGCCATGTCTTTGAAACACTCCAAAGGATCGTGTGCGTGTGTGCGTGTGTGTGTGTGTCAGATTGCTTAAATAGAAGGTTTCCAGTGGGTGTGTTGAGGCTGTAGCCTTTCCCCAAATGCACATCGACAGATTCAGTCTCCATGTTTTTGTTTGGGTTGTATTGTGCATTTGCTCTGCACCCACTGCCCTCCAGAGAGCAAATTGTAGGAAGCTGATCCCCTTGCCTACTTTCTGTACATCACTGATGTTATCCCCCTGTATGCTTCTGCATTTGGTATGGACTTAGTCACTAATAGCTTCCTGTAGTTTGGATTCACAGCTGTGCCAGGAATACCGCCCCCGAGATAATGGGAATTATCGGAATGAAATCCTGTGCTCTACAACACATCTACGTCTGCCCAGGAGCAGCTGGCAGGCACTAATACAGCCACACTTTTCCACAGTTCTGTGAATCTTATTTAGACATGGGGCATAAGCTACAGTTAGTTGCCAGTGCAGTACAAACAATGTGGGGAGAATAATGCTTCTTTAGAAGTGGTCACATGCCTTGTCTCACCAGTGATGCTTATTCTTTTTTTAAACAAACACAGCTAAAATAAGTAATTATTTTATTTCATTTTTTTTAAAGTTGTGTAATTCAGAATTGGAAAGTTTATTACATTGTGTAGAAACTAGGGCGTGAGCTAGAAATAAATGAGGCAGCTCTGTGTTTAATGTGGGTGTTATTGTAGGGGTTTGTATGAGGCAGCTCTGTGTTTAATGTGGGTGTTATTGTAGGGGTTTGTACGAGGCAGCTCTGTGTTTGATGCATTGGCATGTGAATGCTTCCTGCAGAAAATCGTTGGAGTGTTCAAACCAAAGTCGGAAGAGCCTTACGGACACCTCAACCCCAAATGGACCAAATACTTCCACAAGGTGTGCTGCCCCTGCTGCTTCGGCCGTGGCTGCCTCATCCCCAATCAAGGCTACCTCTCTGAGGCCGCCGCCTCTCTCGTTGACCAAAAACTCGGTCTGGAGGTGGTGCCCAAAACAAAGGTGAGGGTCAACCACGGAACTCTTAATGGAGCTAAATGGGATGTGCCACGTTTACTTGATTTGGGAGGTGTCTTTATATCCTGCATCCATACTCTTTATCTGGAAACGTTACTGTATGTTGTGGTTGCTGTTGGAGGGAAATATTGGGCATTGACCGAAAGAAAGCAAGAGTGCTAAAAATTGACATGGTGGTGATGCTTGTTGTGGCGTTGTTACAGACACATTGTTATGAAGCTCGTAGCGCAGTTGTTACAGATAAAGGCCATAAGTAGGGTAAGAATATGATGGTTATACCAGTATTTCAAAATCTCCTCTGATCCAGAGGTAAAGACTTTAAACTCTTGAACCTTCCTGTGCACAGAAATGCCTACCAAAAGTCAGTCATAATGATCTGTTTTGTTGTTTTTTGTTATTGTTTGTCATCTTCTACATTCATACATTTTTTTGTGTCTTTATTGTTGTCCAGGTTGTTTATCTAGTCAGTGAGACGTTTCACTATAACGCCATTGACCGGGCCAAATCAAGAGGCAAGAAGTATGCGCTTGAGAAAGTTCCTAAAGTAGGTCGGCGGTTTCACCGTGTCGGCCTGCCTCCAAAGGTAAGATCTGCATTAGACCTAGATTTCATCATCTCAAAAATAGTTAAAAAAAAAAAAAAAAAAAAAAACACTGGGAGACGCATCTCACTCTCCCTGTCTGCCCTGTCTGCATGCAGTGCACTTTGATACTTGAAACCTGGATCAGAGCCACTGTGAAGCTTGTGTGTGCTATCTCTGATGTAGAAGGCCAAAAACCTGTTATGAGGCAGTAATATTTTTCAACATGTACTATATTTGTTTCTCAAAGGTATACAGTGTATTTCTCTGAATGGGTCTGAAGGAGCTGCCTTTTGTGATATAGAAAAACGAGTGTTTACAGCATCATGTATATAATAAATGTTATAACGCCCAGTATGTTTTCAGCACTTGAGAACTGTTGTATTAATGCTATGGTCTGTAACCATGGGCTGAGCTAATGGCTCTGTGTACACTGGCTGTGTTTGCCCCAGTCATGCTCAAGTGTGTGTCTGCTTTCTGTGCTCTGCAGGTGGGCTCTTTCCAGCTGTTTGTGGAAGGCTACCACGAAGCCGACTACTGGCTGAGGAAGTTTGAGGCCGATCCGCTGCCCGAAAACATGAGGAAGCAACTGCAGTCCCAGTTTGAGAGGCTGGTGGTGTTGGATTACGTTATTCGAAATACAGGTAGGTACATTTTAGTCTGGCATAAGTGGTCTGACATTACATGACTTCATTCCTTGATTTTTTTTTTTTTTTTTTTTTTTTTTTTTTTTTCAAAGCCCTAACTTTCCTAGTCATTGTCATGCTTTTACGTATTTTATTAATGTTTTTGACTAGAACAAAACGTCTTGTAGAAACCCTTTGTTCCTCCCATGCATGTGTAGAATTCCTGTTTCTGAACACAACAATGGCTTTGAATGAAAAACTTCAGCCTGCTTACTGTAGCTCCTCTGATGAATGGCATCTCTTTGTCTTGCCCTCCTGTGCACTCTCTATAGATCGAGGGAATGACAACTGGTTGATCAAGTATGAGAAGCCTGGAGACGGTGAAGCTACAGAAAAGGTGAGCTTTGAAGGCCTGACCTTTTGATTCTGTCTGTTTTTAGTTAAAAGCAGCTATCTTGGCCAACACCTAACAGCTATTTTGGAAATGTACAAATGTACATACTAGAATACAGGTACCCAGGCATATTGTAATTGTTCTTTAGTAATATGATATTTTTTTGCTGTTTTGATTTTGTCTTTGCTGAATATCCACACGTTTTAATCTTATATAGGACTCTGAATGGGCATCCACTAAAGACTCTGCCATCAAGATTGCGGCCATAGACAACGGACTGGCTTTCCCTTTCAAACACCCAGATGAATGGAGAGCTTGTGAGTGTTTTTGCTTCCTGCATGTAACATCACACTGTGCTGGCATTAGTGAGGCATTGTGACAACTCCTTGTGGCATTTCTCTGGAATTCTAAACTGGCACCGAAAAGCTTCAGGATGACAGATGAACTTACTCTATCAGCACCCCTTATTCATTTTGTGTGTGTGTGTGTGTGTGTGTGTGTGTGTCAGACCCCTTCCACTGGGCATGGTTGCCCCAGGCTAAAGTGCCCTTCTCCCAGGAGACCAGAGACTTGGTACTCCCACGCATCTCGGACATGAACTTTGTGCAAGATCTCTGTGAGGACCTGTATGAGATGTTTAAGGTAAGACGCCACAAAAGTTTGTCTTTGTTAACCATCCACCGTTGCTTATTTTCCATTATTTTAAACCCCTCCTGGTCAAGCTTGACTCACTCCCAATTTTTTTGCCTCTAATGACTACCTCCCCCATATTTTTCCCTCTCTCTTTAGACAGACAAAGGCTTTGACAAAACCATGTTTGAGAAGCAGATGTCTGTCATGCGAGGACAGGTCAGTCTCTGTCTGTCTGTCTGTCTGTCTGTCTAAGAATATGGTACTTAGAGGAAATGCCATCTCCCATCCGTCTGAACCCTGAACCTTTGCTCTTTGCTGTGAACCCTGCTCCTCCAGATCCTGAACCTGACCCAGGCGCTGAAGGATGGCAAGAGCCCCATCCAGCTGGTGCAGATGCCGCGGGTGGTGGTGGAGAGGAGTCGAAGCGGCGGGCAGGGACGGGTGGTGCAGCTGGGCAGCGCCTTCACTCAAACCTTCCACTGCAAGAGACCCTTTTTTTCCTCTTGGTAGAGGGACACTTGGGGGCACGTGTGTGTGTGTGTGGCAGAGCATCAGGAGAGGCACGAGAGGGACGTCTCTTGAGCATGGCGTGCAAGAATTGTGGAGCACCTTCATAGGCCTGCGTAGCACTGTTATCACTGTTGCTTAAGCAATCATTAATGTTTGCCTACATGGGTTTCAATATGGAATTACTGTAGCAGATGTCTGTGGTGAGGATGGTGGATGGGCTCTGTGTTATGGAGGTTCTCTTACAACCTTGCCAGTTAACCTTTGAGAGGAAATCTTCAACGCAAAGCTCACAGAGTCTGTGTGAAGGTCTTGGGGTAGCATATGATGTTTGTGGATGGACTTCAGAAGAAAGGAATATGACCATTTTTTTCATTGATTGGCTGTACTTTTTTTACTTTGAGATATGGGTTGTTTTTTTCTGTCTGAGCCTTTCCCAGATTTCTGTGCTTAGCAGTGGCCATATTGGAAGAGGCAAAGGGAAGTTTTAGTTGTTGTAATTGTTCGTTTCTTGGGTGAGGTGAAGCAAAAGCGAGGTTGGTCTAGATGTCATGCCTCATCCCAAATGCCAAATTAGTTTAGATCTTAACAAGGAAGAAGAATGGCTATTGTGGTTAACAAAACTTGAAGTTCTAAAAAAAAGGTGTACGAAATGTGTATGAATGTAATTGCAAGTTTACACTTTGATTTAGGCCTACAAACATTTCAGTACTAAGACACGCTGCAAATTCTGGGGTGTTTTTTCATACCTTGAATGTATTTGTAAATGCACACATTTGAAGTTGACAGTAAGCTAGGAAAGGGGTACTTGTGCCTCCTACTGTAAAACTACAGCTTGTCAAATCAGAGTTGACTGATTTTTCAGTGGTTACACATTTCTTACAAACGTATGCATCCTTGACTTTTCCTATTCAATGATTGTAAAATTATGATTGTATATTAGTGTCTTGAAATCAAATAAAAATGCTAATTTGAACAATGTGCGTCTTCATTAGTGCTAACATACGATACACAGAGACAGCTGTGTAACAGTGGCTGTAAAGTACACCTCATAGCAGACAACAGTCATGTATTTTGCCCTCTGGGGTTGCCAGCGTGGCTGGTCTTTTCCTGTTGTACACCTGACAGCCTTTGGACTTCTGGTCTGGACTTAATGATTAACCTAAAATGCTGGCTGCCCAATATTAGTCAGGCCTATTTATAGCCTGAGAGCAGCTAGACTTGCTCATGCTGTTCAGAACATTTTTCAAATCTGTTTTTCATCTACTGGCTTCTGATACTTGAGGTCAAAAATACTTTGTAGGCAGGCATGTTTCTAAACTTTCTAAAACCCTATAGTAAAGCCCCTGCTGAAAAAAAGTATGTAAGACTCTTCCTGTTAAATAACTATAGAAATACCTATAGACATATAACCTACCTAATCATTAAATTTATAGAAAATAGTCTTTACTAAATTAACTGCAATGTAACAATAGTATCACAGGATACTGACTGCAATTATATTCGGGAATAACACAAACAACATGAGTAGTTTGTGTTCTCTCCAGACTATGACTTATAAGACTTGATCCACTGATGATGATACACCAAATAATTGTTAATATAGACAATAATCTCAAGTTAGAGTTCAACATCATTAAGGTCAGTTAAGCAATAGATTGTCAAAAAAAAAATGTAGGGTAGTAGGCCGTGGCCAATTTAGTAGCAGCCTGACATAAATAGTCCAAGAGTGAGTTAAATTATAGAGGTAAACATTCAGAGGGTCTTTTTATGAATATGAATATACGAATATGAATATGAATACAAACAAGCAACTTTTTATGTTTTAATAGAAGCGATTTTGTCAACTGTGTGAATAATCAGTAGTGATTAGATTTGCTTAAATTAAAAGTGCTTAAATTAACCATTTAATAAGACAGCTGTGTCTTTGAGTTACCTCATTATGTGACAGGGAATTCTTGAACCCCAAAAAAGTATTTTAAAGAATAGGGTCGCTGTGCACAGCCGTATGATTTTTAGGTGCAGGTGATGTGCAGTCATCCATAAAACTTGCTAAAGTCAAAAAAATCACCGCACACTAATGGACTAAGTTTTGCGTTTTTTAATGTGAACAACGCTGACGAAGCAACAGCGAAACGCGTTGTTCACATTAAAAAACGCAAAACTGAGTCCATTAGTGTGCGGTGATTTTTTTCACTTCCCCAAAAAAGTATATTTTTAGTTTTTTTGAGTATCTTGATTTTAGGCACTTTTCGTTTTTACACTGTGGTCACTGGGTTCCTTAACCCTTTACCTGACATGATGTGTGTTCCTCTAAAGCATGCCAGGTTGCTTGAGTACTCTTTCAAAATGCAAATAGTAGAAGCTGTAAGAAGGTGCATATTGGCATTTGAGGCTGCTGCAGTAGGTTCCTCTAGGAACTAAACTTTATGGAAAAGGTTTCTTCAGGCACATTCAATACAATGTAGTTGTACAGTTCTTTGAATTCTCAGTTGGATATTTGAGTTCTCTCATGTGACAAAGGATTTATTTTCAAATCACTTTACAGACAGTTGTTATAAGTTCTTTGAGTGACTTGATGGAAATTGGAGGCACTTTTTTTCAGTGCAGTTCCATTGGGAAGACGTCAGTTGTAAGGCTAACAAAAAGCTGAGTCCATTTTTTCAGGGGTTATCCATGAACTTGCAGTCCGTTTAGAAAGGAGCAATGTGTGGTCAGGCGGTGAAAGGTATGTCATACAGCAGAGGTGGTTGTGGCATGGATGGACAGGAGAAGTAAATGAGCACCTCCAGCCGATTCTCTCCCTCCCAGTTTCCATCCATTCTTTCATCTCCTCCAGACTGGCCTACTGTAACACACTTCTCATTGGGATCCCTAGCAAGAGACTGCAGTACATCCAAAACTATGCAGCTATGATCTTAATGGCAATGAGCAAAAATGAGCACATTACACAAATTACTTACATTACTCAATCAAACCTCGTCCACATAACAATAACAAAACTCAGGACCATCATGGGGGATAGGGCCTTTTGTGCTGCTGCCCCCTGTCTGTGGAAACCCTGCCTGACACCCTGGGGACACCAAAAAGGCTTTTGGAGCCACGTCTTTTACTGTATATTATTCCCTGTATCCATTTTCCCTTAGTTCTTTTTTTACTTTTGCTCAAAAAGACAATATAATAATAATAATAATAATAATACTACTAATAATAATTATAATAACAACAATATTATGAATATTATTATTTGTGATATAAATGGGGGTTAGATATGGGGTAGTAATTAGCCAGGAAATCCGGGTCAAGGTTTTTTGATAGATTTCATAACTGATGTCTTGAAAGATTTGGGATTGTGTCCTGCTAAAAGTGAGTAATTTGTAATGTGTATTGGCTTAGCCAGTTGAAAAAGAGCAGTGTTAAGAAAATCAGTAAGGATTGGGTATACAAACTTGGGATACAAACTGGTACTTAAGGAGATCAAGGTAATGATTAGGCTACTGATATATTGGTGGATGAGAAGGAGTCAATATGCAACAGGTAGGGCTTGCTGTTACTGTCAGAGAACCAGCCGAATTTGAGTTTAAAAAATTTAATATATACTAAATAATTATGAAAACAATTTTATAAGAACTGTTTATTACAACTGCTGATTACAAAAACTTACAGCATAAAACATGCAATGTGATACTCCTGGGATTGCATCCCTAAATGGAGTCCACTGTGCCACTAGATGGAGTGTAAAGACCAGTGAAGTCAAACTAGATCGGGCACGCGCGACACAAGAGAGATCTCGCGCCGGCGATCCCCTTCTAGCATCACAAAAGTTGGTTGAGACAATAGTCTGCAGACGTGCTTTTGGATAACTTTGCGCAGGGTCATTTAAATAATTGTTTTATAGCCTACTGTAACTTTTGTACCTCGTTAGAATATAAGTCTGTAGACGTTTCGTATGCTCTTCTACACCAAACTTAGACTCACTATTACTGTAAGTACACAATTGTCTTGTGGACTGTAGAGTACAACCTTGCGCGCATTCAGACCTATTACCTGCTACACTGGGGCCTTGACGGGTCTGTTTTGCATATGAAGATGCATGCATTCGTCTTTGCCGCTACTGTGATTTTAGCGCATGACCTTGTTAGTGCAGTAGCGAAAGCGAAGTGTCCGTCCCGGTGCGATGTGAGCAAGTGTCCAAGTCCGAGTTGTCCCAGCGGTTATGTGCCCGATCGGTGCAACTGCTGTCTAGTATGCACCCTGGGCGAGGGAGAGGTATGTGGACGGAGAGATGATTTGCCATGTGGAGACGGTCTTGAATGTAAATATCCTGCGGGAAAGCGTCTCTCCAAAAGAGTTTGTCAGTGTAAAAGTGGGCATAAAGTATGTGGCAGCGACGGAAAGACTTATGGCAATATTTGTAAGATGAAGGCGGCCAGCCGTAAAGACTTGCAGCGTGGAATGACTGCTATAACGTCTGCTCATAAAGGACCTTGTGCACCTTCCAGCATAGGTAAGTTTTCTGCTGAAAAACACATTCCCCTTAGCTTGCTGTGGTTTGAGAAGGTTTAACATGTTTTAAGCAGTTTGTATTTTAACTTGACTGGGTTGGCTGGTTTGAGCATCTTTTGATGTGCTGCCCGGAGCAGTTGTCTGGCCATAGTATAATGCCATTTCCATCTAGTCTGTCTGCTCCAGCATGACCAACTCATCAGTCCCAGTTAACAGGTTGGAGAAGCTGCTCTTCCCCAACCAGCTAAACATCTACTGTATTGCACTACATTGTCCAGTTTGACATGACAGCCACATCAACATAAGTTGGTGGTGTGCTATCATCAAAATAACTTGGCTATTACAATTTTTTTTGTCATTTATTAGTAATAACTTATAGCTGGCAGGTTTAAAGTATGGTTATTTGTGTGATTTTTGTCCAATTTTTGAAGTAAGCCTATTTTTGCAGCTTCTTGTCCGAAGCACACACACATAGCTTAAACATCAAATAACCTCAAATTACACTGACTTATCACATCACATAACAACAAGGCCATGAAAGACCTAATGCTTTCATCAGAATGAGACACTCTAAATTCACTGTCACTGTCTGTGTTGGTAGTCTTGTGTGATGTACAACCTATGTACTGTATGTGTGTGATTATAAACTTTAATATCAGAGTCAACATGAAGTGCCTAATGCTACACATGCACATCTGGACATTCCCAGATTTCCCTGTCCCATTTCCTCAAGGAAAGTTTAGGCCAGTGGCTGCAGAGAGGAAATACCTCCTGTTTGTAGTGGGATCCCATTAATTCTGCTGTGAGTTTGAACTTTTGGGCAAAATCTGGTTCTGTATTTGTGGGTCAAAGCAAGATATGCACTGCTACTTAAGTTAAAACTAACCCTAATCTCACGACATCTGTTCCAACAAACACATTTGTTACAGTCATGGCTGCTTCATGTCAGACTTTGTTTTAGTTTAAAATATTGTTTAGATCAAAGTTTTGTGATTCATTTAAACAGTGTGTGGTTTTGTCCACTGGCCATACACACACAGAGGCTGGAATGTGGGTGCTTGCAATGGGCTAAAGTTTGGCTTTTGTCTCTTCTGGCACTTGCTCTATTTCATAACTCACTGGTGGTGTGCAGGGATCGGTTAAATCATTTTCCAAATAAGGTGTTTTTATACCAATCTATCTATCTATCTATCTATCCATATATCTGTCTGTCTGTCTGTCTATCCACACAGTATATCTACAGTATCAACTATTAGTGCTAACATGTGGAATTCTTTGCTAGTGTAGGTCCTGCACACCCCAACAGTCCAAGATACAAGTTCAACTTCATAGCAGACGTGGTGGAGAAGATAGCTCCAGCTGTGGTACATGTGGAGCTCTTCCTGAGGTACTGTCCACAGAAATCTGTCAAACACATTTTTAACTTCATCAGATGGAAATAGAAATAGACTCCCCGAAATCTACTGGCAATACATGTAACAAATTTGCAATATGTAATAGTGTGTCATGGAAACTTTTTCATTTTATCCTCTGTGTTTGCATATGAAGGCACCCTCTATTTGGTCAACATGTGCCTCTGTCCAGCGGTTCCGGGTTCATCATGACCGAATCAGGTCTGATCGTCACTAATGCACACGTGGTGACGAGTGCAGCTGCGGTATCTGGCCAGCAGCACCTACGGGTCCAGCTCCACGACGGAGCCGCATACGAGGCCACCATTCGAGACCTGGACACAAAGTCCGATATTGCCACCATTAAAGTCAACCCGATGGTAAGGTCCTTGCAAACAGAGCGCTTTGAGCTCCAGCTGGGGAGAATGAACGGTGTCATTGTCGGTGTCACAGAAGTTCAAACAAGGTCAGATCAGGCAATAAGAACAGTCAATAGTGCAATTCTGTCATGGAATCATCATTGTCTTATTTTTAGTGATTTAGGCTGGTGGGCTAAGTAAGTACTATCTAAGTACATTTTCTCATCTTTTAAGAGAAAAGAGGGCTATATTGGTAGTCATTACTACCTTTATTACTACCATTACCACCTTTTTACTGAACTTTTTTTGTTGTAACACAAAATAATTTAGTGTGGTATGTTACTATTCCCATGGTGTGTAAAGACAAGAAATTTGCCCTAGGCTTTTTTACATCCTCCTCATTCTCTGTCTAGACGTCAGTGACACTTTTAATCACTGCCTGATGTTCACTCCTCTTGTTGACCTACATTGAGGCGTGAGAACCACCGAGGGATATATTAGGATATGTAAACGCTTCTGAATTTCTAAACATATGGATCTAGTTACCTTGACATGCTCCAGATGCAGAACCCTTGAACATGTTCTTCTTCCAGACTTGACAACTGTGCTGTTTGGATAAATCTGGAGTTTTCTACCATGAATCATGTAGTAAATACTTGTTGCAGAAGTTTGGAGTAATTCTCTCATGACTGTGTTGTGTAAGCCTCTTTCAAATGTCCTTTTCAATGTTGATTCTTTATTCCCTTCTTAGAGAAAGCTTCCTGTTTTGTTGCTGGGTCGCTCAGCAGATTTGAGACCTGGCGAGTTTGTGGTTGCTATTGGCAGCCCGTTCGCCCTTCAGAACACAGTCACAACGGGCATCGTCAGCACTGCCCAGCGTGACGGGAAGGAGCTGGGCATCCGCGACTCGGATATGGACTACGTCCAGACAGATGCCATCATTAATGTGAGAGAGCAGCCAAAACTTGGGACAGACAATAAGTGCTAGTACAGTATTTGGGTTAGTAGGGTCATTAGTGCTCAATATTTTAACCCACCATCCATGGTTAGTGATTACACACACAAAACACACAATTCATGTTTACATACATATATTGTACACATTATTTGTATTTTTATCTCAATACTTTAATTCCAGTATTTTTGTATTGTAATATCAGTATGTTAATCTCAGTATTTTAATCTTAGTGTTATCTGTACTTACAAAATAACCTTTTGTAATTAAATAGTTGATTAACTGTATCTGTCTGACACAGAAGGTAAAAAAAACAAAAGTATATGTTTATGTTTTCTTCTGTCTTTCCAATGTCCTAACTGTTGCAGTATGGGAATTCTGGAGGCCCGCTAGTCAATCTGGTAAGTAGCTAAAGTTAGTCTATAGCTATTCATTCACTCCTGTGCTACACTTGTATGCTTGCGTGTGTTAAACTTGTTTCTGGTTTCAGGATGGTGAGGTCATTGGTATTAACACTCTGAAAGTGACTGCAGGGATCTCCTTTGCCATCCCGTCTGACAGAATCCGTCTCTTCCTTAACGAGTCTCTAGACAAGCATCATAGAGGTAACACACAGTCCTGTAGGAAGCAGAATATGTACTACATTATTTTAATACAAGGTAGCAGTAAAATTGGCAACAAACTTTGACTAATGTGAATTAACTAAATTAATTCAAATAGGTTTTTAACATTGCCATTGTTTATTATAAGACAGTTTGAAAAATTTAGCCCAGAGTCTACAGACAATCAACTCACTCCCTGTGATAATCAGTTGACCTACCATGTTTACCATACCATGCTTACTTTTTCCCTTGTATGAGTGTGCAAAAGAGGTGTGTAGAACCTGATAATGTAATCATATCCCAATAATGTAATAACTCCTGATAATGTAATACAAATCTCCAAGGTGCATGTGTGTGTGTGTGTGTGTGGAGGATGTTTGCATATTTGGGTAAGCACATTGCTTTTAAGGTTAAATCCTCTTGTACTTTCTCTCAAGCAATGAAGAATTTTCATTCGGATTGTGATCTTGATCCAGTGCTTTCTTGTTCTTGTGGAACATTGCAGGCACACAGAGAATATTTAGGACTTACTCCCAGAATCTGCAGCTTCAGCCGGTGGTCTCAGATTCAGGTGAGCTGCTCTGGAGTTATCAGAGTTATCGTCTGTGAATGATGTGGGATTCTTAAGCTTCTCTCCAACCTTCAGTGGGCACTACATGTGCTTGGCAAATGTTAAGAGAAAATACAATGAATTGGATGTACACTTCTAATTGCATCAAATTGTCAAATTACGTATGAATTCTACTAATCTATAGCACATCTAAAGGAGTAACTGGCTGCAGTCCTGAAACTGTTATTGGTTTATGCTACCTTAGGGATGATTTAATCATGTGTTCAGACAGCTCACTGTATACTGTCCGTAAAGAGATCTGCAGCTAAGGATGAATGTGTGCAGTCTTATTTATGCAGTAGAGACAAGGGTGGGAAAGAGAACATTCGGAGGTTGTCGTGGTTCTTATTCAAAGTCTCTGTGAGCTTGCATGACTCTTAAGCTTAAAATTGACCCCATTTATAGCGGTTTTTCTGTCTGTTTTCACAGAGTTGACAGGCACGAAAAAGAGATACATTGGCATTAGAATGATTTCCATCACTGAAAGGTGAATCTTAAATCTTACATTTATGTGCATGTGGATATGGTCCACTCGACCACATTGGTGCCAACCCTAATATTAATTTACTGTAGGGTGGCAGGCTGTGATAACTCCATACCCTAGAAAGCCAACAATGTTCATTGGGCCTAATGTCTAATAATTCATCTGATTTAATCTATTCTAATCTAATCTAATCCAATATCAACTTATTTTTAATAAGTGTTATGTGCACATCATGTATTCTTCTGCTCTTCTGCATTCTGACTTTGTATGAACTAACATGGACTCTCCTGTGGACAGTCTGGCCGAGGAGCTGAGGCAGCAGATTGCAGATTTTCCAGATGTCAGCAGTGGAATCCTGGTGTACGAAGTCTTGCCAGACTCCCCCGCTTACAAGTACAGTACAACCTATTGCACACAGTTTCTCAACATACCCAATCAACTTTAAGAACTGGAGGCACAAACATTTGTCATAGTCTGTCAGAGCACTAGCCACATGGGCTTCAGTCATGGAGGGCTTAAGAGTGACTAAATAGTGAAGTGTTTATCTGAGTTACAAACAAGATCACTCTTTGTGTCTGACTCTTTTTCTTTCTCTGTGTGTGCATGTGTGTGCTGTGTGTTTTGTGTCTGTCCTAACAATGTTCCCCAGTGGCGGGATTGAGAGTGGTGACATTATAGTGGCGTTGAATGGGCAGCCATTGGCCAGCACTGAGGACCTGCAGGAGGTGTTGCTTGGAGAGAGCCCTCTCTTGTTGGAGGTGCGGCGGGGCAACGATGACCTTCTTTTCAACATAGAGCCCCACGTCAGCATACAATAACTGGCCTACTTCAGTCTTTGCCTACTGAAAAAGCCTTTAGACGGGCCGTTGACAGATAAATCTAAAGGTTTACTACGGATCTGTTTTTTATTATAAGGTATAAGTCAAAAGACATTGTGTAAGAGTTGCCTGAGGTTTGACCTCTTGTTAATACACTGGCCTTCACACTGAGATAAACATGCCCTGAATGTTGAAGGTTTTTGATATGTTTTTTAACAAAGTCTAAATGTGACATTTGATTGCTGTGTCAGTAGGAAATATTACATACAGTAATGTGAATGTTATTATAAAGACTGCTGGGAAATGAAGCATTGGGAAATGTTTTGAAGTACTGAATGTGTAAAGCACTGTGGGAGAAAGAGTAAATAAAAGATAGAATTTTTTGTAGTCACAGTGTCTGCGTCATATGTGTATGTGTGTGTGTGTGTGTGTGTATTAGACCAAATCTCACAGATGCATCTCATCAGGCCAAGTGCATAACCTTAAATTCAGTGTTTGCATTGCCATGCAGCCTCAATCTGCTCTAGGTCTTGGTCCTCCTACAGTCACTCACAAAAACATTCACTGTGCAAACAGTCTGTCTGTTTTTTTCTCTGTCTGTCTGTCTCTCTCTCTCTCACACACACACACACACCACACACACTTCCAGTCCCACTGACTGCAAAAAGGCCAATCCAGAGCCTTAATGCCAACTAACACAGGAAGGTGTGATGTGAAGAGACTAGAGGAATCTGACACAGGACTGAATGTGCTGAGCTGCTCATACGCACATGCGTGGACACTCACTCAGAAACCAGATATATTTTCTGAAATATTGCATTACAATATGAAGCTAATTGTAATGATTGCCTAACTAAATGTATGATTGCTTTACTAAAATGTAAATAATATACAGATATCATGCACTTGCTGTTTATTATTTAAAATCTGAGACTAAACAATCATAATGAATTTAAGAGGGTAAACATCTACACCGGATTCAAGTGTGAAAATGTCCTCAAACTGCTGTCATCAAACTACAAACCCTGTCTTTCACACTCCTCTCTCTGTGTGTCTGTTCTTTCCCTTCATCTCCCCTCCATATATCTTTTACTTCAGTGGACTGTCTGTGCCAAAGCCTACAGTACAAGTCTTATGATGTTTCCCAGTATGAATCAGGTCAGATCATTTCCTTTGGCTGAACCTAAACATACTGAGTAAGAGAGAGTGATGACTCTTAGCTGCATTTGCAGAACTGTCAGGAATTTCGTTTCTGTCCTCTACTCGGATTAAAGCTTCAGTTCCACTTATGTCATTAGTAGGTCTTTCCCTTAAAAGGTGCTTGTGCTTGCTTCTCCCTGTGTGTGTGTGTGTATGTGTGTGTCAGTGAGTGTGTGTGTGTGTGTGTGTGTGTGTGTTTGTGTGTGTATGAGAAAGAATAAGCGGATCAGATTGTGCTCTAGTGTGGGTGTTGGAGAGTTTGTGGAATGTTTCAGTGACTTGATTTCTCAGGAAGACTCCAGTGTTTTGGAAACGTTGGCTATGGTGGTGACATGCACACTGTCAAAAGGAGCCTGAATATCCCTTTTGGGACTGATGGAGGCTAAATTCAGATGACATAATACGCGTAGCTATTTTGGTACTACTTAGTGCCCCTGTGCCATCACTGAACTTCACAGTGCCTGTGTTGTTCACAGTGGCAGTATATCATGTCAAATGGTGTGTCTGGGTCATTTATGTGACTTAGCCCAGCCAGAGATGCTTTTGGATGAGAGGGACAGATGACCTCAATGTCTCAGACCCTCCGTGAGCTCAGAGAAGCTTAGACTCCAGGGGCTCATTTGGCTGTGAGCATCCCAAGTCTCAGTAAGATTTGTTTTGCTCATGGGGGAGCTTCTAAGTGATTTCATCATACAAAAGGGCTTATTTGACTGTACTTGCTAATATCTAAGGTCAATATCTAGTGACCTCGTGCAGACCTTATGCTAGCTCAGAGAGAGAGAGAGAGAGAGAGAGAGAGAGAGAGAGAGAGAGGGAGGGAGAGAGAGAGAGTGTAAGGGAGAGTTTACAGACGAATGGACATTTTAAGGACTATGCAGAATGTTTTGTCTGTGCCAAAGCACTCTCACACAAGAGTTTCCACTAGTTGTGTTGTCTGGGAGGACTGCCAGTGTTTTACGCAATGTGTGCAACATGAAGCCGTGCTTGTTGGAATTACCTGCTGGGGCTCCTCTTCAGCACATCTTTAGTGCAACAACTCAAAGCTTATCATCTAATGGTTGAGTTTATGATTATGGTATTTAGCACACTGACAAACTACAGCTCTCTCTCTCTCTCTCTCTCTCTCTCCCACACACACACACACACACACACACAGAGAGACACACACACAAGTTGGTTTTCTTTCACATTCATCATTCCAATTAAAATCATGGCTCCCTACATTTGCACTACACCTACCACTCTCACTACTTAATGTAAGCAGTATTGTGTCTTATATGTATGTTGTATTTTTGTACATCATGATAAGTGTTTATTAGTGCTTATATATATATTATGTACATTGTCTTTACTATATGCACAACTGAGCCCTTGCTCTGCCTAACCCCTAAAGGATTGAGCCCTAACTGCACCTTGCATAGTAGCCTCTGCCACCAATGTGATTGTGAGGCATACACCGAGGTGTGCTTAGAGTGCTCATACTGTATATATATATGACATATCAATACAATAACAATACAATAAAAATGAATACCATGTAATGCATTGATTTATGGACATTTACATTTTATAAACAGTATATATTGGCTTGTATAGTAAACTGTATCTAATGTGATGCAGTAATTTGATTTAGCGGGCCATAACCCAGAAAACATATCAGAAGGATAAAGCTATGAAAAGACTGCCATCTAGCATTCACAAGTAAATCTCTAGGATTTTTTTGAGACACTTTGCAATTTGATGGTCACAAGATGGCGCCAACGAGTTAGATATGCTAGATGTTTTAAAACGTGGCAAAAACCACCCTTAGAGCATCTCATTATTTTCCTTCACTCACCCTCTGTGCCTTGGCACCCATCTTTTAGTCATGAAACAAAACTCATATAATAAAGTTTAGTATTATTATACATAATAAAGTTCTTATACAGTCAAACCTCTTTTTAAACCCATGTCACAATATAATTGATAATACATTATTTTGATTGATAATAGGCCTACAATTTCATACAATTTCCTATTTACTGTTTCATTTGTAAAACAATAGAGAAGTGATTTTCATGACGTCTGGATCGTGGGTGATAACTGGAGAAGAAAGCTCTTCCTCTAGATCAACAAACCAGTGAGCATTTCATAAGAATGTGGAGTACATTAGTTTAACTGTCCTGGCAGTCTGACAGCAACCCCCCTTCTCCCCTTGATGCCAGTAAAACTAGAAGGGTTGGGCTTTTCTGTTGAGCAATGCTTCATGTCCTTCTGCAGAATGAACAATAACAAGGGAAAGTCGTTTCTCGATTTCATACTGTGATACAGTGGAAGGCACTGCAGTGTACATTAAACACACACACACACACACATCATGTATTGGGTCATTACGTCTATGTCTACGTCTTCCAAAGCCTAGAGAAGTGGATTGCACTTTGTCAGGCCTCTACTTTCAAACCTGTTCCACTTGGGTGTCCCACTAGAAGACTAAGCTCCTGCTGGTATAGTTCTTAAAGGAAAGGTTCAGTGTGATTTGGACCTGGGGCCTCATTTTAAAAAACTCTGCATAGATTCTCCACTGAAAGATCCAAATCACACCAAACTTCTCCTTTAACACACTATAACTAGAATATTTACATGGCTGTGCTTGTTTAACTGAAAAAAATGCTGCAGCTTCTTCAAAGTCTTTCCACTCCGTGACTATGCTGAAATTTGACAACACTACACAAGCCTACGTCTTCATTGAGGGGGAAGACTCATTCTAATTTGAGGGGGAAGACATTTATTTATTTGCCCCAGCATAGAGCCGGCCGTGAGCTAACAAGCAGTATCTGCCCTCACCTCCCACAGCAAAGATAGATCAAGTCGACTGCTGGCCTTCTGCAGCATTTGGGGAGTCTCAAAAAAGTTCGGGAACAAATCTGTTTGGTTTGTTTAGCAATCGGAAACGTTCGGAGCCGCGTGGACAGCATCTGCTCAAAGGGAATATGCGGGAGGGGCTGAATGAGCTGTTGGATCCACAACATCAGTTTTTATCTTTCTAGAGGTAAAGTCAAACAATGAGCCCAATGCACACCTCTTTATGCACTTATGCTCTGCACTACATTCCTCATTTTTGTAGTGTTTGTTACTGGCACTGGAAACTAGTGCCACCCAGTGTTAAGGAGAGTTAATGCATCTTGGACAAGTGCAGAATGTACACAAGAATGTGGCCACAGTTGAGGAGGCAACTTTTTTGCTAAACAGCAGGACAAGGGGTGGGGGTGTTTCAGTCTGGATGCTGTGTGGGTCCCCTAAGCTTTCAGATGGGTGGAAGAAGGCCAAAGCTGCAATCCCCTCCCACGCACCAGTGGGAGCTCAGGGGCTCGTGTGTTCAGTCGACCCCCTGTCCTTCGCTGCTCTCAACTGGGCAGAGGTCTCCTTGGGGGCTGGGCACCAGGAGAGAGAGAGAGGGTGGGTGTGGGTGTGAGAAAGAAAAATGTCTCTGGGGAGGATGATAATGGAGCTAATTAAAACCACCTGCAGCTATGACATCTGCTTGGGTAGAAAAAGAGAAAGAGAAGGAGAGAGAAAAGAGAGAGGGAGAGAGAGAACGAAAAGAATGAAGAGAGAAAAAGCGAGAGATTTATGTTGTGCACCAACAAATGAATCACACATTTCAGGAGTTCTGAAGCATTCTGATGGGAATCACAGAAACAGAACCACAGGAAAGATCATTTACTTCCACCTGAGTCAACATGACCTCCTGCATTCAACCACCCAGTTACAGACATAAGCTCCAACTACATGTCCCCGCTTGATCAGATGAGACAGATTCACGACAGGCACTTTCCATTCCTGGACACTCATTTGTCCGCTTGGTTGCCTCTGCACATCCACACTTACTGACACAGAGCTACTGGATGCTTTGGTTGACCAGTGGTCTTATATAGGCTAAAAACAAATGGCACAGGCACCTGGTTGGTGCTAGGCGGTGGTGACATGGTGGTTAAGCACCTGGGCTAGCATGCTAATTGTCTAGAAATTGTGGATTCAAATCCTGGCTTAAGCAAAGTTGCTGTAGGGGAGACTGTCCCTGAAGTAATTGATAGCTGACAACAATGTAAGTCGCTTTGAATAAAGGCAATACCTGTGTTAGATTACCCCATCCAGAGTAGTTGAGATAAGACTCCTTCCAACATTCAGCATGTTTGACATATTTGACATTCAGCATTTGAGAAACATCGGTATAAATAAGTGTCTTCCTCCTCTGGTCTGCGTCACTTCAATGTGTAGCTTTCTAGGCTTGGTTTTCTGAGCTTTCTTGGTCTCTGCAGAGGGGGCACATAGCTTGACATAGTTGATGGTTGATTTATATATATATATTTATATATATATATATATACTATATATTAATATATATTGGCCTTTATTTATTACAGCGTTTTATTTTTAACTCTTTATTTTCTGTAGTTATATTTTGTAATAAAACTGCATTATTATTGTTACATGTAACTTATTACTCCCCAGCAATGGTCAAGACCCCCCCACTCCCCACATACACAAACACACACTTTTGACATGCACTGCAACAGCCTTCAGTTTCACACTCTGTACACCATTTATGCAAATCTAATTCCTTCCATCTAATTCACTAATTCCTTGACCAAAAGTAGTCAAGACCTTCTTTTGTTGAACACAACAAAGGGGGATGAGAATGATCAGGATGTTTGTCAGATTCCCCCACTAGCACTGGAGGGTAAACAGCACTGTGAATCAAATTGGACAGGCACAGCCCTCACTAATGAGACCAGTATGTGTGTTATTGACTCAACACCAGTTTGGATAATGTGTCATTTTATGGTGTTGGTGGGCCCAAGACGTGTTTTGTCTTGATTCCTACATGGGAAAACACAGAAAGGGTCAAAGGTTATAACCATCTGTAGCCCTGAGCTGATTTTAAGAGATATTGCTCAACAGGAGTTTATCACAGGCCTGCAGTGGAGTAGGCTGCCAGTGAATACAGCAGCAGCAACTTCAGACACACACACACACATGCTCAGTGCTTTGAATATATTGTGATTCTCCCGCTTCACAGACTTTAATTCTAATGTGTTGGGCCATGAGAACTTGCAGTATGTCCGTAAGCCCAACAACTGTGGAAGGATAAGAGAAATAATTTTTAGTCACACATGCATAACTAGATACACACACCTGACAAACATGTACTCACACACATACACACACACACACACAGACACACTCAGACTAAGGATATGTATGACAGCAGACATATGGTTAGGACATATGGTTTCTGCAGCGCACACACAGTATGTCTGGGTTCTTGTCATGTTATTGTTTGGAGAGTGATAACAAATGCCTGCCAGTGCAATCAATACTATTTGTGTTTGCATGTGTGTATGTTTGCATGTGAGTGTGTGTGTGTGTGATAGGAAGGGGGGGGGGGGGGGGGGTGGGGGTGTGTTTCTGAGTTAGCAGACAGATCCACTGATGCTGTGCCCTAAAGTGAGCAAGGCACAAAGGCTATTTATAAACACATCACTCCCACTCAAAAGGCACAGTCATGCTGCTCCAGCTAGCTCTGTTTGCAGCTCACGTGCACGTGTATGCGCACATGTGCACATATGAGTATGTCTGCATGGGCGTGTGTGTATGTGTGTGTGTGTATCCACACATGTGTATTTGTATGTGTGTGTGTGTCTAGTCCCCATGTGACATTAACTAATGAGAAGAGAGCAACACGTGAAAGCCACCTGCCTTTTCTGGTCTCCATGTAGACCAGCAACATCAGCCTGCAAAGATGAGAATGAGAAAAATTAGATTAGAGAAAAAGACAGACAAAGAGAGAGAGAGAGTGAGAGAGAGAGAGAGAGAGAGAGAGAAATGTAGAAAGAAAAGGTACAAGAAAGAAATGTAGAAAGAAAAGGTACAAATTCTTAATTATAACCCAATTACTCAGTTTTGGTGATGTTTAACACATTTCACAAGTGGTATACTGCATTGTTGTGTGTGTGTGTGTGTGTGTGTGTCGGTCTGTGTTGGTGTGTGTATGTTCGGCTGTGGCTGGCATGACAAGGTGTTTTTTTCACTATTTTTAGCATCAGCAACAACCAAAGCTGACATCTCCTGTTTTCTACTTTCTCCTTTCATCCCTTTGGAACAGCCTGAGGGTATGGGTCGTCATGTGTGTTTTTAATGTACATCTTTGGGTGTCTTTGGGTGTGACAAGAGACTCACTGGTTCTAGTCATTCCACAAATGCACTTGCCTTCATTGATGTTTCATTGTTTGTCATTATAATTGTCATTATAATTTCCGTTGTGTCTTTGTTTTCCAACCTTGTTGTTACATAAAGAATACATAAAATATGTTGAAATGTATAAACTGAGGTAACTTTGCCTGCAGCAATTCACATGTTATAAAAACAAAGGTTGAAGAAAGGTCAATAATATACATATGTGTGCTTTATTGCACACAACAGACTTTAATACCTTATCAGTTGTTAGCTTATGCCTTATTTGTCTGAATGCACATACCGCACATACATGCGCGCGTGCACACACACACACACACACACAAAGAAAATCTGGAAAGCCAAGAACACCCATCCATACACACATAGAAAGTCAGGAAGCATCAGAGTACCCCCTGCTACCAACCTTCCCCCAACCCCTCCTCACTCACACATACACACACACACCATCCCCAAAGACTGTGTTACATAACGAGCCAGCACTCAGCACTCTGCCCTTCCTCCGCTATGCATTCTGTATTTCTGTGCTTTGGGGGAAGCTGTCCCGTGGCTCTTGATGGACATCTTAAGTGCTTCTGCCATCAGCATTACCTTGCATAACATTCTCCCTGGGTCTGAAGGACCATGTGCTCATTACAGTAAAAGGGTTCGCTTTGGCTTGCTGCTCCATGTTCCTGCTCCAGTGCTGTGAAAAATGACCTCCCTGCCTACTGATGATAGGGTGCAGCCGGGCTCAGCGCATGCTAATGAGATCAGCATAGATGACGGTTCCTAATGGTGATAATTAATTTGGTTCACAAGCACATCAAAGACAAGTTCCATTGCAAACGGGAGTACTGCTTCCCCCAAGATAATACATTTGAGTTCATGTGTTTCATCATTGGTTAAAATACAGAACAAACCAACAAGAACGTAAAAACAGCTACATCTATGTATCTTGATTGAGTATTTCTATGTATGTTTGAATAAATGTTTAACATGTATAACCAACATATAGCTATCTGATTGCTTTATTGCTTTGTGGAAATAGCTATGGGGATTTTCCAATAATAAACCCTGAATTATTCATATCTATTGATGTGCCTATGTGGAATGGGTATATTATTGAAGAAACTACCCTACGTTTCACACCTATTTAACTTTTAAACTTATGTGCACTCTGGAATCATTGTAAGATTAGATTAATGGGATTATATGCCTACTTCATGTATCCTTTAGGAAATTCAAAACATTAAAAGAGAAATCTAGTGGGAATCAATCTCCCTGTTGTTTCATAATAGGCCAAATCAAAAAGTGGCAGCTATTTATGATGGGCCTCTTAAAAATACTGCAACTCATACTGTATTTCACACTCATTATTACACTCTCACATAAACACGACCATACTTACTGGCAGGTTCCCATTCTGCCATTCTCCCTACCGTCAATCAGCTGATACTTTTGTTTACAGTGATTGGGATTCTGGTGAACACAACTGAAGAACATAATGCAAGGGCATCAAAATTTCTCATATAATGGTTGTCATAATTGAAGGCCAGCCTGAAAACCTTTTAAGGCAATAATTATACATCAGGTTATTTAGCGGTCTTGTGAAAACTTGTAGAGCTGACAGCCACACTGAGCATTTACTCTGTTTGCCTGCACAAAGGTGGAAATCCATTGTGAATCAATCCATAGCCCTTTTGTTTGAAGACCAAATGCTGCCTGTAGATAAAACAAACCAGAAATTGTGAGTTACTATTTCCTAATTAGTGTTAGCTGCCAATTCACTGTTTGACCGAGGCCTATTCTTTTTCTTACATACAGCACTCCATAAAACCAATATGGGTGGATTCATGCTAGATTTCTCTTTTAACTATCCCATTACCAGATCAGTAGAACATTTTAATTGTTACTCTAAGTAGGCTAGCCCTAAACTGAAACTCACAGATGCCAGATTCGGCTGTTTTTGATTTCTGTATAATTTATTTCCACCTAGTATATTCTCGAAACAAATTCATTAGCTCACTGGCGTAATCCTGTTGAATAATCCAAGTCTAATGAAACATAATTACTCACCTCGAAACAGTGTGTCTGAATCTGAAATACATAGGCTAAATCTACTGTCATCCGGTATCCCCCTCTGAAATGATGTTTATTGAGCAAACGTCACATGCAGCAATCCAGCCGCACGTGAGCTTGAGCGCGCCAACAAAAAAAACTCACCTCCTGCTCAGCTCCTCTAAGTCAGAATAGGCAGCATCTTTTCTTCTCAGTCAGCTCATATTTAGAGTCACACTTTGAACATTAAGATGCAATACTAACCATTCAGACTCTAATTTGCTCAATCTGACTTAACTTCGGAACACTAGGCAGCTTTTCGAATTCAGATCTCCAAAACTGGCGTTCGTCACTACAATGCCTTTATATTGGGATCAACCTTTTTTTAATACAGCTAATTATTCGAGATGGACTCTTAACTGCACTTGGTGACTCGATAAGCAATGCACTTGTCGGACATTCTTCTGGAGATCATCATCATTATAATTTCCATTGTGTCTTTGTTTTCCAACTTGCTGGTGCTGCTATGTTTTGTATACAGTGCCGAAATACGTGGACAAGTGCCGGGAATCTTCATCCTGAACCTATCCTTTTGCAACATTATCATCGCCGTAATGAACATGCCTGCTACTTTGCTCGGAGTCGTTCAAAACCAGAAGCCATTTGGCGATTCTTTTTGCTCCACCTTAAGTTTTATGGAAATATTTTTGACTACTAACACCACTTTAAGTATGGCTGCACTGAGTATAGACAGGTGGATAGCGGTGGTTTTTCCACTAACGTATTATACCAAAATGCGCTATAAAGATGCATTGCTGATGATAGGGTACACATTAGTCCATTCTTTTGCCTTCTCCATCACTGCGCTTTTATACTCTTGGATAGGCTACAGCCACACGTATGCGTCCTGCACCTTGCACTTGGGCGCAAGAGGGAACCGAAGGTCGGAGTTTACCGCATTCTCTGCTGTGTTTCTGACTACCAGCTTCTTGCTTCCGTTCATCATTCTCTGCTTCACTTACCGGAAAGTTCTGAATGTTGCTCGTTTTCACTGCAAAAGAATTGACATCATAACGGTACAAACGCTGCTTCTTTTGGTGGACATTCACCCAAGGTATGACGGTAGGCTACAAAATCACTCTAAAACTTTTTGGCTACATTGACTTTTCTCTTATATGGAATATAGTTATTGAAAGCCAAGTGTGAGACTAAGTATTTCTATAGTGTAACGTAGCCCAAGTTTGCACCTCCAAAGTGTGTGGCTGCTTTGTTATTAAAATTGTATATAGGCTAGGAACTTATGGGCATTATTTACATTTGGCATTGTTTACATTTGGCATGTAAAGGAGCTTTTATAGTCTTACTATAGGAAAAATGAAGACCTTAAGTTTTCAATGACTGTTTTTCAATCCTTTTAGTGTGAAACAACGATGTCTCCTGGAGCAGAAAAAAAGAAGACAGAGAGCCACAAAGAAAATCTGTATTTTTATTGGGTCTTTTGTTGTTTGCTTCGCTCCTTATGTCATAACAAGGTGGGGTATCAACTGTTTTTATTTGACAGTAAAAACACATGCACACATATAATAAATATAAGTAATACATTAATAACACAGACATATACATACACAAATCATTTGGCAAAAATGAACTCTCTGCACTTGTGTCATCACTACCTGTTGGTGATGTGTGGTCTGAAGACAAGAGCAGTGAGTTATTCAGTAGGCTAGGTCATTTTTAACTTCTGACTGAAACTTTTAGAGCTAGTAAAGCGAACAATTCAGACTTTCATTCTTTCTATAATGTGGAACCATTACAATGATAAGAGATGACTTTAGACATTATTTAACTTTATCTAGCCTGCTGAAGTTGACTGATGCCTGCAGTGCATTCTCGGTTGAAAGTCTGTTCATATGCATAGGCCTATTCTAGTGTTTATTGCTATAGATTAGATATGTTGTTATACAGTATGAATAATAGGTGGAGAAAAACATCAGATTCTCTCCAATACAATTATGGGTTGCTGATTCACAATAGGAAATGGAAATAGAAATAGAAAATGTGTAATGGAAAAAAAAATAGTTCTACAAACAAACCTATGTTAACTATCAACAATTGTTAGCAAAACTACATAGTTCAGATGTGCTACATTGGGGTTAGCAGGATAATGAACTCAGTGGTGTGCATATATAGGTGAATTTATTATGTGTAAAAGTCCCTATAAATGCACAATGTGTCACTGGTAATCCTTTACTTTCAATGAATTCCCCATGTGCTGAAAGATTGCATGGAAGGCAGTTTATGAAGCCAGTAGGCCCCTACCCTGGAGTTGGCTTCCTTTAGAGGCCATCTTTAAGGCCTAATAGTCCTAATTGCCAGGAGCAGATCTAAACACTCTGAAGGTGCACAATTTGACATTTCAATTGAAGTTCTTGCCCTCTCTTAATATGGTTCTATGATGTTGGATGCTGCTTCCTTTCAATTACGAGCTAAAAAAAAAAAATAGCCTGCGTTACTATGAAAAAGCTGAGACATTTACCTAACAATGGCTGGAGGAAGAAAATTCCTGAAAGTGGCCCGAAGTGTGGATTCTATTGTTATTGTTATTGGTTTTCACATCCAACAGCCGGAACATCAAATGCACTGAATTGCTTTAATATGGGGAGTGTGTACTTAGAATGCCACACTGGTGCATTATGATATTTTCAGAAACATTAGTGTGCCTTTGTTTTGCTTTTTGTTTTTTCTTCTCTGTAGAGGCATCTGATCCTAGTTTGCAACACAAAAATGCCTAAATGTTTTCAAAGAACTTGACAGGACTATTATCATGCTTGAAGGTTCAAAATTGTTTCCATAGTAGCCTAAAGTACAGAGATAGAGAGAGAGATTTTAAAACTTTAATAATAAAATAAATATGGTGTTAGTGATGCTATTGCCACTGACCATTTCTTTTTTTTTTCAGGTTAACTGAACTGGCGTCAGACATTAACATTGATCATCACTGGGGAATCATGAGCAAATGTCTGGCCTACAGCAAAGGAGCACTTGACCCCTTTGTGTACTCACTCCTCCGGCAGCAGTACAAGAAGGCTCTGATGAGCATGGCCAACAGAGCCCTGGGACGTGGCGCCTACCCTTCCTCCAGTCAAAGCAGCACTGCGGACATTGAAAACGATGACCTCTCACAGTCAAAGCTGAAAGCCAAGCTAACCATTTACTCATTCAGAGAAAGAGACTGAGAGGAACTAACACCGTAGCACTATGGCACACTGGCACTCACTGCCCCTGACTGGCCATGAAGAAATAAAATGCAGAGTCAGCAACTGCCTAATGGCTTTGGTCACTCAGGTGTACAGTATATAAACAGTGAACTGTGTGGCTAATTTTGAGTGTTTGACTTCTGGCACTACACATGTGACTCTTTCTAGTTACACAAACACACCAAGATCTTTACCTGTTGGAGAATGTCTATTTCCAAACGAGAGACTAAGTGCAATGGCACATGTGTGATGGACGAATTTCATTTGGCTGTGTACTGTTCAGGAAAATAATTCAAGATGACTTTGTAAAGCAGTGGCTGCAGGACATATTTTTTGTGTTGTGTAAACTACTTTGTTGTTGTTATGAAACTAAACCATTGTTGTTGTTATGAAACTAAACCATTGTATATGTTTTGTTGTTCTAAAAGATACAATAACCACATTTGTTGCCTGGAGTAACACATTTTTATCAGAATTGCCCACAGCAATGATCTTGGTCAGTTATATACACTTCTAATGGGGCTGTTTTAATGATTAAAGCACAAAAAGTTAAAGAATTTGCAAAAAAAAAAAAAAAACACAAAACAAACACACTTTTCTTGTTTTTGAGTAGGCTATACAATGTTTAGAATGGAAATTGTAATATTTTTGTAATTAATCTTTAAACAAATTCTGTTGTCATTCTGTTAACTCACAGGGGAAACAACATACTTTTTGCATCTGTGTAAATTCCAACCAACAAACTTGTCAAACTGGACCACCTCTTGAACATGACACAAAATAAATCTGTGAATTGATTCTCAGCTTTGAAAATGAAGAAGAAAAAAAAAACGAGATACAGCGTATAGGCTATGTAGAAAAATCTTAACACAGTTGTTATTACACTATTATGTACCATACATGCGCTATAATAATTATTATTATAGCAAGCAGCTGTTAGAAGTTAAAAATTAGTTACCAGTGCCTTAGCCTATTAAATCTCTCAGTTTGTAATAGGCTACTGATTTTTAGGCTATATAGGCTCACTTTTTTCGTCTGGCAAGAAGCTAGTGGGCATAGGCCTAGTGCTTTGATAGAGGTGCCCGTTTATGTTTTATTTATTTATTTATTTATTTATTTAGAGAAATTCGTTTCTCTTTAAATATGGTTAAAGTTTTTTTTCTTTTGTAGTTCACCTGTTGTTTTAACTAACTATAAGCCAAATAATAACTAGGCCTACTATAGAGACACCTACCGGTAATTTGGACGATGTCCACGCCTCCTGGTCAACCAGCGGGGTGCTGTAATTTGATCGTTTAGGCACATGCGAAGAATATTCTTGCAATACAGAGTTTCGACGGGAGGTAATAAACTTTAAGAGTAGGCTAAGCTACTGTGGAGGCAGCCACATCACAATGAACAGGGCGCACACAATGCCTGCCGTGGTCATACTTTTCACTGTTCTGACGACGTGCTTCGCAGTGCCACGGAGATGTGAACCTGGAGACGAGGTTTTAGGTGATGTTAATCACGATTTTGCACTACACAGTTTATACGTTAGGAATGTGTAATTATGCGCCAAAAGTCACTTCTTTTGTAAACGTGAAGCGTTTGGTGTCTGTAAAGTGTCTGATAGCTGATGGTGTGTAGTCTGTGCCTGGCTTCCAGTTTGACATGTAGGCTAAACTACGTTTTACCTTGGAACACCTCGTTAATAATGGCATTTTTCCTACACTTCCATGATACACAAAACATCCAACTTTAGTTTCTCTTTTCATTGCAATAAGTCCAATTCAAATATCCTTGAGAGACTTTCAACTTTGGGCTGGTGTTGCCCTGATCGTTTACATTAGGACGAGGATTTCGAGACCAAAAACAATATTCTGCGACTTAATTATATGCTCTCAGTTGTCCTTAGAGTCACAGCGAGACATCTATGTTTAGTGTATTTCTGCATCCTAAGGAAGTTTAAGAACGCTCTCTGCTTCCATCTAGCGGTAAGAGAGTCATCTTTGTTGCTCAGCGAATAACTAATTGTTTCGATTATTTTTGTTTTCAGGAAGATGCAATATTCCAGACGAAGACAAAGGTGAGAAGCCCATTTTACAAAAAATGCCATTATTAGGAAGTGGGCCTAAAAATGTCTTTAAGTGAAGTGGTAGGTTATAAGAAGGCATGACGTCAGTATGAAATAAGCTGAAGTCACATACTTTAAGTAAATATTTCTACATCAGTGAGTGGGGAATGTATTTACATTTGTTATGTGTGTCTCAGTGGTTCAGTATAGTGGGGACCTTGGGGTCGCGGCCTGAGCTTTTTCAACAGGAAAGGAAAATGGTTAGAAATACCAGCAGACATCACATGACATGACACGTTTGGTTTCTTGGAGAAAAAAGGGTTGGTTGGGAGGGAGAGAAAGTTACAGAAAGAGAGGGGGGAAAAGAAGCACTAGGAATCAGAGAAAATATAGTGAAGGAGGACAAGCTTACTGGAACAGACGAGACTTTCTGAAATATAATGCTGCCTAGGGCTCTTAAACCAGTCATGCTCTTGCTTTTGCACGGAAGCAAGCAAGCACCTGTGTGACTTTTAATCAGAAGAGCCAAAAACACAAACATGGACAAAATCAATTTAAACTCTTAATGTTTTTTGTGGTATTTCTGTAAAACCGGTGTGCAACAGATCTGGTATGAAATTACCATGTTTACTCCACTGCAAATGTATTGTGAGCATGAATGGCTTGGATTTCCATTTCCCCTGGTGTATATGTGTGTGTGTGCGTATGTGTGTGTGTTTGTCTGTGATGTCAGTGACCTGCACAGACATGTCCCTGGCCTACTGTCAGGATATGCCCTACAGTCACATCACCTTCCCCAACATCTTGGGCCACCGCAGCCGCATGGAGGCCGAGCTGGGTGCCGAGTACCTGCTGCTGAGTGTGCTGCATGGCCTGCTCAACGGCGAGTGCTCTGAGGAACTGCGGCTGCTGGGCTGCTCCGTGCTGGCGCCCCGGTGCCAAGACGGCCGAGTGCTCAAGCCCTGCCGTGCCTCCTGTGAGGCCGTGCGCCGCGGATGCTCCCACGCCTTTGAAGGAATCGATATGGCTTGGCCTTACTTCCTGGATTGCGACCGTTTCTTTGTCAGCGACCAAGAAGGCTGCTATGACCCACTATCTGAGTTCAAAGGTAGGTTTCTGCTGGAGAAGACAGAGAGCGAGAGAGAGAGAGAGAGAGAGAGAGAGAGAAATATCACCTCATAGGGGGCAATATTTCACCTACTTGATAGATGGATGGATGAATATATAAATGGGATAGATAGAAAGATTGATTGGTAGAAGAATAGCTAAATAAATGGCTACTATATTCATCCCCAGGATATATGCAGTATTGTTTGCTGTGTCCTTGAGTTAGATTTAAACGCTGGTCACAGCATGAGCAGGAGCTTGCTCAGCCCTAAAGCTGCCCCACTATTTAAATAATGGGCTATGTGGTGCAGCCATGACATTACGCCATGTGGTGCTGTGCGTGAAGACTCTCAGCAGATTTGTCATTTCAGCAAGCTTTTTATAGTCGGCTTTACTGTACATTCCTATCTTGGTATAGTACAGTACAGCATGTCTGAAATGAGGAAGTAGGTCTTTGAGCCATTGTTTAAGCTTCACAGTGTTTATTATTCAGTAAGTAGTAGAATAGGCATAACATGTGAAGGGAAAACAAATACAAATTCTTCACTAGTATCCTTATTCTACATTCTCAGTAAGGCAAGAGATTGCCTTTGCCAACTTTACTGATGAGCCTTCCACCATCATCCAGTTTACCTACCACTCCAACGCCCAGATGTGGAGCGTTCTGAAGCGGACTGCGGCCAAATGTTCCCACATCTCTCGCACGTACAGCATTGGGCGCAGCGTGGAGGGAAAAGATCTGCTCGTCATCGAGTTCTCTGACAATCCAGGGGAACATGAGCTGTGTGAGTATGGCCAAAGAGCATTTTTAAAAGGGTCATAGAATAGAAACCCATTTTTACCGTGGCTTTTAGGAGTGGTTAGGTTGTACATGGCCAAAGAGCTGTCATGCTTGCTCCTTCAATTATGTAAATCCTGAACTTAGAAATAGTCAAACCTAAACACAACCCAACATGTAATCAATTTTATAATACTGATCCACAGGCTGTCAGATTTTCTAGCAATCGCAAAATCTTCTGCTTTTGTATGTGAGGCATGTCAATTCAAATTTTGTCAGTTGAAGTTAGCTGCTCCTAGCTGCTTCTACTGCACAAGCACAGCTTGTTGCTTTCATTGGTTAATGGTGTCACACTCAACCAATGTTAAAGAGGGGCTAAGCAACGTTCTGTTTTTCTCTCTCACAACCTCCCTCTAAAGACCGCTGTATTGCATTGTATTGCATTGCATTCTATTGGAGGCGGACCGCGCTGCTGAACATTGCAAGTGCTGTATCTAACACTATAGGCCACGGTGGCGCATTCTACACCGTTCGTTCGCCGTGTAATGACTCATTTTAGCATCCTAAACAGTATGAAACGGATTAATTAAATGAAAAATGTTGCATAGTGGGCCTAGTGACCCCAATGTTGACTGATTCATCTGCGTGAAGTTGAGCAGAACCCAACTTCTGATGCGTCAAAAATGCTAATGAATAATTGGCCTGAATATTTGCAGCAACATAAGCAGAATAGGTGTGGAGAATGTGCTGCAATGTGTACTAGCATTGTACTGTAGAATATACAGTATAAGTTACAGAAAGCCTACCTGTTCTATTTTGCCTCCTGTAGTGGAGCCGGAGATGAAGTACGTGGGTAACATGCACGGTAATGAGGTTCTGGGGCGGCAGCTTCTCATCTACCTGGCTGAGTACCTGTGCTCCGAGTACCTGCTGGGGAACGAGCGCATCCAGACGCTCATCAACACCACGCGTATCCACATCCTGCCCTCCATGAATCCCGACGGCTATGAGCTGGCCGCTGCTGAGGTAGCTGATCGCAACGACCCTGAGTTCAACAACCAGGAAGTAAATATCCGTCCTCCCTCCAAAACCGCAGCTCGAGCCCGTCCAGCCGATCGCCCCGCACTGTGCCGTGCTGTGCTGCTCCGTGCTGCACCTTGAGTGACCCTCTCCAGTCCCAGCCCTGCTGGAGCTACTTCACTCTCTATTCTCCTACCACCAGAGTGTGTCTGTGGCTTAGCTGCTAGGGTTAGGGTGAAATCTACTGTCAGACCTAAAGCCCTGAAGCCTCAAAGACTTCCACTGTGGATCAGCAATGGCCCTGTTGTTCGACGTCACAGAGTGCAGTCTGTAGGAAAAGACAGACAAACAATTTGATAGACTGAAAACACAAGACCATTAGGCATAGCAAAGAAGTAAAACCAAATAGCAAAGAAGCAGCTAATGTTAACTGAATAGGTTAAAGGAAAATGAAACTGAATCTGAGGTTAAGGTTAGCTGCCAATTCACGATTCAGTCTCGGCTATTTTTTCTGCTCCTTTTTCTACCAACAGCACTCACTAAAACCAGACAAGAGGGCCATGGATTGATACACACTGGATTTCTCCTTTAACTGGCAGGATTTCAGCTCCATGATTGGTTGATTGGTTGATCATGCCAGTTGAGCCTTTGATCGTTCAGGCGGGAGGTAGGTGTTAGAGTTAGGTAGTGTTAGCAATCAGTCTAGTTCAGAGCATTCATAAAGGGCAGAGTTCATTCACTTGTTGTTAGCTCAAAGAATAATTGAGTTTGCAGAACTTATGAGACAGACAGAGAGTTTTTTTATCTTAATGTTGCACTGTTCGCACACAGTTACAAAAAACTCTATACTACACAGAAATATTCAGTAGATTCATTGTTGTTTTCTATATTAGTGAATCTAGTAGATTAAGTAAAAGGGCAACTGGTTGTAGGAATCGTCATGTGTCTTTGTTCCCACTAATGAAACTTTACTCTGGACTTATATCTTTCATATTATTTCAGAACTATTCTTAGATTTGAACTAAGTGTTCCAAGCAGTCACATAGACACAGCAGTGCAGCAAACAGATTTCATCTTGATCTATCATATCGGTGATCCTCCAAGATGTGTGGAGTGTCAATCGTCTGATGAATATTCTGACAAAGGCAATCATCAGATCACCTACAGGGCTTGGCAACCCCTGGCACATGTTGGCGCCTTCATCAACTATTGAAAAGTCATTGCTACATAGATGTAGGGTGCATCTTCTGTAGTATGACAGATGGTAATGCCCCCTACTGGCTTTAAACATTTTAAAACGTGTTGAGGGTAAAATTTGGCTTGACAGTTCAGATATTCGGGCATATCCCTCCTGACAGCACAAATACAGGACTGAATTCAGGGCTTTAAATCGGTTCACGAAACAAAAAAACAGCCAAATAATTTTCATTTTGCCAGGAACTGTAGACTACCTCAGCAGAACCTCCAACAGTTAGAATACATTTTAATGAGAGAAATATAGACCTACAAAAGGGAAAAATAACAAAATCATGCTTGGAGAGAGCAGCATAATTAAAGCACAATGAAAAGGTTAGTTGCAACACCTGACCATTTGTTAGTGGCACTAGATGTCAAAAAGGTTGCCAACCCTTGACCTACAATATACAATCCCCTTCTGAAACATTCGTTTTGCTGTTGTCATTGTGTCTGTGTACCGCTTACAATTCACCTTGTAGAATAACATAGTCAACAAAGCTCAATTTAACTTCACTTCTGCAACTTCCTCTCCTGATAGGGTCAGCACGAACCATAGGAGGTGACACTTTGCTGAAAATTGAGTTTTCAGCCCTGTATGAGATTCAGACATCAGACTGTTTTAATTCTTGTCATTGTGAAGGCGTGCATTCAGAGCTCAGCATAACGCCAGCTTCCACATCAGATATTACCAAGCCATTGAATTCTGCTAGTTGAGACTAGTTCAGTGGATGGACAGTCTGGTCTGCTGTTACTGTGCATGGGAACTCAAAAGAGAAATGAAAAAGGAACACCAGCTGAGGGACATGCTCCAGAGATAAAATGTCTTGACTGAAGTGCAAACTGGATTTTAGGCTGAAATCTGAATGCAGCCTAACAAAACCTGAAGTGGTAGCAATTAATTTTGTTATGGGACTGTTCAAATAGAGTTTACACATTAGAACTTCAGTACTTAGAATTAGTAGTACTAGGATCCATTTTTTTAGTTCAAGACCGACGATTATGCAAAACACTCCATTGGAATTGGAGCAAAAGAAAAAAAAAAACAATATAAAGAAGATATAAGACCAGTGCCTAAATCTGATACAGTATGTGTTATGAACATCTAAATCTAAATGTAGTGTCAGATTTAGTGATAGGTCTCAGTTGTTTTCCTAGGAAGCCGTCAAACGTTTGTCTGTAATCAAAATTGTCGTCTCTTCCTTATTATAAATGAATCTTTCTACTTCACCTCATGCTAACATGCCGTGAAAGAGAAAGACTCTTGTTCTTATTTGAACTCTTCATTCTTCAGACTTTCATCTGATTTTCCATTCACTGCCAATTAAACTACAATTTATGATACTGTATAAGGTTTTAGACTGCCTAGCTTTGAATTTCAAATAGTAATAATGTAATGTAATATTTCTTTTTTTTCAGCTGATCTGGAGTGACAAAAAATAGTACGCTCTATCAGCTAATTTCTGTGGACGTGTGGCCTAATCAGTTAGGTTGTGCTAATCAGTGACTACTACGTATGTGACATATGTAGGGCCCCATATTCAATGGCTGGACCAGTGGCCGCCGCAATGCTCAGAACATCGACCTGAACCGCAACTTCCCTGCCCTCACCAGCGTTGCGTACAGCCGCCGCCGCTTCAGACGCTTCCGGGTCGACCACATCCCCATCCCAGACTCCTACTGGTTCGGCAAGGTAGGAGAACTCGGTCCTGTCCAGTGCTAGTGGGGTTCTGCATAGACCTCAGCGCTTCTGCACTATAATAGGCCTACATTATGCAGGCCCACCCCTGTACAACCATGGCTCCAGGTAGATGTCATCTATCACCTTTGACTGTACCACCCATCTCCACCAGGTGGCACCAGAGACATATGCAGTCATGAAGTGGATCCGCTCTGTTCCTTTCGTCCTCTCAGCCAGCCTGCATGGGGGGGAGCTGGTTGTGTCCTACCCCTTTGACTTCTCCAAACATCCCCTGGAAGAGAAGATGCACTCATCCACGCCTGATGAACAGGTCAGACGGAACAGTCTCTGTGTGCTCAGCTCATTCCACAGGGAGCTATTGGCCACCATCTTTAGTTCTTGTTTGCCTCTTTAGATTGTACTGTAAAAAGCTAGCTTAGAAATATACATTTCCAGTATTATGCAATGACAGAATGGCACTCTGCCACAAACAATCATTCAATCAATCATTCAAACAATCAATCATTCAAATAATCTCTCTCTATAATATTAATATCCTCAGATTTTATGTACTAATTTGTATCTAAAAATGTAATTGGACTATTTGATTATTTTAGGTGTTCAAGCAGCTGGCCAGGATTTATGCTGATGCACATGCTGAGATGTCCAACAACAACACAGACAGATGTGGTGCATCATTTGTTGATAAAAGGGGCATTATCAATGGAGCTCAATGGTACAGTTTTGCAGGAGGTATTTACTCAGCCTTTCAGCACAGTCTTCCACAGCCCTACATACTTACACTATTGTACCACTTTGATATGCCTTTTGCAACAACTGATGTGAATTTCTTTCCCAGGTAAGAAGATTTTCTTGCACAATGTGACATACGATATATACATATGAAATACATATGATATGTATTTGAACATTTCTTGAGTCACACATATGACTGTATGTTCTTTTGCTGTCTTGCTCTGTAGGCATGGCTGACTTCAACTACCTGCACAGTAACTGTTTTGAGCTGACAGTAGAGCTCGGATGTGACAAGTTCCCATCTGAGGAGGAGCTTTACCCTGAGTGGAAACGCAACAAAGAGTCACTTCTCAGCTTCATGGAAGCAGTAGGTCCAGGAACCCAGAATGCAAAGTCTTTTCACCTTAGTTTGTCTGCTAAGGGCTTCCATAGTTGCACCCATGTCATCAGTTGCACTGCATGACGTTTCATATTTAACTGTATGTGACAGTGTTAAAGGCCCACTATGCAACATTTTTCATTTAATTAATCCGTTTCATACTGTTTAGGATGCTACAATTAGTCATTACACGGAGAACAAACAGTGTAGAATGCGCCACCGTGGCCAATAGCGGTAGATACAGCACTTGCAATGTTCAGCAGCGCGGACTGCCTCCAATAGAATGCAGTGCAATACAATGCAATACAGCGGGCTTTAGAGGGAGCTCGTGAGAGAGAAAAACAGAATGTTGCTTAGTGCCGGTTTAACCGTGTGTTGCCATGTTAACTGTTGAAGGGCTAACTGTGAATAGGTGGGGTAAGAATATGACACATTATATAATATAGACACATTATATAATGTATATAATGGAATGGTAAACAACACTAACATTAGCAATTAAAATCCAAAAGCAGATTTTTTGTTAACTTTTTTTATAAATATGGGTCTTAAGGTAAATTCATGCATGTCTGGAGCATCCCCTGTCAGACTTTTGCTGGTGATTAGCTCTTTTCTTGTTGATTTGTGCCAGGTCCACAGGGGAATCAAAGGTGTAGTCCAAGACGAGCACGGCAACGGAATTAAAGGTGCGCTTATATCAGTGAAGGGAATCCGCCATGACATCACAACAGGTGAGCCATCACAAAGCCATAAGGGTCCTTGGCTTCCTGTCAAAACAGCTCTGCTTCAAACATGTATGTTCTTCTACAAGGGAGTTCATGCTTCCTGGAAATGTAAACATTCAACTTAAATTAATGTCAAATCTCATCCCTGTTTGGCATTTTCCTTCCCCTTCGCACTTTTGTATGATTCCTTTATCACTTTTGATAAAATGAGCCAAACGATTCTGTGTGGATACAAATATATGACTTTCATACACGTATTAAAGAACACCTTTCCACTGCATTCTCTTTTGTGTATGTCCATATACACTATGTATATAATTTGACTTGTCATGGTGAAAACAGTGCTAACCACTATCTCTCTGTCCATCTGTCTGTGCCCCTGCAATGTGCGCTCCTGCTGCAGCTGAGGATGGGGACTACTGGCGTCTGCTCACCCCTGGCGTACACGTCCTGACCGTCACAGCACCTGGCTACTCCAAAGCCGTCAAGCGCATCAACCTGCCACGGAGCATGACCCGGGCAGGCCGCGTGGACTTTGTCCTGAAGAAGGCGCCGTACAAGCCGGAGATGGACGACCTCTACATCCCTGGCATGGAGACGTATGAGCGATTTGACCCCTACAATCAGTTTGAGAGCTACACGCAGCGCGAGCTGGGCGAGAACGGCGAGGACAGGCAGGAGAAGCCTTGGTGGTGGGCCTACTTTACCCAGACAGGAAACTCAGCCCCCACCTGGCTCCTCAAGAACTGAAAGTGTCCCTCACAAACAGCACAGCATGGCCAATCACCACAATATATGCCCCAACAGCACAGCCAATCACCCCCATATATGCCCCAACAGCACAGCCA
>JAGFZM010000745.1:412888-456489 GCA_017657215.1 Limnothrissa miodon
TCCATTCCATTCAAATTGTAAAGAATCAGATCTCTTCCATTCCATTCTCCATTCTTTAGTTATTTGTGACTACCTGTGTGAGAATATAAAGTGTAGTATATACTTGTAACCTTAGGATACAAGCCCAAAGTGTGTCTGTGTGTGTGTGTGTGTGTGTGTGCGTGTGTGTGTGTGTGTCTGTATTTGTGCGTTAGGGCAGAATGTGCCTGTGTGAAAGAGAGTGCGTTTGTGAGATGGGGTATACCGTGCCTGTGTCTATGTGTGTCCTTATGAAATGGGCTAAAGATGGACTTGAATAATTAACAGCTTTATTACCCATGTTTTTTCTGGCTGTGCTGTTTTCACAAGTGACGATACAGTACTGAAATATGAACACTGTAATTGATTTTATTCATAGAGTAAATACATTCAGCTGCATCTCCATCTCTTTGTCTCTGACACACACACACACACGCACCCATTCACACACGCGCACACGCACACACACACACACACACACACGCACACACACACACACACACACACACACACATACTTACAACACCACAGTGGAAATCCCACCAGTATCTCATGTTGCCTGAGAGGTCGTTGGTCATCATAGACTCGCCCTGAGCCCATTCTGTCTGTTTGAAACGTGATCCCGCCATTTGTGAGTAATTATGTTGCTCCGTGTGCTTGACTCCTCTTAACACCTCCCTTTCTCAGGTAGATGATAGACTGAATATTCAACTTGACTCTTGACCTCTAATCTATTTAGCAGTGTATGCCATCCATTAGAGTCTGTCATGGCTGCGTCTGGACTGCTGGGTATCTGCTGTTTCTATTACATTCTATGTGTCTTGTGCCCAGGTATGAACCGAAGCGTGTAAAAATTAAAACCACCTCCAATATCCATGAACTTACTCATAATCTTTAAAAATGTCTTTATAGTGACTCAAATATCCAAGTGAGAACTTGAAGGACTGTAGAATTGTTTATTGAAAGAACCTAAAGTTACTTTTTCATAAAGGGAACAACTTATAGACCCATATGCACCTTCCCAAAATGTACAGCTTCTAAAGGAACTGTTTTTTCAATGGACCATAACCTCGAGGGCTTTAGAAGAACCCATTTCATTCAAAGGTTTTTTAAGAGTTCCTCTAGGAATGTTATATAGTGGGGAAGGAGTTGCATTCGCATGTATAGTCTCAACCATATATGTGAAGATATGTTGCAAATATTCTCAATGTATTGTCAGTGTTGAGTGCAGAGAACTGTAGAGTGCAGTAGTAGCCTATGTAATGAGAATGCAGTGATATGAGATAAGTGTCAGTCATTGGGGTCAATAGCGAACTCATTTCATTAGTGCTCTGTGTGTTCTAACGCCTCTATTAATAAATAAACACACGTAGAGGCAGACACAGAGGCAAGGGCAGGGCTTCAAGGCTTGTACAGTAACCTTGACTGCTGAACATGTCTGCTTTTGCATGCAGGACATAACTGCAGAAAAGTGTACTGTACACACACTCCAACACACACACACACACACACAGGAGAGAATAGGGGGTAACGACCCATGGCTAATTCCTGGGCCTGTCCTGCCCTCTGGGGCTGAGCGTGTCCCGCTTGCTGCTGACAGGTGTGCGGGGGAGTCCAGGTTGAGCTGTGGACATTTTGGATACACGGCACAGGATGCATGATACACTCAGTCCAGTCCGATGCCCATTCAAATGCCCCGGAGCCAAAATTCAGCAAAAACAGATGCAAGGGGCGAGTTCTGCACAGCAATTCTGTGATTCTGGGGAATTACTTTGGACGGGCAGCCTTGCACAAAGCTGATGAATACTCATGATGAAACTGTGGGCCTGATTTGATCATGTGCTCCACTGAAATCCATTTGCATGCACTGAGCTACAGTAGAAAATAAAGTACTCTCACAAAAACAGGTGAACTTTGAACCACATTCTTTTTGTGTCTCATCAAGCAAGAGTGGATATTGCAAATACACTTCCAGGAAGCAGATGACTGTATTCACAAATCTGGACACTCAAGAGAAATAATGAAAAACGCACAGAAGTGTATCAATGCTCACATTATTAGACATTGTTTGTAGTTCTGTAGTGGGTGGTAGTGGTTGTGTGGCTTCTGTGCCAGGACTCGATCAGGATCCACTCATCTCAAGCACTTTCTGAATGCTTTTTTTATTTCACTTTATAGCACACAGGCCTTTTAATGGAAGTGCGCTGTGGCCAAGTAAATGCAAGGCAATTAGATGTACCCCCAGGCCTACGGTGTTCTTGTCCCATCCTGCCCACAGCAGTCTTGTACCTCTCCTTATGTAACGCATGCCAGGCCACACCATCCATTATTCCACACACTGACGATTTTTAAGTGGCTTCAAGTTTATAAATAAAAAGGACAAATGTGTGTGTGTGTGTCTGTGTGCCTTTGTGTTTGTGTGCCTTTGTGTGTGTGTGTGTGTGTGTTAAGACTAAAAAAAGCAAGAGAAACTGAAGATGTTCACCTCGGCATGGACAGCCGTATCTTCAAGTGGTGTGTAGATTTGTCATCATGGACCTAATATCAATAATGACTCGCTTAAATGAGCTTTTGATTGACAGATGTAATCAACACCATGACCAAGAGGCTTAGGTTTCCATTCATCGAGTTTGAAAATACATCTTTTCATTTAAGCCTGGTCTGTGGACTCTTTCTGTGAGTACATATGTGGGATTATTGCTCCAACTCAATTTCCCCTCTGTTCGTCCAAGGTGAGACACAATACCACCCTTTCTGGGGGTCCAGACAAGAGAAAACGGCCAGGTATGTCTTCAGGGATATTCTGTTACGCTAGATGGCTACGGGGGGACGCCTAGTGGGCGATGGAATGTGTGCGCCTAAATTGAACCGGTCTTGACCTTGTCCACCTCCGTCAGGAGTCAAAACCCTTTGGGGAGAGACATAGATTTGGACAACTGACTCTATTGTGTGGCATATCTCAGCCACATCATATACATGTAGATACATTTCTTTATTTCGTGTTTCAGTTTGTTGTTTGAACAACTACAATCAATAGCCATTTTTGTTTGTATATCACCTAGCATTTAAAATATTATAATTTTTTTTATTTTTTTGCTATGCTTTGTGTGGAGCATTTCAGGAACTCTTTGCTCTGTGTCGATGTGCCTCCGTGTAATCTGGATAGATGAGACAGCAGAGAGCAGAACATGGCACTGGGACAGGCTCTGAACTTGAGTTAAGTGGCTCTGTCTTAAACCATGTTTTTCTCTGTAGCGAATCTGATTAAATGAGAAATGGGACTCTGGAGAGAGAGAGAGAGGGAGAGAGAGAGTCACTTTAAGAGTGGATGAGAGGTGAAGAGAGAGAAGGCCTCTAGGGCATGTTGCTGGGTACATCACCACGCTACTTAAACTGTCACGCTGGCAGACATGCTGGTGCACCATGGGAAGCGCTGTCTCGGATGCTGCTGACTCTGTTCTCTGTGTTTAAATGAATGGACTGGGAGTCTGCAGACTCAGACAAATAAAGCACTCCTGAATTCATGATGATATCTACCGCGTGAACACACACACAAACAGACACTCGCAAACACACACAGAGAACAGCCACGCATTAACACACTCTCACACATACACATGCAAAATAGTACTCACACACACACACACACACACACACACACACACAAATATACACCAGTGTGCCCCAGGCAAAGGGCAGGGAAGCTGTTTACAGCTCTGAGAGCACAAACATGAGATGAGTCTCACCATGACAAGCAGTGTCTTTCGTAGACACCTAGGAGCTCGGTGCGTCTGATAATGGGATTGCTGAAAAGCTCAAATGCTGGAGGGGACAGCTTGGCCAGGTTGGCACACAACCAAAAACACAGAAAGACACACACTGAAGTTACCATAATAACCACTCAATAAATGACAACAGCTTGACAGAGTTGTAGAGAGAATGGGAAGTGATCGTGAAGCTTCATGCCAGATGATCGCTTCAGAGCCTACAAGGCATGACTCAAGCACGATTAAATGTATTTGCATGATGTCAGACTAGAGGAGCGGTGAGCCAGTAGATGGACTGGGCTCTGAGTGAGCATCTCTGGAGGATATGCAGTGTGTCTGAATGCATCATTCTGCTTTGGAGAGCTGTCACATCACACTCGGAATGACAGACAGACAGACAGACAGACAGACAGACACATGCACGCACACTCACACAGACGCACGCTCACATACACACACACAAAACACAGTCAATGACAATGCCAGTGCAGAGACAACTCATATTTCAGTGGCAAGAGTATTTATTACTGCAATTATGGAGCTCCCCCTACAGCAGGGGTCGGGAACCTATTGGTCCAAGAGGGCTATGGAAACCAAATATTTTAAATATTTTAAAATATTTTTACATTTTTATAATGGCCAACAGTGTGCAGCATTACTAACCGTATGATAGGTGAATGAATAAAAAAGGAATAACATTGTTATGCTGAAGTTAATCAATAATAAATAAAATGTGTTTCAAAATTTAAAAATTTGGGCAACATTAATTATCTAAGAAAACCACCTCTACAGAACAGAGCAGGCGCAGTATGAATGTATGGATTAAAATGCATGACAATGTTATTTATTACTTAATATGTATAAGTAGTGTAAGCTAAGATCTATTTGAGTCACATTCAGTCATAAAAAGTGTCTGGTAAGTCATAGGTTTCCCTGCCTTACAATCAGCAATACACATAACTCATAGCAACATACTAAATACTCACTAATGCATGTTTATTTGTCCTAAATTTAATTCCACAATTTTCATTAGTTACTTTTAGTTTCATAGACATCTTCACAGGCATCAGCAAGTACTGCAAATTCTAAAGGCTGAAATAGGAGGAGCAGAGAGAGTTTTAATTCTGAAAAAACAACATATAATTGTGTGTGTGAGAAATTATTAGTACTAATGTTACTAGTGTTGATTTTGCATTGTCATCTTGAAATCCAACCCTATATGTTTCTTTGGCATTTTGCAAATCCATCCCTTTACATTTTCATTGCCATCGAAATGTAATCGACAGACTTTCATTGCCATGCCACAGTACAACCTACACATTTTTATGGGCATTTTCTGCAATCTGGTGGCCCTTTCCCCTCAGTGTCCCAGCCCCAACCAGCGGAGCCCAAATCCACTGCATGTGACCTTCAAGCTCGCATTAGCACGCTAAAGTGGTCTGGTGGGTTTGGCTAGCAATGGAGCTAATAACCTGGCGATAAACCCCATGCGGGGGCTAAGTCACTCCGACACCGTGCGGCTGGAGATGGAGTGAGGGTGGCGGGAGTGAGTGGAGAAAGCGGGGGCTCCGGCTTTAGTCCGGCACCGCGGCTGTCAGCCTCCATCAGTGCACGCTTCCCAGGGCACCTTTACCGGCGTAATCCTGCCTCGCTCGCCACCATGACCTCATGGGCCTGCATCAATGATTGTTTTTCTAGTTCTTGTGAGTGTGTGTGTTTTTGTGCGCCTGTGTGTGTGTAATAAACATGCCTTGTCTTGTGTGTGTTTTTGTGAGTGTGAGTGTATGTCTTTGTGCGTATTGTCATATGAAACTTATTAGCTTTGCTTATAGGCATATTGAGGGTGATGGATAAACACAAGTACTCGATCCATCAGCCTACCAGGAGACGCACTGTGCTGTGGGTGAAGGGTAGGAAAGGGAAGGTAAGGCATTGCACAGCTGACTGTTTCACTGCCAGTATAACTTGGAAGTGTTTAGAAGGTTTTGCATCACTTTTATGGAATTAGTTTACCTTTTGAGGTAGTGTTTTGGTATATCAACCTTGTTGATTGAAAACGGATCTTTTAAAAGTAATGATACTGTGTTCAGCCATTAGACTACTGTGTGCATGTTGCAGTTCACATTCATTCATTCACTGGGCCAGGTGAAAAGGTCAAGCCAGCCTGAGTGTACAGGTTCCCTACTCATCAAATTGGAGTTGGCCGAGTAGGTCTGACCAGATGCAGCAGTCAGAGGAGTCACCTCTCAAGTGTTCCTCACACACGGTGAAGTGTGTGACATAAAGTCTGAACGCAGTAAGTAGGGTATTATTTAAGCAATGACATGAGTGAGTGTGAGGTTGTTCATCATGTGTTAAGAGGCTTTTTGCCAAACAATGAAGTTTTGCGTTGCTTTTCTATTTTGTGTCTCCCTTCCCAAGAAACACAAAAGTTAGTCATTGGCTTGATAGCTTAGCGAAAGTGGCTATAATGTTCTTGTGTACTGCCTTGTTTGTAAAATGCCAAGGCAAGGCAAGGCAAGTTTATTTATATAGCGCATTTCATACACAAAGTAGGCAGTTCAATGTGCTTTACAAAAATAAAATAAAATAAAGTAAGAAAACAAACAAATAAGATTAAAGGAAAGTGTAAAAAGTTAAAAGAATAATAAGTTGATAAAGGACAGAAAATTAAAATAATTTTAGAATAAGGATTTCCCAAAATTCACAAAATAAATTAATCATTAAGAGAAAGCGTCAGAGAAAAGTTTGGTCTTAAGTTTGGTTTTGAAGCTGGTAACAGTAGGGGCATTTTTTGTATCTTCAGGAAGTTGGTTCCAAATCTGAGATGCATAGTAGCCGAAAGCTGCTTCGCCACACTTTGTTTTGACCATAGGTTTTACAAGCAAATTTTTTTCTTGTGTCCTGAGAGACCTAGGTGGTATGTATTTTATGGTAATGTGGCTGGTTCTTTTTGTACATGTTAAAACCCTGGCAGCTGCATTTTGGATCAGTTGAAGATGTTTAATGGTCTTTTTAGGAATACCTGTGAACAGACCATTACAGGAATCAGCCCTACTGGAAATAAAGGCATGGATAAGTTTTTCTAAATCATTTTTTGACATTAGACCTCTCAGTTTGGTAATGTTTCTCAAGTGATAAAAGGCTGATTTGGTGATAGCCTTCATGTGACTGCTGAAGTTTAGATCACTGTCAATGATGATGCCAAGATTTTTAACAGACTCTTTTGCTTTAAGCCCTTTAGTTTCAAGGACAGAGGAGATTTTGAGCATTGACTCCTTCTTTCCAAAAATAATTACTTCAGTTTTGTCTGTGTTAAGCTGGAGGAAATTGTGTGACATCCAGTTGTTAATTTGGTCCAAGCATTGATAGAGACATTCAAGGGGGGCAAAGTCATTAGGTGACAAAGCTAAATAAATCTGGGTGTCATCAGCATAGTTATGATAAGAGATTGAGTTGTCCATGATAAGTTGTCCAAGTGGAAGCATGTAAAGGTTAAAAAGCAATGGTCCAAGGATTGACCCCTGGGGGACACCACAGGTCAATGACATAGGTGTTGAAGTACAGTTGCCCATGGCAACAAAGAAACTTCTATTTTGTAGGTATGATTTTAGCCATTTGAGAACTATATCAGAAAACCCAACCCAGTGTTCAAGTCGCAGTATGTTGTGATCAACAGTATCAAAGGCAGCGCTGAGGTCTAGTAACACCAATACAGATGTTTTGCCTGCATCAGTATTAAGACGTATTTCATTTACAACTTTAACAAGCGCTGTTTCAGTGCTGTGATTAGCCCAGAAACCTGACTGGAACTTATCAAAACAACAATTAGATGTCAAGAAAGCAGTTAATTGATTGAATACTATTTTTTCAATTATCTTTCCAATGAACGGTAGATTTGATATTGGCCTGTAGTTGTTAGGCACTGAATCATCCAGATTATTCTTTTTCAGCAGTGGTCTAACAACTGCTGTTTCCCCAAATCACTGCTAGTGATTTAGGAAAAATGCCGCTTTGCAAAGATGAATTTATAATTCGGAGCACGTCAGGTGCCACAAGGTGTAGAACAGTTTTTAAAAAGCTGGTTGGCAGAATGTCCAGTTGGGATGTACAAGAGCTTAGATTTTGTATTATTTTCTCAAGCGTTTCATAGTCAATAAAGCTAAATGTTGACATTGTGTTTCGTTCCCCTCTCTTTGAAGACATTGGTTCTAGCGTTTGAGATATTTGTGAAGTTATGTTCACTCTTATTTTATCAATTTTACCTCTGAAAAAAGATGCAAACTCATTGCATTTATCTACTGAGAGCAGCTCAGGTGCTAATTGTGATGGTTTATTTGTTAGCTTCTCAACTGTAGAAAATAGTACACAAGCATTGTTCAAGTTCTTATTGATAATGTTGATAATGGAGAAAAACGACTGTCTTGCTTTACAAATTTCATAGTTATATTTGCTTAGCATCTCTTTATGGATTTGGTAATGGACATGGAGATTTGATTTAGCCCATTTTCTTTCAGTCTTCCTACACTCCCTCTTTAACAGTTTAACAGCTAGGTTTTGTTTCCATGGTACTTTATTATTATCAGTGATTCTTTTGTTTTTTAACGGAGCAATATTATCCATAATTTGTGTCATCTTAGAATTAAAATTGGTCAGTAAGTCATCTACAGAATCTGAATCTATACTTGAGTGCTGTGAGAGAGCTTGCTCAAAGAGAAAACCTGCATTGTCATTTAAGATTCTCCGTTCTATAGTCAAAGCCTTGTTCTGTGTGTGAGGAAACATAGAAACGTCAAAGAAAATACATCCTTAATCCTTAATTGTTGTAGAGACATCAAGACCCTTTGTGATGACTAGGTCAAGAGTATGACCATGAGAGTGTGTTGGAACCTGTATATGTTGGGTTAGGCCAAAAGTGTCAATTAGTCTAAGAAGTTTCTTAGAATATGTGTTTTCTGGATTATCCACATGTATGTTAAAATCACCAGATATAATTAGACAGTCAAAACTCAAGCAAATATTTGTTAGCAATTCACCAAACTCTTCAAGAAAAACTTTAGCTGAATGTTTTGGAGGTCTGTTACAGGGGGAACCCTTAACAAGTGCACATATGTACTCAAAAGATGCAAAGTCACCATGAGATATCTGTTTGCACTGAAAAGATGTATTAAATATTTTTGCAACCCCTCCTCCTTTCGTTGCTCTTGTCAAACTCATGAAATTGAAATTTGGAGGAGCCGCCTCAATGAGGGTAGCACAACTGTTTCCTTGTTCCAGCCAGGTTTCAGTTAGAAGCAGAAAGTCAAGTTTGTGTGTGCATATAAGATCATTGATTAAAAATGATTTGTTTGAAAGTGATCTGATATTAAGAAGAGCTAGTTTAACAGTAAGTGTGGGGCACTGATTCACTGGACCACTCTGAGATTGTTTAGGAACATGCAGGAGATTAGATTGGTTTACTCCTCTGGCTAAATGCACACAGGTTCTTCTTTTCCTTGTGAGCACTGGGATAAAGGACAAGGGCATCCTGGGTCCCTGCTTGTTTTTCAAAACACTCTCAGCACAGGGACCCACAACATATCAAACAGAAGTATTATGCAGTTGTGTACATTCCATCCCATATCTCTGGTCTGGGGGCTGTGGTGCCTTGTGCTTTTTGAAGGCGACAGAGGATTTAAGAAAGGCTGGAGTTTTCAGTCCGTTGTTGACCGACCTATCCGCAGTGTGTGGTGAATTTCTAGGGCTAAAAGACAGTCCGGTGTTGAGCGAATTTCTAGGGCTAAAAGACAGCCGTGCTATGGGCAGCATCCTCTGCAAACTTGGAGGGAATTTCAAGCGTGGAGGTGATGGGGATAGTGACACCAGATCAGGGGAACTTCCTGTTTCTCTCTGATTCCTCGTCACTGAATCGGATATGTCCACCTGTTCCAGCTCTGTTGATGGTTTGTAATCTGGCAGACTGGGTGGTAGAGTTGTCTGCAGTGTTTCATTGCCCTGGCCTACCTGTCCTGGAAGGCCTGCCTGAGTTATTCTAGCATTCTCCAGGTCCTCATGTTCATTTGACCCAGATGTCTTGGGTTTAGGTTCAGCGTGCTCCTTGCTGACCTTGACTGGATCAGTCTGTGCCGCTTTGGAATGCTTATCAGAGTTGTTGTTTTCTGTCTGTGTCATCACAGAGTGCTTATCAGGCAATGCACCCATAGTTTGCGGAGAGAAAGTTGCATGCTGAAGGGAAAGGCGATAATGGTCGGCTAAAATTGTTCTCCCTTGCCAGCTGAGTCTCGTACTATTTGGTCTGAAAAATCCCCTGCGGTTCCAAAAAAGGTTGAAATTGTCAATAAAGTTTATTCCAAGAGAAAAACATTTCTTTGCCAGCAATGTGTTTAGTTCCCTGTGCTGGGAGGGGGCCACTGATGAAGGTTTGTATCCCAAGTAAATGTAGTTCAAAGAAAAGCTCCCTGAGATCATTTTGCACGTCAAGTTGTTCTTTGAAAATATCATTTGCGCCAACATGCACAATATTCCTTTCAATAGTGCTATGTTCTGACACTGTCTTTGAAACCATTTTAGCTGTTTCAGATATAGAAGCATTTGGAAAGCAGCATACAATCATCCTCTCTCCTTTAAGATTTCTTACAGTTGAGTCACCAAGAACAAGGGTAGTAGGATAATCCGGTGTTGAGGTTTGCTTCTTACCTTGACTTGTTGTTTTTTTCTTGTGGTTTGGTCTCTGTCTACGGTGGTAATGCTCTCTGGTAGTTTCCACCTCAAGATCTCTGAGGCATTCAAATCTGTTCTGGAGCCTAATGGGCTGTGAGTTGTCAGTAAGCCTGTGATTTCTGTTGTAGTTTTTAGAGCCGACTCTGTTCCAGGGATGATGCCCCGAGGTTCGAGTTGTATCAGAGTGCACTGGTGTTGATGTAATCACCCTTCCATCTGTATTTTGTTTTTTGGGTCTGGCCCCTTGTGTGTGCCAGCGATCAGTACTCACACTCTGTCTTGTAAGGTCGATGCATTCTGTCACTCCAACTGCAGTCATATCAGCCTGTTGTAGTGTGTTCTTCTCGTTCCCAGAAACGGCTTCTGCTATTGTAGTCCTTTCATGAGACATCCCGTAAGGTTCAACATTCTTTAACGAAAACGAGTCAAGTCTTGATTCCAGGATGGCAATCCTCTGTGCCAGCTGTACTAGTTCAGTCGATTTTGTGCTGATTCTTTGCATTTTTCACCCGTTGTATCATCTAAATTAAACTAATGATCTTACTTTTAAAACTAGCAAATTAAACTAAGATTAAAAAAGAATTAGAAATAGTGGAAATAAATCAAGGAAAGAAGGCCAAGCAGGAGCAAAGCAAAAAGCTTCCTACTCACTTGAGTAGGAGGAGCAAAAAAAAAAAAGCTCTATGGTCACACTACTACTGTTATGAAAATCGCTGCTTTTGTTTTTTGAATGAACAGTACTTCAACTCAATGGAAAAATCTGAGTGATTATTAGTTGTAAAAATTCATGCATGTTAAACTGTAAAATATTCTCAATCCTAGTGATTCCTAGAATGTGTCTTGTCTAATCAGTAGGGCTGTAACGATACACCAAATCCACAATTCGGTTCACATCACGATTTTTGACCCACGATTCGGTTCGCAAACAGAACAAATAACATTAAATTGAACACCAAAGAACAATAGGCATTGACTTTGCAAATTATTAACTATATACTAGCCTATATTTATGACAAACCGTCGCTTGTACATACACTGCACGTGTTTGGAGGACGTCAGAGGTAGTTTTGGTTGCACATTTTGATAATGTAATGTAAATACTTGAACCTCTCGTTTTCAACAATCGAAAAGAGGCGCATATCCATTGCCATAATAATTCTAATAATTCTAAGTCATTTTTGTGTTCAATCTGAATTGGCTGAAAACTTTGCTTAAAATAAGCTAGGTAGTGTAGGCTGCTACTTTTGGGTTGTGAGCTAAATTGATTTTGTTGTGTTTCCCAAAAGCATCGTTGCCAACCAAGTAAGCAACTTTGTTGGTTGCAATGCAATTGCCCATTGCCAACCAACTTAGTTGCTAACTGGTTAGCAATGATGCTTTTGGGAAACGCACCCTGGGATAGTGCCGTAGAATGTGCATCCGCATGCTTGTTCGTTTTGTCGGTCACTTGGGTAAGCTTCTTAAAACACTTACGGCAATTTGAGAGGGTCTTGTCGACTACACGATTGCAGTCCTCGTTTTCCAATGGGTAGCCACAGTGTTGCCATACTACTGACTAAAATGTATAAGGAGGGTCTACAGACAATCTCCAGGTTAGTTGTTGCCATACTACTGACTAAAATGTATAAGGAGGGTCTACAGACAATCTCCGGGTTAGTTGACGTTTCCTCACGTTAAACTTGCTCAACTTCTGTAATCAGGCGTAACATGACATGTAGTTGGGGGAGGCTAATTAATAAAATTATTTATTCTTAAGTAGTTTTGTGGTGAATCTCTACGTATTTTATAATTGTAACTTCAAATAATGCTAATAATAATTTAAAGAAGTGGTAGCATTGGATCTGGATGGGAAGGATAACTCTAGTTGGAAGGGGTGTGTCGCGATTCTGCCTTCTCACACTGTGAAACAGGTTTGTGGTTCTGAGTTTCGCGATTTTCGTTACAGCCCTACTAATCAGAAATAACAAAATAGTTAGATGGACCTAGTTGTTGATTTCATGTGACTCATTTGAACTGTGGATCCTCCAGCTTGTATGTCTGTGTCAGTCTCTCCACAGGATAGTGGCTACTAGTCATACAACTCATTAGTGCTGAGTTGTAGTGCAACTAGACAATTGTAGATGTTTCAACTCTCATCCAGAAGAATCTAATGTCTTTAATAACTCACTCACAAACACACACACAAATACTTACTCAAAATCATGCACATATACACACAAACACACACACACACACAACCTCAGACACACACACCTACACACAGGCGACTGTGGTGAGTGCTCTAAGCTCTGAAAGCTGAGGGTTGGTAGGGGGGACTCTAGGCACTAGAGGCTCCCGGCTGATCCAGTAAGAGTCCCACGTGAGAGCTGGGGGGAGCGCAGTGCAGGTTAGCTGAGGCTATCTACAACGGAAAATGTGACCCCTGTTAAGTCCTGTGCCTAACCCTCCCTATCTACTGGCAACATGGGAAAAGAACACAAATGCAATAACACACTTGAAGCTTTTGAAGTTGAGAGAGGTCAGCCAAACACCACACTGGTAGTGGAGCACTACACTTACTCCATCTAAACATGTCACTACATAAACATATGTATGACATTATGTGTACGCGTTATTGATATAAGATTAGCCACATTTGACACTTCACCTCCTCACCTCCTTGACCACCTCAGTCCACCTGAGAAAGGCAACATCATGTCTTTGTGTGTTCAGACTGTGCATCACCATTGTGATCCATTGTTCCACAAAACTACAGTCTCTGCATTGGCCTGTCTGTCCCAAATGTGGATGTCAAACTGTTCAGTTATAGACAGGCCAGACCAGGATATAATTCCTGACTTTCCCATATTTAGTTTAGGACTCGTAAAAACATCCCTGATGGAAGTGCAACGTCTTCAATCTCCAAAAAGAAGCCAGGTTGTCTAAAACTGAATACTTTGACTGCAATGACATGGGTGAATGAGAATCTTCACAGACATGTGGATGGAAATCCTCTCAGCATGGGATGCTATGCCACCATACCTTCTGCCTGGCGCATGCACATGTACACACATGCATGCACACCAACCCCCCCCACACACACATAGAGTCAAAGTGCATTTGTTGACATGCATGCCCATGCCTCAGGTGCCCAACCGTGGAACCCCAGGTGCTTCAGCTCGGCGCCCGTCACACCACCCGGGCAAACCACCCCTCCACCCCTCCTGACAACTCTTACTAGAAGCCCGCCACAGCCTCTGGCTCCGCATAGTTTCTATGAGAAAGAGCCCAGGTCTCTTCCGGCTGATTTAACATAGCCAATTTAGAGCTAATCTTGCTTTACTTTACCTAGAATAACAAGCCATAATCCAGGAATCGCTATAGCCAACCATGAGCGTGTGCTCTTGTCAGTGGACCTTTAAACAGCCTCTGAACAATGAAACAATGCTCTGGGCTTGCTGAGGAGGCATATGCAGTTATGTCTAAAAGTAAATTCCTGGTAAATATATATCAAATAAAATCTTAAATATGAACTCCCAAGAAACCCATAAATGAATGTAAACTACAGTAAATGCATTGTTAATAGGGCATGGAAAATAAAATTGTTATTTTTTGTCATTGTTGTTTTATAGAGTCAGATAATACCAAACATATTTGAAAATGAAAACTCTCTCTCTCTCTTTCACACACACACACACACACACACACACTCAGTCCAGTGCATGCTGTTGAGGTGCCACTGTCACTGTGCTGGCAATGAATAAAAGAGAAGCGGAGTGGAGTGGAGGTCAGCAGGAGCGGGAAGTGGCGGGGGTGGGGGAGGGAGAGACCACTCTGCTCTGCTCCATTCTGCTCCGCTCAGCTCCCTCCTGCTCCTTGGTGAGCACCACCTCGCTAAGTGCTCTCCTGCCTCGGAGCAGCGCACAGAGAAGCCGGCACCTCCATTAAATATGTAAAATTAACATTTTAACTAGAACACTTTTTTCTGTCATGCATCCCCCCCAACCCCACCCCCACCCCCACGCTACAAATGCTCAGGCATGCATATAATATGCATGTGGTCATCCCCATAGCAACCACGGATTGGATGAAAAGGTGTATCAGACGGGGCTGATTTTTTATTTAGTGAGTTTGTTCAGGGAGTAACTCATACCAAGCAGACGTAAAATAAATAAATAAATAGATAAATAAATAAAAACATTAACAATAATAATAATAAAAAAATATAAAAAAAACATGCACATTGGAAGTCTTGGTTGGGAAGTGTCTGCAAGAAGGCAAGCAAGCTGATTTGCTGCGAGGTAAGGCATATATTGCCAAACTGAGGATATTTTTGATGGGTAATTTCACATACACTTAGGACATAGTGAATGAATAATGAGTCTTGTATATTGAGCCAATCAAATTCACTTTCTCTCTCTGTGTGTGTGTGTGTGTGTGTCGGTCCTACAAAATCCTCTTTAGTGGACACACAAACATGTGTAAGTATTTAGAAACACACAATAATTCACACACTGTAATCTAAAGGATTACATTTCTTTTTCTCTTTTTTTTTTCTTTTTGTATGTGTGTACAAGGTCAGTTAAAATAAGCATTTTCTTGCCTTTAATAAATCTAGTGTACAGTGTTCAAACACCCCCCCCCCCCCCCCCCTCACCCACACACACACACACACACACACACTCACAACCACACACAAATGTGTCAGTCATACTCAGGGGTGCTTTGAAACTCTAACATGGGTCCATGTGGTTTTGTTTTGCACGCTGGGCTCTCAGGGCCCGACGAGTGTGTGGACACTGAGAACCTCTCCCGGTCATTACTCACCTATTCATTAACCTGATCATTTAACATCGGATCTGCCCTTTGTCCCTCCCTGCTGAGGCCCGCGGCGACCACTCAGGCATCCGGAAACCCCCCCCCCCCCCCCACACACACACACACACACACCTACCACCCTACCCAGCCCCCAGTCCCTCCACTAGCTCCCCTGGATGGGCTTTAAACACGGAGCACCAAGGCATCTGTTTCAATGGAAGTTAAACATCACAGTTTTCCCCTCTTCCTTTTTTTGCCAATCCAATGGTGGGAGAGGAAGAGACGAATTAAGGGATAGAGGAGTGAACGTTGGCTTCGCCAAAGTCAATTTGATGGCAGTCTTTCCCTTCCTGACCGCCGCATAATCAATCATAACTGATTACAAATTCATCACCTTGAATCAATTTTGTGCTGTTAAGATCAAACAGTGGTATTGGTGGGAAACTTTTGCTTTTTTTCCTTCACGGCTAATTTATTTAATGTGGTACAAATTTACCCCCAACTACGACAATGTTTTGTATCAGCCATAGTCACAGTTGACCTTAGAAAGAGCTTTTGCCTTTTCAGACTTTCTCATAATTATGGCACAAATTGGCCCCACACACTTTCTACATACATTTTACTCTCTTTTGCTCTCTCCATCTATCCATGTTGAATACATTTGTTGAACAAAACAGATTTCTTGCTTCACGAAATGTTTACATTTAATTTGCATACATCAAAGATATTCACACACATAACATTGTCACTTAGACATTTTGTCTTGTTTTTCCACGCACATATTTAATCACCCCCTTTCCGTGCCCAGAGAGGGAACTGTGCTTTGTAAACATTTACTGCATCCTCAATTGCTCATGACAACTTAAAGGAACTCTTGCATCCATCACTGTCCAGAACCCCGGGAGAACCTCTGATTCTTCAAAGCACCCCTCCCCTCTACCAGCCTGACAATTAGGAACTAATAGTCAGTCACTGCAAGCCAGAGACTGTGCCCCTCTATGGATGTGTAGGAAGTGGTAGCTCTTTGAAGAGCGCCGTCCAGGGCCCAAGGTGCTGTTTGTGGACACTAGCTCAGCGTGTTAGCTCGGAAGGTGAGAGAGAAACTTCCAGAACAATATCTCCTCATGACCTTTGACCACCAGATTCGGGAGGAGGGGTCAGAGGAAGGAGGTTTTCAGTGGTTATTGTATGTATATCTGTGTGTGTGTGGGGGGGTAGTTTTAATTATGCTTTTGCAATGGCTATTCTTTCAGAAGACCATACCTATATTACTTTGTTATAATGCCTGCTACAAGTAATTCTGAAAAAAAGAGTGTTGTTCAGAACACTTTTTTTTTAAACCTAACCTGTCATTCATGATGACCATTGTCAAAACAAATTAACTAATTAATTAATATGTAACTGTATGATTTTCTATGCTAAACTTCAGAACCACCATAGTTCTGGCCCGGCAACAGCATTGGAGCCATCCTCTGTCACTGACTGGTACAACATGGCTCACCCAATGAACCAGCACAGAGATTTTGGGCAGCTTTTCCACCATGGAATCTCTCTTTCCATAATTTGTCAGCATGTTGTCAGAGCTGCATATCTTGCTTACCACTAGACATTGACTGCATTTTTTCCATTACATTGAGAGCCAGAAAGAGTGACAGAGTAAGAGAGGGGGGGGGGGGGGGCTCAGCCGTGCCATGCTGCTTGTGTTGGAGCTGGCCGCTGGGCTGGTTCAAACGTTTTGCTGAGCCGTAGTAGAGGTTAGGCATGTCCGTCGCCGCCGCCTACAGACCTCCGTGTCATGAACAATCTGTTTGTGGGCTCACTGGGCCGGCCCAGTGGTGTGTGTTACAGATGAGAGGCAACGGAGGTGTTACTTCAAACTAACTGTGATTGGCGCCTCTCTCTCTCCACACCAACCAAGCTTGCGTTTTATAACTTGCCCTCTCTGTCTGTATGCCTTTCTTTCTTTCAAGCTTAATCCCTCTTACCAAATCCAGCCCTTCACACACACACTCACACACACAAACACATACACACCCACACACACACACACACACACACAGACAGACACATACACATACAAACACATATACACACACACTGAAAGTGGTTTCCCTGTAGTCCCTCTTTGCCGGATCTCATTTCGTTTGGCCCATAGCTGTGGGGCCAGTCAGGCACTAGATCTATCAGACATTTCTAAAATCAGTCACAGATTGGCATGAGGAAGAGCAGAGGTGCCGCTTAGGTAAGGCAGAAATCAGAAGAGCAAAGGAAAAGGAGAGAGAGATAGAGAGTGAGAGAAAGAATGAAAAAGAGCGAAAGAAAGCGAGAAAGAGGGAGAGAGAAGGGGAAACTGTCTAATGAATACCATTTGAAGGTCTGCAGCGCACCAGGCTGTCTAGACTCACCAGCCTGGCCCTCTGTGCCCGACCCCCACCCCCCCCTCTCTCTCAAAGTCCCCCTCACACACCCCGAGGCTTTGATCACGCGTTCAATTTGTAAATGTTACCACTGACCTTTATACATCCCATTCTTTCTTCTTTCCCTTTTCTTTCGCTCACTCTCTTTGCTGTGCGTGTGTGTGTGTGTGTGTGTGTGTGTGTGCATGGACATGAGCTGTCGCCTGGCCTGTGGGCACTGATTGGGTTTCAAAGTCTTGATATACTCATCTGAAATCTATTGCGCGCACGAATCCAAGGGAATTGGAATGGCTGGCTTGGATGTGATAGGCCTTGTTTAGGGAATACAGAAGCGTTAAGTTTCACAGAGTGAGAAAGACCTCTATTTATCCTGGACAACATGGACATACTTAAAGAAGGATTAGGGGCAGAATGGGACCCGAGAAACGCACAAGGCCTGTGAAACGGAAAGTAATATGCGTTTGTGGAAAAAAAATTCTGTGTGGAGAAAAAAATGGTCCCCTGTTATTTCTGGCAGAAAAAAAAATTGACAAAAAAATGTATCCCATAAATATTTCCTCAATCATTTAGCTGCCATTTCATAGTGACCAAGCATGGACAACAAAGGAGAGAGAAGAAAAAGATATAGGGGCTTTTTTGAGGGGGCCATTTTAGCTGTCAGGCCTTGTCTGCCGTGGTTTGGAGCTTGTTACCCAAATGAGTGTAATTTCTGCCCCTGAAGAGCGGGGAGAGAGAGGGGGAGGATGTTTAGTGTCACTCTGCTGCTTAGGGCCCTGGTCTGATCACAACAGGCCGATAACATGAATATTGGTGTCCTCGCTCATCACCTCCGATGGGAAAATTCCTGGATAATTGTTTGAATGCCCCACTGCATTTTTTCGACTTGATTACCCCTTTTCTGCTTGTTCTTGTCCAAACATTATACTCGCCAGAGAACAAAAAAAAAACATTTGTCAAGTAGACATAGTTTAGGTGTACTGGTGTAAATTGGTTTCTTAATAGTTCTAAAACTTTGGGACATTTATTATCTTGATACAGAAGCGTACACGATGCTGTACACATGTTAAAAGCAATTCCTTCTCTGTTAAAGCCAGGGCTCCTCTGGTCTTTTCTTTGAGTGATCTTGTGGGTGAACAAAGACCTGTGCCACCCGTCGTTGTTAACAGCATTTAATCATAAGCCAGTGAAAAGCGCCTTTGCTGGCGCGGGTACGCTGAGCATGTCGTCGGGGTCGGGCCCGACACAGGAGCTCTGTCTCTGTATGCTGACAGAGGCCTAAATGAAGCTTTGTGTCGGCCCTTATCAAAATCTTACCTCCTTGCCATGTTGCTTTGTAGTCATTGAGAGAGCAATTTCTGCTCTTGAGTCTATCCACACACACACACATACACACACACACACACACAAACACACATACAGTCTCAGGGAAAACTTTAAACACACATTAAAACGCACTCATTAATAAATATCTCCTTACAGTCAGAGGATCAATATCCACATGTTGTGGTGGTATTATTCCTCCCAGAAAAACAAGTAAGTTTAGGTTATTTGTATTTCATATACTGTAGATATAATTTAAAACATGTTTTCTGTTTTATTAATACTCTTCTTGCTTATTGGTTTGCCATGTGAAGGCTCAAGTGGTGTGTACCCACCTTTAGAGGGAATTGCGATCTTTCAAGCTGTCTCAGTACACAGCCATCAATAATGAAAGAGAGACTAAAAGAGGGAAAGAAACCATTTGGTTCATGCACAAATACAAACAAATGAGGTGTGTATGGTGTATTGGGGTGGGGTAAGAATAAATTAAATACAATTCATAAAATATGAAATGAAATAAAATGCAATAAAGTGCATTTTGAGATTTCTTTGATTTTTCTTTGATTTTCTTCTTTGGTGTTAAAAAAAAGTTTCACATGCACAGTCCACACTACCAATTTTGAAGAAATTTTGAGAAATCCAGCAAGAAGCTATAGTTACATGTTTTAGTCATAGCATTTTTCTTATTATAAAATACATAAAGGACTCAATGAAAAACATAAAAAAATAGATCTGCCTAACAGCCCTAGGGTTGTTCTCAACAACAGCCGAGAAACAGCACTTATGCAGACAGCCGTAAGGCTGCATTAAGAAGTAAAGTCAGACGTATTCTGGTATAACAGTACAATCAGCCTGAAAGAGGACACCATTGCCATGCAAAATCCGCAATCCCCACCACTTTTATTATTATTGTTGTTGTTGTTTTTGTTTTTATTATTATGATGAATGAAATCACATACATTAAAATCACATAGTTAAAATCTTCATCATAGAATAACCCAGTTACTGCCAGAAACAGTTCATAGCAGGTATGACTTTGCTATCAAAGTCAGCAGGATCTGGTACCAGGAGTTACTCTTGAGACACTTATAGCCACAATAGTGAAAAATGAAGCCCAGAGTCTGCGAGAGTGGGGCTGAAAGAATAAGGTTACAGACCCAGGAACACAGCGAACAATGAATAAGACAAGCACCAAATTAGTTTTGTAAAAGTTGCCTTAGGTCCATCTTAGGAGTGACTTGGGAAAAAAACATCCTCCAAAAAAGAAGTCTAGTTTCCTATACTAAATACATTGACTATGACCTGGATAAATAAAAATCTTCACAGACATGGAAGTCAATAAACAGGGACCTGGCTGGTTATCTTCTGTGGATGAATGGCACAGTAGAAAAGGAACTTAACAACATGAGGGACATCATCTATTATGAAGCTGACCACTCGAAGTAAATACATAAAGAAAAGGCAGGGTACAGGGTACAAGAAGTACAGGTGACAACTAGAAACCAACAGCTGACTCAGGAAAGAAGGCAGCTCAACAAGAGGTTGAGAAAAGCTTTAGATGAGGACTGAAAACACTGGAAACCATCTAAAATGTCTTAATAACCATCTGTGGAACTAAATAAAAAAGAAAGAACAGGCAAGATAGTAGTTCCTCAATAGTATTTTTAAATGTGTAATTACTAATAAAAGGGAGGTTAACTAAGAATCCCAAATGATGCTCCAGTTCATCCCAAAGACATTCCATAAATTGAGAAAACAGAGTTAGGCAAGCAAAAGCTTCAACAGCTCCAGGACCAAATTGATCCTGAATCCTGATCCTGTGCAGAAGTGGAGTCCTGCACAGCTTGTATGGGCAACCTCTTTTAAATCCAATTTTTAAGAAGACAGCAACAGCTTCACCAGAATTTAAGACTGCTTGGAGCTGCCTGGTGATTGGCATAATAGGAGTATAGGATTAGAAAGTTCAGGAAAACCAGGGACCAGAATTATATCCAAGCCAGCCAAATCATTTGAGCAAACGTTCTTCATCAATCATGAACCCCTACCAATAGTACAGGAAAAGAAAAAGCCTCACAACACTCAAGGATACCTTGGAGGAATTCAACACCCACAGAACAGAAGACAGTGAAGTTTGAAGGCAAAAGGAGGAAAGAAGGTATTTGAAGGCAGTTTCAAAGGCCAAACAGGGACAGTAGATGACATGGGAGAATGTGGAACAGTGAAAGATCAGTTTGGAAGGATCTGGGGGGAGTGTAAGGAGGTAAGATCAGTTTCCTTATTTGAGCCACCTATGATATCCTTCCTACCCCTCAAAACCCCAACCAATAGCTGGGGAAAGATCCATCATGCCCACCATGTTTAACACCACTTACATTCTCACACTTCCGTTCTCGGTGCAAGGCAGCAACCCTGGAAAGTAAGAGAACCACAATTGATGCCTCATTATCCAGACTGACCTACCCAGGTATGCCATAAATGTTGCTCCACAATCTCTTGGATCAGCACTAACAAATAAACTAAAATGGGTCATGGGTAGTCCAAGCAGGTAAGTACTCATAATCTACTCATGGGTTATTTTAGACTATTTGGACTGTTACAGTGTACTTTGTGCCAATAAGGAGTGCCTTTACAGATCAGCAGAACAGCATGCACCTGCCATATGACAATCAAATACTGTAAGAGGATCAGTAACAACTACAAAAGGCTCAAGAGAAAACACCACAGTCAAGGGATCAGGGACAGGAACAGCATTCTGGAACAGCCTTCCCAACCCCAGCAGGTAAGATCACATAATCCATTCATGAGTTATGCATTTGCCACTGTATGTTGTGCCTTTATGGATCCTGGCCAGAGAATGCGGCCGCCACAAGCCAATTACATTTTGTCAGTGGTTCAAAAATGAATAGATAAATAAAGGAACACCACAAACAAGTGGACCTGTCATACAAGAAAGTAGGTGCCCCTTTTAAAAACCCTAATCTTTTGTCAATGCAATCTTCTGGACAACAGCTGAGACAGGTATGCCATCAGGTGTAAGCCTGACTCAAGGAAGATGATGCTCCTGCCATTCATTATTGAGATTTACATAACATCCTGTATAATTAAAATCAGTACAGCGTTGCGTCTTTGCACTCACCAGAATCTCTGCTCTCTGCTATGGTTGTAGTGGTAATAACAATCATATGTTCTAAACACTCACCTTACACAGACATTGTGCCAGTCAGCCTCTGAATGAAAGCTTCATTGCTAAGTAAATACTTTGACAATGATCTCACCATCCTTTGTTAGTGGTCTTAGTGGAACAGAGGTAACCTCTGTTGCACTTCTACCACAATGTCCTGCTTATTATTATTATTATTATTATTATTATTATTATTATTATTATTATGAAGTAAAAACAAATTGATACAACTTGGTTGGAGTAACAGCTGGTTGCGAAAACTGAAGACCACTGCTACAGGGGCTGCAGATCAGAAGAGCTGGTATCTAAATACAGTTACAATAGAAACCCACACGAAAGGCCAAAGTGTTTTAAGGGAAACTGTGCCTCACCAATGATGCCACTCTTAATTATTTTTTTCTTCTCATCTTTGTCACACATTGTCACAGTGCCAAGAAACATTGCCTATTTTCCTTTCACTGAATTAAAGCCATTTGGTCCGATTTCATCTTCAATTTGTGGTTTAAGTATTTGTGTTGCTTATGGGCTTTCATGTACTCGTGTACACATGCATACACACACACACACACACACACACATTTGTCTATAAACACACACACACACACACACACACACATACACACTCAAAACACAGGACCACAAGAATGCTAACCCTGTTTGCGGACACTTACAATGTGTGTCTTCCACACATGAGCGTGCACTCACTCACAGCCTTATTTCCCCACTCGGCCTCTCAGCGGATGCTAAAGTGTACTCAGAGACCCCCAATGCCTCTGTCTGTCCTGGGGATCACACACCGCTGCCGTTGTTGCTGCGCCCATCAATAAGAGCATTCAGAGGCATTAATGTGCTTTTCACGTCTGCAATATTGATCAGGCAGGAAACAGCCTTTGAAAGCTTTTACAATGTCGGAGGGTCAGGAAACACCTTGTGGGCCCCTTTAGGTGAAATGTGCAGCAGCCATTTTTAAACACCCAAACCCCTGAACTCTCATTCAAGCTGCCACTCCTTGAGTGCCTCAAACCTCCACAAGCCATTCCCAGACACTCTTAACAAGCAACACTACAAGATCTGGACAATTAAAGCTGAACATCCAATATTTATTTCCGCTGAAGCTGCCAAGCCCTCAGGGTCATAGAGACAACAGGGAGGTGGGGTGGGGTGTGTGTGTGTTGGGGGGGATGGACAGGCAGTCGTACTAGGGAAAATAGACTGTGCAATCTACACTCTGTAAATTATTAGTGATAGACTATGGACAGCAGGACAGACAGTTAATATACGTACAGTATTGAATTTATGGTTCATTGTGTAAATGAAATGAGTGTAATTATAATAATAATAATAATGTCTGTGAAGATTGTCAGCAAGAGTTGGCTGCTAACTGGAATTTTTTTTTTGGTGTAATATTCACAAGCCATTGTTTTTAAAAACGGAATAATCTTTTGATTATTAGTGAGTGTCTTAGAGTGAAATTCATAGCGTTTTGACATTGAAATTTAGCTTTTTGTCCTTAATGTAAGACCTTAGGCAATAATACTTCATCAAGTCATGAGCCCCACATGAGCATTCTTAGTGTGAGACAAGGAACAACATTGGTAGACATTGGTATATGTGCTCAGTGGCATAGTCTTCATGACACAGCAGTAGCCTAGCCAAGCCATAGCCTTCCACATGCACTAGGCTAGCAAGCTGTTGGATGAAGAGGGAAGGCGATTAGACTAGCTAGGTCTGTTTCAGGAGGTGAATCTGGTTTCCTGTCAGGTGGTCTGTACTGTTGTCCAGTCGTCAGACAAGCTCTAACACAAAGAGATGAACCACAAAAGCACAAATGTACACAACACACATCACTCACAAATAATGAATTAACAGGATAGGCCTACCCGTATGCATTTTGACTTCTGTGTCAGTTTTCTGTTTTCTATGTATCATACTGTACACACACACACACACATTCAATGAAAAAAAATGTTTGTGTGTGTGTCTGTGCACTCCAGCCCTATTCCAGTCAACAGCACTGATGAAAGTAGACAGACCAATGCAGCAAGTCCCTGGCTCATGCAAAATGCAAAAGAAATACTACTTTATTAAGACACAGACACACACACTGTGTGTGTACGTGTGTGTGTGTGTGTGTGTGTGTGTGTGTGTGTGTCTCACCCATATTTAACAAACATAACTGACTTATGCAAAGTGCAGAGTAAAAAAAGCATTGACCTAAATAACAATGGATACCATCCCTGCTAAGCATGAACCTAACTGAATGTATACAGTCATCTAGTATTTTAATGAACGTGTACTTGAATGTTAATATAACCATATTCTAGTAAGATTTTGTGGGCTACATTTTGTTGTGTTAAATGTATAGCATATTATATTAAAGGATTAGCTTGGTTTTTAACACTTTGAGCCCCTTACATGGCTTGTCTATGATGCAAAAGAGTGGTTGACACCAACATTTTAATGACTGGGCCTGACTCAGCTACTTTACAATTACCTCTGCCTGCTTCAGAATGGCAAGCAATGGGCACGGTCTGTCTGTCCTTAAAACAACATTTGTTTAAAAAATATGTGCAACTCACCGAGTCATTATTGGTGTTTGCTAATGTTCCAACACATCGTAGCAAAATAAACTTCACTCGTGTTTTATTTGGCATTTCGTACATCCCATGCCCATCACAAACCTCAAACCACATTTACCTTATTATTGATGAATTTAGGTAGCTTAAGATATGGACCATACCAAAACTTGAACACCATCTCCCACCTCCTTCTACATGTACATTTCAAACTGGAGATGACTGCTGAAACTGCTGGCGAATCTGAACAGAGGCTCGAAGTTGCGTAAGAAGTGTTCGTTCTAGCCCCTTTAAATAAGCCTGCCTAAGACGCTGCCTAAGAAGTGGGTCACTTTCAGACACACAAATTTGCATATGCTATTATTGAGCCTCAAAAAATGTTTTCTATGATACCTTTAATGATTCTAATTTTGGTGTCCCATGATGATGGTATTCTTTTTTCAATTTAGAAAACTGACGCAGGTGTTTGGGATTCCTTAATGCCCCTGGCTCTATTTGCTTTCCTTGGAATTATCCAAGATTATGTTTTTTAGACTTCAGCAGGATGTGCTTTTATTTTCTAGTGAATTCAATTCAATGCAATTATGCAAATATATACAAGAGCAGAAAGCATCAATTAGTAACAAGGTGAAGGAAAATGACCTTATTTTATATCTGTCCAGGAAAAAACTGGGCAAAATGGCTCATGAGGCAAACCCAACTGTCTACGGTCATGCAAGGTTTGCTATTTGCAGTTGCCCAGCTAACAATTAGATCATGGTGTTAATATTGCATCCTGAAATAATCCTAGAGTGAAATCCTAAAATAATCCTAAAATAATCCTTATTTCAGGGGTCGCCCTTGAAGTTAATTGCAGTTCACTCTGTCTTTCTCCTCCTCTCTCTTTCCTCTCCACTTCTCTCTCATCACTTAGCCAACATCTGTACATGGTTGCAATATAATACATGCAATATAACTCACATTCTCTGAAATCTGATGGAGACTGTTCTAACTCATCCCTCTCTGACTTTCCATGCCATTACCACCCTGCCGTGAGTCATCATTGCCTTCTACTGCAAGACCCTGCACCTCCTGGGTTCTCCTGGGGCCTTCTTCCAACGTTTAATCCGGCGGCACTCCTGAATGGTTTTCAACCCACTCCACAGACCATGCCACTGCCTCCTTGCTGAGAGTCACCCCTGCCTTCCACTGCCTGATCCTGCATCTGACCCTGACATGATTGATACAGCCTCCAACTGGCCCCTGGCTTGACTGCGCCTAATGACATGGGACTATATCCTGGGATTATAATGGGACTCCTATATTACTTTATTTATACCACAATTTTCTTATAATGTGTACCTAATTGAATAATAGTGGACTAATCACCATCTGAGAGACTGAAAACCTGCCCTAGGCAGTTGGGCTAGCCATCGGAACTGCCCAAGGTTTCTTCCTTTACCATAACAAGTAAAAACAAAAAACGCTGCTAGGGAGTTTTTCCTTGCCCCTGTTGCTCATTGGGCCTCTTTGTGCTAAGCTCTTTGAGACATGCCTTTTGTTAAAATGCGCTATATAAATAAAATTGAATTGAATTCATTTACTGTAGAAAGGAGTTTGCAACATGTAGTCAGGTGGTGGGAGGCAGGGATGACACTCGGCAGAGGTTTTTGTGGCTGAGATCTTCAGTGATCATGTGTGTTATACAGTATGTGCATATATGTATAAATATAGGGTAATTGTGTAATAGGAAAAAAGGAGTTGTATGGTCTGCTGTAGTAACACAGTAGTAGCATACTGTAAGGATGGTCAGTGGCAGCCAAGCCTTGATAAATGACATTTCTTTTTGTGTCACAATGTTTCATTTCATTTTTCAGTCTAGAAAAGTGTCATCTATTCCATAAAAAAGATAATTTGTCTCTTTTTGTCACCAGTGCTGCTGTTTAGTGTTATGCTGAAACCATTGGTACCGTAAGCAATGCAACAGCCACATATGGAACACTGTCAATATTGTAGATAGAGCTATTCTTTCCATTTCCACTCTATGCACATCAAGCAAGCAACCCCATCTTAAACCTAACCCACAATGGCACACACACACATACACAGAGATAGGGAGAGAGAGAGAGAGAGAGAGAGAGAGAGAGAGAAAGTTTACGTTAAGTTGTTGAAAGTGTACTGTGCCCTGTACTGAGCGACAGAAAGAAAAGGCTTTTCCACAAATGGAAGTGATGGAGGTACACAGGTTAGGCCATGATAGTTATTGTGGATTTTAGTCAAACGATTGTCTTAAATAATATATAACCTACGTAAAAGCCTGCTGCTAACCCCACAATGGTTCATTCAGTTGTTTTCATCCTTAAAGACTTTAGACACTTTAGACACGACTTTAGACACGCTCTCTGGTTTCATCTCGGCATACATGAACACACACACATACGCACAAGAGAGGTTCACACAGAACCTCTCTTACATATTTATCTCTAACTTAAAAAGAAATACTGGAATTTTGTTGTATTGGAGAACACATAATGCCTCACTGAGACTCTTTGGATATCACCCTTTGACCATTCCTTTGTGGCCAAGGCAAAACAGCAGCTGATCATAAGTGTCCTTAAGATTTCCTGTGTTATATTCAGTTCAAATAAGTTAAGACAAATATGTGTGCTACTTATGAAACAGCACAAAACAATTGTGCCTTTAACTTATGCTCAGTACTGTAAAACGTACATTACAGTGGCCACCTTTATGCTTTTTTCTAGTTTCTAGTTTTCTAGTTTTTTTTTCTTTTTTCTAGTTTCTAGTTTAATCTACCTCTGATACAGAGGACAAGAGGGAAGCGGTTTTCCATCTCTGTCTAAGACCTCCATCGGTCAGGGTAGAGACATTTAACTGACCATTTCTTTTCACAGCCATAAATATTTCACCCGGCAATCTGTGTTCATTTTACTGTACCTATGAATGAACACACGCACACACACACACACACATAAACAAGCCATAATAACACTGTGTTATATTCAGTATGTTCCCAAGGTCTTTTTTATTTATTCATCTTATTTATTTATTTCTTCCTAGATCTGCCAGCCGGCCACCCAGAAGCCTCGCCTCCATTCTCTGATTATTGCCAGCTATTAGGCGCCACTTAAAAGAGCCTTTCCTGCTTGTTGCCGGCGGCGACGTGGCCATGCGGTCTGAAGGCGCTCGGGGGTGAGAGGCAGTGGTGCTGATGTGAAGTGACAGGGAGAAGTGCACACTGGGTAATGAAAATGTGGGTGAGGGAGGGTGGACGAACACTCCGACAATCCTCTTCTCTGCAATGGCTTTGAGAAAGACATGAGACAGTCAGAGTTATCGGTTTTAGATAACAATCTTTTCTAATTTTAGGGTGCCTTGTCATATACACAATTTGCTTTACATTAGTAGCTCTATATATACAATGTCATGTACCATGTCCATTGAAATGGTAAAGCTGCTATTCTCATATTTTACATAGAACTGACATCTGACATGAGAGCTAATTCTGAATGTACTTAATGTATACATAATCTGCATGTATCTGTAGAAGAACTGGCCTCAGATCAGTTCCAGGGGTTGAGTTCCACCTGCTCAGGCCCCTGTGTGGCACTGAGAGGGTTCTGTGCAGTTGTGAGGTGGGCTATGTCTGTGTCAGAGATCACTGATGCAGCATTTAGGTCACATTTCTGTGTTTGCTTTTGCCTATCAGTTCCCCTACATCAACACTCTGCTGATGCGCAAGCTCCTGCAGCATGTGTCTGCCCCCCGGGAAAAAAATCCCACATTCCAGTGTGTGTGTGTTTGTGTTTACATTAGTGTGTGTGTGTTTGTGTTTACGTGTGTGTGTGTGTGTGTTTATCTTTGAAGCTTTTGATAGCAAGTCTAAAGACTCATGCCTATTCAAAAGTGTTCATGCATTTACTGTATGAATGTTCCTGCACATATACCAAGACAAAGTGTATGTGTGAGTGTGTGTGTGTGTGTGTGTGTGTGTGTGTGTGTGTCTGTCTGTTGAAATGGAATCCAAAAATGTCTTCCACCATATTCATCCTGTGTATTTGCTAAGCTACAGTAGCATCAAATAACAATCAATGTCTCAGCATCATGTCAGTAATTTAGCAGGCTGGCAATGTGAGATGAAATTGAGCAAAGCTCCCAAATGATTCTTTCTGCCCTCCTGTCTAAAGCAGGGGTCAGATCAGCAATGCTTTTGTGAGACAAAGCAATGCTAACAGACATTAGCAGCACAACATTGTGTTCATGTGAGAGCAGAATTATTGTATCATTTCCTATCAGATGCCATGGCTCACATAAATTTGCGCAAATTGCTAGTGTTATGTGTTTAAAACTCAAAAAGTCAGATTTCAGTTTTCAGCTTTCAAGAAAGCTTTCAGTATGTGTCTGTGTGTGTGAGTGTGTGTGTGTGTGTGTGTGTGTGTGTGGTGGGGGGGGGTGTCTTAGTTGTGCTGTTGACATATCGCTTTACCTTCCTCCTTCCAAGCTAATCAATAACATGTTTTTAGCACATCTTTAATGGCACATTAGCATGGCTAGTGTGAGCATGGCACGTGGTGTAGCGGGCGGACGAGAGGGACCTGAGAGATGGGGGAAGAGGGGGTCTTGTTAATTGATTAAAGGTCGCTTAACCCAGAACTCCCCCCCAACACACACACATATACACACACACACACACAGTGTAACAAGTCAAGTTTTGTTGTTCAGCATTGCAGGTAGCCTATGAAAAAGATGAAATAAGTTGGCTTTAGGCTTTTAACATGATAAGGGGTATGTTCACTCACTGATAAAGAAGCTATACATATGAGACTCTCTCTCTCTCTCTCCCTCCCTCCCTAAAACTCCCACTTCTTTTCATTCCCTACATTCACACTAATTGCTCTTGTAATTACTCCGATGCTCACATTTATAATGATTTAGAATCACTTAACTTTACATCTGTATCTTGCCTCAACACCAGCTTTTTTCCTGTGGCTTTTCTCTGGGCCATTAGGATCAGATAGCCACTCTGGAGCTGGTTCATTGATTTTTGTCTTTTTCAATCGTTTTGCCACATTTGGCCACACGCCTGTAGGCACTTTAGGCATCGGGGCTGTTTGGCTTGGTGTGGGATCGACTGTGTGACAGGTGACAGAATGCTGAATGCTACCGGATGGACATCAGACAGAAGAAGAAAACAAAAGAAGATTGTTCTCATTTCAAAACAGACATTCTCAAATCCATCCATGTGCAAATCATACACAAATCCATCGAATACACCAAAACATGACATTTAGCCCATTTAGCTGTCTCAGGATCTGTAAAATAGAAAAAGAATAAAATAAAAAAAATACTGATAGATGTAGACACTAAGCATCTAAATAAGCTAGTGGTTAGGTGGATTCTCCGACTCTGATAAGAAGGGTAAAAATATGATTACAGCTGTAAGCCCATTCCTATTCATCTATCACACACAGAAATGTCCCCAGGGGCCATGCTAACTGTGCTAAGGTATGTTTATATATGATCTGTTCAAGTCACTGTTTTCAGGTTTATCAGAGGGGGCTAACTCCCCTGATCCTAATCCACACACACACCTCGCTCTCTATCCCTCAGTCTCTGTCTTCACAACCTCTTTGTTTTTGTCTAGAGGTCATCAACCTTGTCCCAGAACCCCCATTCAATTTTCTTAAGCACCCTGCATTACCAATAGCCACAGAAGTCTACTAAATTAGCAGATCAATATGCCATCTGAAACTCTTTAGGGGTTTTTGAAAGAGCCTGTGGCCCACTCTAGCCCAGCCTTGCTAACAAATAGGATGTTGTTGGTGTTGTAATGTGCTGTGTCATGGGGCTCTTATTACAACTGTCTCTGGGGAGCCTGGGTCACTTTGAAAGGTGGGGAATACACAACCATGAGCAAGAGAATGTGTGCTTCTAGACACGTACCCACACGCGCACACACACACAGGAAATGATTCAATTTTCACTGAAGATTAAAGGAATGGCGCAGACGTGTTTGTCATGCAGTGTGCTGGTCATGTGATCGAATTAGCTGACAAAGGCTCACAATTCATTCAAAATAACTTTTGTGTTCAAAGGCATACAGTGTATAGGACCTCATACTCACTCTCTCTCTCTCTGTATCTCTCTGTCACACACACACACACGCACACACAAAGGTACAAAGATACACATCTCTGCTCTCTGATCACAGTGTTTATACAAAACGCTGCTTCAATGCACTTTATTCTGTATTGGTTCTCCCCTTGTTGCCAAACATCTTATTTTTTTAGGATTGTTCTTTTTTTTTAGTGTCTGTTCGAGACTTTAGACTACTTCTAAATAATTGTATAATTCTGCTGTTGTATCAGTGTTCTCTTATTCCCTATTTTGGTTCCATAGGCAGTTTGGCAGTTCCATTCTCTGTTTCTACAGAAGATGCATACATTTAATTGGTTGGTTGTATGCTGTAGTAAATGAAAGTTTACCTAACCTATCCTTTAATTTGAAGAAGATAAAATAGGCTGTTAATTGGAAGTCACCAGTAAAATTATGTAACTGACCACTTGAACAGCCACCTTCAGGAAATGGAACCATGGTATTCAGTGATAAGCAGAATAATGGTATGGGTCATACTTTCCATTTGGATTATGATGATATTTAGCTAATTACAGTAATTGTGATAGATAATGCTGAGTACTGGCAATGAGTCTTTGAGGTGCTGCCAGTAAAGTCACTTGTTTATGCTACAGTAGCTTATGTTTCATAAAACAGATTGAGGATATGGTAGAGGACAGATAGATAGGGAAGAGGACCGGGTAGAGGACATATAGAGGATAGGGTAGAGGACAGACAGAGGACAGGGTAGAGGACATATATAGAATAGGGTGGAGGACAGGGTAGAGGACATATATAGTATAGTGGGGACAGATAGAGGATAGGGTAGAGGACATATAGAGTATAGGGTAGAGGACAGGGTAGAGGACATATAGTATAGGGTGGAGGACAGATAGAGGACAGGGTAGCAGATAGTAGAAAACAAACAGAAGATTGGGTAGAGGACAGATAGAGGATAGGATATAGAGTAGTATAGAAATAAAGGTTAGAGAATAGAATGAAAATAATGTGTAGAGTGGCTTTATGTTGTGCCTACAATGAATAACACAGCAGACTAAATACATGAAGATAAAGATCTCCTGTCCAATCCAGCAACCAAACACATGCAGGCTACATGAGGCCTAACACACACACACACACACACACATACACATACTTCCCTCTACTCCCCTTCTTACTGTATGTGGACTCACTAATATGGGATTAGTGGTCATTGTGTGGGCCTGTTTGATCTGCATTCATCAAACCATCTCCAACCTGTACCTTTGAGTGCCACCCATTCATCCAGCACCCCCACACATACTCACACACGCACACACCAGTGGAGCTGTCTTGAATGATATCTGGGCCTCTTTGCCTCAGTCATTAGTACTCTCACCCTGAGGGTAAAAGGGGCAACTAACACCCCCCACGCCTTCCTCTTTGGCCCTCTCCGCAGGCCCCAGTCCTATTCCTCTCCACACACACACACACACACACACACACATACATACATCGGGCCCACTCAGCGGCACCAAACAGCCAGCACAGGCTCGCAGCCTCAGCTTCACCTCTATCCCAGCACCAAGTTGGAGCCAGACTAAGAGGCCCTCTATTGTCTTAGGAACGCCTTTCCATGTGTCTCCATGTGTTCAATCCCAATGTCCCTAACCTTAGGCTCTAAACCCTTGTAGACTTAATTAGCCAATCATACAACTCATTCATACCAGTTGGGTCTTTAAAGGTGGACCCAGACTGGCCTAGACTCATTTGATTCTTCTGCCCATCCATGCCACACTCACATCTGCTGATTGTCATCCCTGCCTCCTATCACCTGACCACATGCTGTAAACTCCTTTCTGAATGGTCTGTGATCAACTTCATGGGCGCCCCATTGACCAGATTGACTTTTCTTCCTGTTGGCCCTGCAACTAACCCATTCTCTATGGCACTACCTGGACCCACCAAATGTCTCCTCTATGATTTATATCACTCTTGGACTACATGTCAGACTGCTACTACACTGCCCAGAACTTCTAACAATATCAATTTAGTGATAGACGTGCTATGATGATAGACGTGCTATGACACAGGAAGCAAGCAACATTCATAGGTTTGTGAAGATCTATGCTTCCAGAGTCTGCTTTGTAACTAGTGGTGGGAATTGCGAATTGAATATTTCGAATCACTGGGACTGTATCCCTCTGATGTGATCTATTCCTTTAATCAATGCCAGCATGTTTTTCAGACCATTATCAATGGAAGGTAAAGTTCTTTGTGAAAGCTTGAGGTGAACATCCCTCACAAGACACAGCTAATGAAACTTTGTTCTCTGCAGTTGTGTCTGGTTGCTTATTCAATCTGAGCTGCCAGTTTTCCCAGCCCTGACATGAGTCATTGTCAGCGAAATGTGGAGCTTGACCTCTGGGGTCAGGGACTAAGGCCACGCATGTCCATTTCACTCCCATCATCCCAGCTGTTACCAAGCAGCTGCTCATTGGCTTCTTTGGGGAAGAGGACTCATGGATGTAGTCCTCCCACTGAAAGCGTTCTGGTCCCTAGCACCACACACCACAGCCAGGAGAGAGGGTGTGTGTGTGTGTGTGTGTGGGGGGGGGGGGGGGGGGTTGTGCTGTGGCTGTTGCAGGAGACAATGGGTTATCACAGCTCATTTGTTTAATCGCTATGACATGATGGGGAATGACAGTGTTTGTTTTCTCTGACAAGAAGTTTTTTGAATGTCTTTGTACAGATGGTTGCAGCTCAAGTGGGTTAATAGTTTAACTCTTTAAAGGGTGTTCAGACTGTCTGTTATTCTGTGTGAAAGATTGAGCCTTTTTTTCTCTCATTGGTAGTCTGTGGTATTGATCAACATGTAATTTTATGGCAACAGAGATACACTTAAATCCATGACTTAAATAAATGACTTTCTGAAGTTAAATTGAAAACACACAAATAACATGGAAAACGATAATGGTACATGTAATCTCTCTCTTCATCTGAAGGGACAAAATGGAACACCTATAACAACAATATAAATTGAAAAGAGTTATTTACACGGCTGAAAGGCCAAAGTATATATCTCATTACTAATCTCATTACCATTAAAATGTACTTAAATGCACCTAATATACACTACATAACTATGAGTAATTAATAACCCTTGACTTATACTTTTATGGTATACTTATACTTTTATGGCAATATAACAAAAGTGTGAGTGAAGTTGTTTGTGGATATCATCACAGGTGTGGTTTCGTTCTCGTAGGTAAAATGTGTGTTCCCAAAAATTGTTATGACATCACCTGCTACAATGACTGCTGTCTTTGAAAACAGGTCAAGATGACTGAACTAATAGAGGGAAGCCATGGGGGTATCCATACGCAAAGTTACACACGCACAGACACACACAAAAATATACATGTCCCTAAAATATGTACAATGTGTCGCCATCACCCTTTCTCTTTCTCGACCTGGTAACCACTCTGGATACACACGATGGTTAAGCTCTTTAATAATAGCTTCATTTTTAAAAGCCTTTGTGCCAGAATGGTGCTATAAAAAGCCAAAAAATGCTATGAATACAGTTACACACACACACACACTTCTCTTCATCCACACTATCACACATTTTTCCGTTTTTTTTCTGCTCTTGGCCAATTGCACCTTGTACAAACTAAAACTCTCCCTCTTCCCCTGGCCCTGATGGCCCAGATGGCCCTGCTGGCCTGGTGTCTAGTGTCAGCCCTGCAGACAGTGGTCCTGGCTGGCTCCAGAGATGGCTGGGAGCTGGGCTCACTGGACTTGGCTGCTACTGCTGTTAAGTGCTGGCAGAGGACTCTGTAACATGAGACGCCCCCCAGTGTCTGCAAGACACCACTTTGAGAGATGCTATTTGCTGCACCAAAACACGCCTTGGAGTGCTTGCTCTCATACCACAACACAGCCTTACACATAGACATACACACACACACACACACACACACACATCTGCACATGTGCACACATACATACACAAACTCTCACATACGCATATGATGCAGACATAGACAGATTGTACATACAAACAGTACACTAACACATACTCCGAAATACAGTATAATTTTGGGCTGCCATCTATATATGAAAAATAACATTCGCCTTCTATTTACAACATAAGTTGAAATTGTTCATTACTGTGGCTTATAATAGAATACTTACAAAGCTGAGGTGTTTATACTTCACTTGTGCTTCACTTGTGCTACTTTACAATAATGTTTTTAAACATCAGACTGAAGATTTTCACGTTTATGACACTCCATTGGCTGGTTGCCATTGGGCAATGCCAATGGTGAGTCTCTCAGAAAGTGCGACGTAAGGTGTGCTCTGTGTACTTGAGGCGTCTCCAACGACAGAGACAGGAAGTCTAGAAGCCTCTCGTCTCCCCAGTCATTTCAACCCAACCTCCCTCGCCTCTCTCATCCATTATCGGTTAGGGAACATTAATGGAAAATCGTGATGAATGGGAGAAATGTAATATGGAGAGAAACGTGACAAATGTTGCTACACCATCTCGCCAATCACTATCATCTGTGACTGTCCAAACTGATGGGTAACCTAAACCTCGCCGGGTCTCCTACACTGTGAGTGCACTTAGGGTCAATTAAGAGCACTAGGTCTAGTTTCAAATGGGTTGTCGTGGAGCAGCTCTGATAAGCTGCTGGAGACAGGGTGACGGTTACACTACTACAGATGCGCTATCGATCGCATGGTGTAACTTTTAATGCTTGGTAGATGTGTCGTGTTGTGTTGAGCCTAAGTTATAGAAAGGCTTAATTTTAGGGTTGCTGTTGTTTAGTGAACATTTAAGATTTAACCTAAATAAAGCAATGGGCATTTAGGAAAAATAGATGCCCCTTTTTAAAATTATGTGAACTAAAAAACTAAAGGAAAGTATCTTCATCCACCACCTTTTTGGGCTGTCCTGGAAAGAGTAAAATTGTCCGAATATTCTACCTGAAGTGCTGAGATTTACTTAACATATTTGCTAATCCGATTTGCTCGAACCTATAGGTGTTGAGTGCAACTATCAACGCTTTCTTGCATTCGGTTTTATTTTTGCACCGAGCAGACAGTGAATTGGTCTACACACTAGGTTGTGGACAAGACTGAAGCAATTGCTTGCTGCTTTTTCCAGTATATTACAGTTAGGTTTTATGTGGTGGCAACTGATCGAGCAGATATTCAAATTTCCTCTCGATTTTGGCATTTTTGGTGTGTACAGTAGATTAGGCCTACAGTAGAATATTTTGCTGTCAACCAATGCATTTCTGTCCTTACATTTTGAGGCTCAAGGAACCTTGATGGCTTATAAAGCTAGGTTTAATAGCATATTAGGTCTACGCCATTAGGCAAAGTTATTTATAGAATTTATTAAGTTATTTAAGCAGTGTAATGTGCACCCTTTCGAAGTTTGCTCATATTCTATAAACTTCTTCCCTAAACATTTGGTAGTTGTAAGTTATCTTCAAGGAAGGAAAGCAATACAAGACACAGTAACGGCAATATTGCTGAAAAATACATTCGTGAAAATAAGACGTTTAATAAAGGTTCCGGCTCTATTACGCAATTATATAAAACGAGATGGCTATCTCAAAAAGTAGCCTACTTTAAATAATACACATGGTATAACTGAAATAAAAAAATGCCCATTACATTCATCGAATACTGAATCATTTGAAAACAAATCCTTATACAAATACATGCGGCGATCACCCATCTTTGGCTACTTTATAATAACAATATTTATAATAATAATAGGTATAATAGTAATAATGATGATAATAAAAACACAATAATGGGAATGTTTACAGTTTGTGTTTAAAATCAAATAAATAGCATAAACGAAAACGAAGTTTACTGGTGACTACTTTCTTAACTGATTCCATAAACCCCTCTAACAACACATGATATCAATTAGGACTAGGCTATAATAAAACAGGATGTTTAGTAATAAATAACATAAATTTTGCATGCCATGTGCTTATTGTTTTCTCCACAACTGTCCATTATTCTACTCTGTCACGTTTTCTGCACAATGGATTACTGTGTGTGTGTGTGTGTGTGTATGTGTGTGCGCGCGCGCGCGTGCATGCGTGCGTGTGTATTCACTCTTTCGACAGTCACTAGAAACAAGACGGCGACTCATTTACACAGACACCAGCCGAGGAGGTCATACGTCCCCATCAAAAATGCTGAAGTATTTAGTACCGTTCGAAAAGCACAAATATGGCGCGGTGACTCCAGGGTACATGACGGGTAAAGGCATCGGCAACAAGCATCTTCCAAGTATGTGGTTGTCTTTGTAAAAGGTCGGCAATGATAATGTTTTTCCAGCATCACTTAAGTCCATATTAGGTCCTTCAAGTTCTGTCGAAATTTGCCTTTTTAATTTATTCCGTCGATTTTGAAACCAAATTTTCACCTGAGTTTCGGTCAGCTGCAACGAGTTAGCAAGGCATGCCCGTTCCGCGCTGCTCAAGTAACGTTTCATATCAAAAGTAGACTCCAACTGGAATATTTGTCTCTTGGAGAAAATAGTGCGCGTTTTCTTCTTTGCCATAATTTTGCTCTTTTTGCTGTTCCCCTTGTGTTGTGGCACATTATTGCCGTCGCAGATATCCGTACTCCCACATCTTGTGTCTTGACTTTTCAGCGTGTCCGCGGCCGTCTCTCGCTCAAGTAGCGCCGTAGTTGACTCTGTGCAGTTCTCTCCTGCAATACAGTTTAAAGAAGTTAACTATAGGTTACAAGGTGAAGTTAAGGATATAAAAATTAGGCAAATGTACCTGTCTCTCTGAATGGGGTGCTCCGAAAATCCTCAGGACGTTGGGTACTGTAGTCTAACTTAGAAGGGGAAAAATCTTTTCCGCGCTCTGGCGCACACAGCACTTTTGAGTGACAGCTGTCAAACTCGTTTCCGACGTTACTGAGGTTAAGGATGTGGTCGATAGTAAATTTGAGACTGGAAGGGTGACAACATGGTGCGTCTTCTTTGTTCATAGTTATCCAGATCCAGGAGAACAGTGCGTTTTTAGTTCTGTTTTCGTTTTTTTATGCGCAAGCTCTGTTACTGCCTATCAGTTCCTCAAGCACCATCTCTCCTAGATGCTTACTGCAACCACGTCTGGCTCCCTGTTACCCCACCATCCGGAAGAACGGGAAGCGCTTCTTATTCATTGGTCGGTTTAAACATGTCGATGATGTTACTGACCAATTGCAGTCAGGGGAGGGAGTTACATCATGGGTTTACTAGAAATCTGGCTCATGAAAGAAAATGAACTGCTGATTATTTTATTTTTGAAATAAGGTCCTTCAAAGAATACAGGGCCCTGTGCTTATTTCTGCCAAATTTCACAGTGTTAATAAAAATCCCAAAAGGTCAGTAGACTTTTTCTACATTTATAGATAATTTTATGTCAGAGAATGAAGTCACTAATAATTTTGAAACAGCTTATGGCAAGGGATAAAATCATAGGCTATTATGCTACGGTTAAAATCTTTAAAATAGCTCAATTATATATTTCTTTAGACACTTGTTTTGAACGTGCTTGCAGTGAAACGGCACAGATAAAACATCGTCTTTTCTATGGTTTCGTGCACAAGCCTATTAGTCATGTTAGCCCAGGTCTTGGATAAGTTATTTCAAGAATATTTCATTACTATTGACAATGAGCAGTCAGTTGTTTTAAGGTTCTGTGAGATCCAAATTTTCGCTGTCATCAGTTCATTTTAAAACCAATGGGCCTAGGCCACGCCTTGGATATACATGTCCCGTTCGGCTACCATGTCATTGGAATGAGTAGATTTTACTTTGGCCATGTTATATCGATATTGATATGCGCCTCTGGTAATAAACTCTGATCATAGAGACGAATGAGCGATAGTAGCCTAACTGTAAAAGCTGAAAAGCTGAGAAAGCATGCCCTGGTCGCTTAAAGAATATGGAACAAGAAGGGGGTTGCATTATATTCTCTGTACTACTATGTGTAAATGTATTGATAAGTCCAAATCATGTCCTACTCTATTCATGTAACTACATGCAAGTCTTAGTCTAAGTCTATGCTTGTTCATTTTGTTCACGTAGAGCTTGCATAATGTGGGTCATAAGAATTCAGTATTTCAGTTAGGCTATGATCTGCGTAAGTAGGAATCCATCTTATAAGGATCCACTCATTGCTAGGCCAATATTTCCTGTCTTAGTTTAACCTTGATTTTGAACTTGTAATGGTGTAGCTTGCATATTGTGAATGGTAAGTCAAGACACACGTCAATTGGCAGTGACCTATTACCCCATATAGAGCAGTTTAGCAAGCCAAAATGTATGCCCAGAGATCATCAGGGTTTCATGTAACTAGACTTACCAGTTCCACGTTTGAGATGAGATGGGCCTGTATAACTCTTTTATCTGTTATCATCATCTTATCTATTATCTTCCTGACTGTTATTCTTTCTTCAGAATCCTTGTTCCACAGAGTGTGATTACTTCGAGCTTTTTCTTGGAATGGCCTCAGATATGTTACCCGTTTTCTACCCGTTCTACACGTTTTCATATCATGTACGCCTTACAAATGTAGTGGAGAATAATGATTCTCTAAAATACCAGTGTGTGTGTGTGTGTGAGTGAGTGAGAGAGAGAGAGAGAGAGAGGGAGAGAGAGAGAGAGAGAGAGAGAATGTGTGTGTGTGTGTGTGTGTGTGTGTATGTGTGTGTGTGTGTGTGTGTGTTCCTGTATCATTTCAAAATTGTTCAAAACCATCAGAAATCACTTCAGCCATATACATACATATAGATAGATATATAGTGATCAGTTTTATTAATCGCTATTAAAATCCACCATGTGAAAAAGTGATAAGGTTGGAAAGTGTGCTTTTGAATAAAAAATATATTTGCTGAAAAAGTGTAATCTTAAAATATGCACAAACAGCTATAGGGCCAGCATCCCATGGTAAAAAATATTATTGGTAGGCGCACAGTAGACGTTAATAGCATTATAGTATGCCTAAAACTAAAATGTTTGTATAATCACGTTAAATGTAATCTTTGGATGCAACAAAACATGAACATGTAGTTTTCTGCGGTGAATTATTGCACGATTCGTATACAGTATTGACATAAAGACAGTTCGTATGTCGCGAAAATCACTCAATAAACCACCATTTAGACTAGCCCAGTCATCTGCGACCTCAGTACACTCATGGACTGGGCAAAAGACGTGAGAGGATAGTTCACAGAACTGGAGAAGCCCATAAGAGGCGGCGAGACCTGCGGCATGGTGAAACTTAATGCCGATGGTGGCGTGGTGCTCTCGTGATACAGGATGGGCACACGAACAATTCGTTGGGACGAGTGAGAGATGTTCGCTGCCTCTAAGTCCGCGGCCAACTGCCTCTTCCACTTATTACGACGATTCTGGAACCAGATTTTAACTTGAGTTTCGGTCAGGTGCAGAGAAGCAGCCAGACCTGCCCGCTCCGAGCTGCTAAGGTAGCGCTTCATGTCAAAGGTGGACTCGAGTTGGAAGACCTGACTTCGACTGAATACAGTTCGTGTCTTTTTCTTGCGGGCCAAATTTGGGTCTGGGGTTTCTGCGTCGGATGGCTCGTCGAAAACGTGGGGGGCATCCTCGTTGTCATCGGTCAGGCAGTCCCTTCTTTTCCGGTCTGAATCGTCACTGCCATTGATTGGCTCCGGGCCAAGTGGTGAATCCCTGTCACTTGGTACGGAATAGCAGCGTTCATCTGAACTGTGACTCTCCTCTTTTGGACCTGAGTGAACCCAGAAAAAATAACAGACGGATATCAGCATTCATAAAGATCTGAAGAAACATAACAACATTGAACTACCGATTTTTAATCCACAGCTTATTTAATAGGAACAGGACTGACAGCAGACTGAAGATGTGATCATCAAATTAGTTTAAATCCTTTCCCGAAACCTTTACAAAAAGTTCACACAGATGGGAGAGAAGGCCCAAAGTCCAGTATGTGAGCATAGCCTACTGCTCAACTGTAGGCAACAAAATATGCATATTAAATCTAACCAGGCTACCTAAGATTGGCGGGGAAACAACCTAGAGGTCTGCTGGAAACTTTTCATAGGCCTGCACCACTTAAGATGTTTAGGTGAGTAAGACGGCAAACTAAAATTGATATCTCAGTAAGCCAAGCAACCTTGACAACAGTGGATAGACATCACAGTTTTTGGATAAGGGATATTTTGTCTTTTTCCCTTTACAAAAGTTAAGAAAATATTTTAGTTGATGTAGCCTACACCTTAAACAGAGACAAAATTGCAAGTGTACTTACTTCCAGGGCGGCCCGAGGTATCAAAGTTTAAGGGTGAACGCCGGTACCATTCTAGGGGGGGTTGAGTAGGGGCCAGGGGACCCCTGTCTACTGTAGAGACTGTGCTCGCCGCTTGACCGCACACTTCACTAAAACGATGGTGTGTCTCTCTGCTCTGGAGTGCCGACTCCCTTCGTACCTCTGCGCTTACTTTATCCTTAGCTGGGCTTCGTGGAGATTCTTCATTTTTTTTCGAGCCCAGTAAATTTTCGATGAAAAATGAAGAAACCCTGGGTGTTATTGAGGTTTGGCTATCGGGCGCTTTGTCGTGCATATTTATCCCTCAAAGTAATCAAACGGTCTCAGCATATATCCGTCTCAGTGTGGTAGGCGCGTTTCACGCAGTGTGCAATAAATCCTTTCCTGATATGCAGTTGCTATGTACAACCATCTCAAGTGCTTCACAAATCCGTTTGCAGAGTGGAAACAGACGCGTCTGCGGCGCCAGCGCAATGGAGGAGCGCTCTGCTTGTAAAGAATAAACGCGAGTCAAGTCGAACACTTACCAAGCCGATGGCATTCTGCTATTGGTCGACTACAATAGCAAATGGGATTACTCAAGAAAGAGAATTGCTCGCCACGAATTCCCCTCTCTGATAGTGCCTCGGGGTCGGAGGAGCCATTGTCGGCGAGGGGCTTTATTTGGGTCAATTAGGGAGCAAATCAAAATACAGATATAGGCATCCGGGGCTTGGGCTCTGCTTCTGAACACTCGGAGAACAAGATAGACCACCGCCTATTGGTTAGCCGTGTCTCTGCATCACTACATTGTTCGGAGCACCGAAAAAGCACCACAACTAAGCTCACTGACACGTGGATGCAGGCACGGTGGTTGCTCGTGTTCAAAAGCGTCTAAACAAAAACAAAACAAAAAATATTTTTTCATTGACAATTTGTGAAGCAATATTTATATTGAGAACAGAAGATAATTTGAGCGTCAGAGCTTTAGGACTGATGTATACCAAAATAGTATTTTCAATTTCTCAACCGTGAAATGATTATAAAATAGGCTATGTGTCCAGGAATCGAAAAAAGGTCCCTGATACTGTATCGTAAAGGTAGACGTGGACAATTGACATTACCAGATATTTACCAGGATAGGTTCTAGTTTAGATAGGCTACTGTTATTGTTACAGAAAAATATATTAGTCACGATTCTTTGACTGAAGATATCCATGTTGTAAACGGAACCTGAACGTATAAAGAAAAATAAATAAGAGCTATATTTGGTTTATATTCTCGCAAGTTTACTTTGTGGAAAAAAGTGTAAATACTTAGAGAGAACAGTAGCCTATAACTGGAAATGTATATTCTACAGCTGATATGTATGATATAAATGTATAACTAGCCTATATGTCTTAGCTATAAAGTCAAGAAGACATAGGCTATAGTGTTACTGACAAGTTTGTATAGACTTGCAAAAATATGCCTGAATTATTTACCAGGCCCTTTGCACCTCAGAGTCCGCTTTTACGTAGTCATATAGTGAGCCAAAGTCAACTTTTCTTAGACGGCATTTAGGCCTGGAGATTTTGAAAGTCACGCCATACACGAAAGTTTAAGCAGAAGTTTCTTCGCAGATATCTTGACGGTGTTGCAGAAATTCACAGATCATGGACATGCACAATTTGGGGTATTTGGGGTATTTTGTATTTTATTATTATTTCTTTATTTAGTCGCATAATGACCAACAATGCGAGATATTAAGTTAAGAAATACCTTCTATACCTAAAGACCTACTATAAAAAAACGCATAGTTTTTTTTAACCGAGGATGCGTGTAAGTCCATACGCATCCACGAGTTATCTCAAAGATTTCTCTAAAATATTCTTTGCGTCGAAAAACTTAAAGAAATAAAGTGATCAAGAACAACAATCCATCTGTACATTTTATTTGCCTTAAATAATTTTTAAAATTACCTTTAAAATTTGTTTAGGCCGTCTGCGCATGTCGCCTTTTTGTCGCTAGTTGAAAATAAATGTTTCACTTTCAGTTAGGCTATGCATTTCATGCAAAGGGAACAATTGTCTGTCACCACGATTTCAGTGTATGAGATCACAACCAATGATAAAGTAGCTTAATTTCCATCAGTTGGAAAGCACTTGTAGGCGTAAACTGTTGGTCTAAGGCTCCTTGTCTGAAAATGTTTGCTATGAAATAATTACCATAAATGCTGAAAGAATTGACAACACATGTTGATAATGTACTTAAACCCTACATAAATTGTCTTGCAGAAAAGTTGAAAAGTTTTGTTTAGGCCTACCTTTCCACAAGCAATTATTATTATTATTATTATTATTATTATTATTATTATTATTATTATTATTATT
>JAGFZM010000745.1:456499-477798 GCA_017657215.1 Limnothrissa miodon
TTGTTGCAGTTGTTGTTGTGATTAATAATAAACGTATTTGGTTAAAAAGGATGAAAGAGTGACAACAATAAATAACAAATAACCACCCGTTTATGAAGAATCAATGATAATTTATCAAATTAATTTTTAAATTAATGAGGTGTTTCAAAGTGTAGGCTACCCTGTAAATTACCAGCATGCATACTAGTAGGTTTTCCCAGCAACATAATTTTGAGATGTAATCTTTAAGACGCAGACAGACATGTAATGCCATTGGTAAAAATAAATATGTGGAGTATTATTGGTCAACATAAGGCTAGTTTGGGCATACAAGCCAAACTGAAAGGACACTTTCCAGAGTAGAAAAGAACACAATAAAAATGCAGGGAAATGATTACACAATTAGCAAAAGAAAAGCGTTTTCTTTTGCTATTTTTTTTCTCTCTCTCTCTTTGTCGATCTCACTTTATCTTGCTGTCTTCCTCTTTTCGTGCGTCTCTCACTCTTTCATTCTCACTTTTTCATGGCTTGGTATTTTCATCTTGGTTGTATAGGCTTGTGTGCATTGGAGAGAGAGAGAGAGAGACAGAGAGACAGAGGGAGACAGAATAAAGCGACAGAAATAAAACAAGAGAGGGAGAGAGAGAGGGTGAGAGTGAGCAAAGGAGATACAAAGAGAGAGAGAGATTACTTAGCTCATGTTTCTGTGTGTACATTGCTGGTCCATGTGATAGGGCAGCCAGACGACCTCCTCGGGCTTCAGGAGCCAGCTGAGCTGGGGCCTCCTTGTGGGCATGCAGACCCTCTGATCTTTATGCAGGTTGGCATGACCTTTTTTACACGGCCGACCCACATGGAGGCCTTTCTCTGTCTCTCTCTCTCTCTAACACACACACACACACACATACACATCCAAGCATTGCATTTCGTTGCGTTCTCACATTTTGGCTGTGATATGTGGCTTTCTCACTGTTTCTCTCCCCTGGTCTCCCACATTCAGCAAGTGTCATAACACATCTAAAGTAGCACTGATTGCTGTGACTGAGGACACTGGGATTTTACTGGCAGAACTATCATAGAGAGTCTGCAAGATCCTGTGTGTGTGTGTGTGTGTGTGTGTGTGTGTGTGTGTGTATTTGTGTGTGAGTGTGTGTGAGAGAGATAGAGAAAGAGAGACAGCATACTGTATGTGAGCATTCTGTGTGTGTGTGTGTGTGTGACGTGTGACCCACTTCAGAGAGGGGCGTCTACTCAGGCTCTTCTCCTTCGGGCCATCTCCCCTGTTCAACTAGACTGTGCTGTAACACCCAGGAGTGCTGCTTGGGCACATATTCTAATAGTGTGTGTGTGTGTGTGTGTGTGTGTGTGGAAAGGGGGTGGTTTCCTGTTAGCTGAATGAGTATTGTAAATCCTACAGCCACAAATATTGGTATATGAAGTTTAAGGAAAATGTAGCCTTCCATGAGCTTTTATGTGCAGAGAACGGCTTGCCTTTGCCACAGCAACTCCCTCTAAAGGACGTTTCACTGCAGTGCAGATGATACATCTATGTGCAGCCACCATGACACACCCAGACGTGGTGCAGCGGGCCATTATAGACGCTGACACTGAGGCACCCAGTGGGGGAACTAAAGCAAAGGGAGCTGGGCATCACCTGCTCTCTGATACACATTTAGTGTCTCTGCTCAGTGCTTGGGAGTATTTGCTAACCCTATAGCACTTCCATAGGGGGGGCCTAGATGACAACTATTACGTTCTGAAATTTATATTGTATTGTCACACATAGATAAAATGTTTTATTTCACAGGATGCAAATGCAAATTTACTATCAACATTATTGAACCGTTGATGGAGCGAGTGAAAGTGAGAGTGAGAAAATGAGACAGAAAGAGAGTAAGAGAAGGGAGAGATATAAAGAGAGGGAGGGAGGGAGAGAGAGAGAGAAAGAGATTTGGATGCTTACCAGTGGATAAAACATGCAAGGCCACTGCTGCAGCTAAATCCAAAGCAACTTAGCGGAGTGTGCTGGCCTGCCATGGCTAATGCCTCTGCTGTTAGCAAACTGCCTCTCACTGATAGCATTACCAGAGTCAAACATTCCTGCACAGACTTTTTGACGCCAGGGCTTCAGGAATCAAGCAATCCTGAACCGAATGTAAGCTCTGCTGAGCGGACCCCCGGATAACCTTGGACGATACTATTGGCGTAATCCAAACAGCCAGCCCGGCCATGCACACCAATTGTAAATTAGCTACAAGAGGATTTGCTGTACTTAAGGACAGGCTGCAGAGGCATGCAGGGTTCAGTGGTTCATATTCATTTTCATCTATCCTTTCTTGCCCTTTGAAAGACTGCGCTGCAAGGTCAATGTAGATTCTAGAAAAGAACATGGGCGATTAACTGTAAAAACTCAAGCTAATACGAAAGGTAAACAGATTTCTCCAATGAGTGGAAACGACTGATTTGATCTTTCTCTGTACTATATACATTCTTAGGATGCTTGTTAAAATTTACAGAGCATAGCCTGTCATGGCGAGCGCTCTTAACGGGCTAGACATTTTCCAGCAATCTTATATATTATTCTAACATTTTCAGATATTGTGTGCACATACTGGAAAACACACACAAACACACACACAAAAGCATACACTCATGGCCCAATTATTTATCATTAGGGTTAAGGTCATGGGCCAAGTTTATTATATCCTCAATGTCAGTCAAGATTGCAAGTAAACAAGAGTCTATTTGCATGTGCATGTCTTCTCCGTTATACTGCATATATCCCCAATAATGCTCACAGGATCATTACATCTGAAGCCCAGCTTCATGTCACACACTATTAGAGCTCATGGTCTTGATACTACATAACGTCCCATCATAAAGGAACAGCCTTCAGTCGCTGACGCAAAAAAAAAATCTCAGGTCCTCGTATCTGACCTAGACATCCATGGTCATCCTGGATTTCCTCATAGTCCAAAGACCCTTCAGTAGTGCAGTGAGTACTGAAATGAGTGTTTGAAGTTGAAAAGGAAGAGGTTCAGGGGCACATGTAGAGCTTTACCTCTCCTGGCAGCTCTGCACCAAATTACACCAGAGAAGCAAACAGGGAAAGGAGAAGTGATGACGTGTATAGGCAGACATATTGTGCTGCCAACCTTTGGGTAAACCAATACTTGAATAGACAAATGAAGGCCCTTAGTGGGATATTTACCCCCTGGCTTCTTATTTGCACAAATTAGTCCTGTCACTCACTAGATTTAAGTGTAACATAATATTGCATAGCAGGTGCTGTAGGCCTTTGGTGGAACACATAATTATGCAATATGAATATCATATCTGTACTATAGTGTCTCTTGATTCAGAAGGGTATCATAAATGCTTTTGTAAAATGAATATTGTCAGCATTTTCTGCCCTTGTTTTTTTCTATACTATCGTTATACAAGACAAATTACTGGAAAGAAAATTCTGGACTTTCCCCTATTGAATTTATTAATTCTGTTATCGGCATGTATAGTTAGTATTTTCACACTGAACCTGTGAAGAAACTATTTCAAACTTTGAATGTATATTTAAAATGCAAACCATATTGCCTACTTGTTTATAGTAAATGCTAAAAAGTATTTTAAACAACTCAGTTTACTTTGGGATATTTGTATTTTGTTCAATTAATCTGACTAATGTTAATAAATGTTAATAACATTTTGATATTGATTATGAAATGTTTATTCTAAAAGGTGTGTTATACCGATATTTGTTTCGTTGAGTTAGTGGATAATAGTTACAAATTTTAAAAGATTACAGTAATGCATTCTATCATACGTATCAAAATAGTTTGTTTCAACACAACATAAATGTTTAAGCTCAGTGTTTAAGATGAGGATTGTGAGTGTAGGCTATTGTTTTTTTTTTCTTTTTTATCAAATCTTAGATATTAAGACGTGATTTTGATTTCCTGTCTTAGTAGTTTTGTAAAATCAGATTCTGTACATTCTTACTGAATACTAAACTGAGCAAATAGTGTGAAAAGACAAGTATTCAGGATGAAGAAAAAGGTTAGTGCATGCACATTGACACACAATTAATGTGATGTTTCTTTTTTCTTTTTTTTTTTTAAAGCCTGACTTTATACTGACCTACAGGCACCTCTTTTTTTTTTATTTAAATCTATTATCTAAGGAATAAATCTAAAGAAATTATCTAAAGAAATAAAGATGAATTGGCAACCTTTAATCATTTCAAAATTATAACTACATGGAATAAATATTGAAATAAACTAAGAAATAAATCATAAATAGCTGTAATATTTTCTCTTTTTTAATCTCCTGTGATACTACACCTAGGTGATCGCACAAAGAAAAGGAGCTACTTAAATCTCGGCATGGTAGACTGTAGTTTGTTTAACCAATAAATTCACAGCATTACCCAGTAAGCCCTCACTGTTCCCAGCAGTTTGGCTTTCTCCTTGTTTCACAAGAGGATAAAAATGTTCCTTACAAAACAAACTTGGCACATGAAAATGTAATCTGTGTGGTCTAAAGAATGTAAGTCACCTTATTTAGCGCATGTTAAGTCCTTCAGCAGCTCCCAAAATGTCTGGCCCTGATTGTTATTGGGAGGAAGATTTTGGAAATGAGAAAGCCCGTTTGTTTAACCCCTTTACGCCATGTTGACCTCTGTCATACCGGACTTGTCACCGAAGGACAAAGAGGTGAAAACCTTTTTTTTCTCTCCCTCTTTTTCTCTCCTTTTTTAAAGCCCTAACACAGTTCAAATCACGTTCCAACCCTTAGCACTCCAACCTGCGACCTCCACACCATGAGTGAGGAGGTTTGCTCTGAATTCACTTGCTTTGAAAAAGTTTGCTTTGAATTCCCACCCTGGATTAATGGTTCTGTGTGTTGGTGAGTAATTCAAACAAATCCCAATCTGTATTTTTTTGTTTTCTTTTTGCATAGAAAAGAGCCCAACAGAGGATAATATTTTCCAGCTTCAGTGCTGAAATCTGTGTTGATTGGGGGGAAAAAATATAATTTTTTTGACATTTGAGAAACACAATTTATTTTAAAAAGGAGCATGAGGTTCTGTTCCCTGAGCAGCATTCAGGCTTCCAGCTTAGAGCTGCACTCAATAAGAGGCTTATAGTAAATTAGATCAGTGGAAGTTCCTCTCAATGCCATATTTGTATTATCCTCCGATCTCACCTGGAATTCAGGTCAGTCATGATACTGTGCAGAGATAAACTTGTACATCATTCGCCAATTGTGTTTGTGTGTGTGTGCATGTGTGTGTGTATCTAAGGGTGAGTGATTTAGGTGTGTAAACACCTTGCATTTTTTCATACATTTGCTCATGGTTAGCCTTCTGGTTGCCATTTTACCTTCCTCTGCGCAATCACATTCATAGAGCATTGGCCACTAATGCACTAATCTAGAAAAGCCTGGCCAGCCACTTATGTTACTTCCTTGACTAATCTCATCTGCAGTTTGCAGCCTAATTGTTATGAATTGGGAGACTTATTAGAGATTGGAGCCACGGCAAGAAAAGTCGCTTTTAGCCAAAGTGGCCAGAAAGACTTTGCACGCGTGCAATTTGTGGTTACTCCCTGACCCGGTGCGTCCATAAATAGGCCATCATCACCGTCCTCCTCATCCTCATCGGGTCCATCTCCTCCTGTGCTTTAGTCAAGCTGACAATTAACTGGTTGCCGCATGGGGCCAGGTCAGCGCACGCTCAGCTGTGCTGCAGTTCAGGGTGAAATGATCGCGTGAGAAAGGGAGAGAAAAGAAGAGATGGAGCGGGTGAATGACTCAGACAGGGAGAGAGAGAGTGAGAGGTTGTTGGGAGGGGGGTGGGGATGGGTCTGGGGGAGGAATGGAGGATGCATCCTGAAAGAGATGCGAGCTTTGAAGCCTGGCGTTTGGCTTCTGAAGATTAAGCAATCTTGGTCATGGTTGATTACCCCCCCAGGCCAATTTCCCCTAAGATAACTTACGGCCCAGGACAAAGATTTCCAAACCATAGATGCACCTCACTGCTTGCCCTCAGTGTGCCTGGTGTCTGGCCTGGCCTGGCTGCTGCGGGAGCTCTTGGATCATTGGCCAACTGCTTCTTTTGAGAGCTCATTATCTACTAGGAAAAATGGCTGCACATGTCTTCCAGGAGGTCACAGCATTAAGTCATGAGGTTTGACCAGAGCAATGTCGTTATTGATCACCCCATCCCCATAGAGGGGATACTGACAACTCTTGCACATTTGGGGCCAAACCGTGGGTAGGCCAGACATTGTGTGTGTGTGTGTGTGTGTGTGTGTGTATGTCTGTGTGTGTGCATGCATGTGTGTGTGCGTGTGTGTCTGTGTGTGTGTGTGTGTGTGTATGTGTGTGTATTGGGGGAGAATAGATACGACATCTGAGATCATATCTGTTAAGTAAGGGCCTAATGTTATGCAGAGATGCCTAACAAACTGTGTTTGCGATGCATCTCCCAGTCAGTGATTTAACATGGCTTGAGCCGTATGCTCCACTCATTTGCTCCTAGTTGTTGGCTTTTTCTCATCTTTTTTGGGCGAGGGGAAGAGGGGTCATTAAACATATATGGCGAGAGTGAGGCCAAGGGAGAGTTAACCAAGAGCGACATAAAAGATGAAAGAGTGCGGTATTAATGCATGCCCAGAGGATAGACGGCCAGCCGCCCGCCCGCCTGCCCCCTTGTTTTCCCCCTGTTTGTCACGCAAGTCTTGGGTCCCTCCCCAAACCAGTAGACCCACACGGCGAGCGGTGCCCTCCCTCACTAGCGCCCTCCTTTCGCTCCTTCTCTCTCTCCCTCTCTCTCTCTCTCTCTTTCTCTCTTTGAGACCCACTATAGGCTACCTGTACTCAATACCCTTGTGGCATTGGCCTGATTTCAAATCTATAGGCTCCACATACTCCTCTCGTCTCTCTTAAAGTCTTTATGGCCACTCTTCCTTTTCCCATTTCATAATATCCTTTCCTTCATCCACCATTCTATCCCATGTGGAGTTTCCCACTCAACTCTTTCCAGGGTTGAGCAATGAAAATGTCGACCTGTTTTGAAGCCTGTTAAGTGCTGTTAAGTAATTGATGAAGAAGACAACACTGTGGGTGTGATCTCATTTCTCTCTCGCCTGCGACTGAAGTGTTCACGCGGATCCTGCATTGCCACTTCATATGTGCGCTGGGCTCAGGCTATGCTTTTACCTTAGCATGCACGGTGATATAAAAACATTAAACCATGAATTAACACAGGTTTTACATACCTGTGAGAAAGTAAAAAAAGAAATAGATAACACAAATTAGTTTGCAATGTTTTTAAATTATTATTATTCCTGTATTCATTTATTTACTGACTTACTGTTTTTTATCAGATGTCTCAAACTTCTGAAACTTCTACAGGCAGCCTGGTTGATTGCAAATCACAAGCTGTTTCACTGGCAAAGAACTGGATTTAATAACATAAAACAATCATGCCACCACCTCCAATAATAATAATAATAATAATAACAATAATAATAATAATTATAATAATAATAATAATTGAGTTGAGTTGTATTATTCCATAGTATGTTCTATTTAATATCATATTTGCATTTTACTGTAACAAAGACAGATGTGTAAATACATTCACATAGTTAGTGGGTGTAAGTGCTGTGAAATTTATCTGTTTTTCAGACTGTAGATAAATGAGGTTGTAGCCCACTCTAATCTAGAAATGGCTACGCAGATCAGTTTATTAAACGGCTGTCGACTAGTGCATAATATGGAGTTATTGCAGTGAATGGGACTGAAAGCTTTATTGTTTAGCAGTAGCTGTAAATGTGGCAAATGGAACCTGTTTTAGGAGTATCTAGATCACGCTGTCAATCTGACACTGAGTTAAGTGCATGCATTTGCTGTTAAATGAGGATACAAGAGAAAGATTTTACTTCACTTCAATAAATCCCATCTGCAATGACTTTAAACACTCCCAAACAGACTGATAACTACAGAATTCACTTAAGGTTTTTAATTAATTTAAAGACTGCATTTATTTTTGCTGTCACAGTGTGTTTTTAATTTGAAAAGTTTCTTTTTTTTTGTTCATTTCGACAGTATACTGCACAGATCATACTTTGATTTTATCCTGGATTTTGTCTAAGTATATTTGTCTTCAGGAAAAAAAATACATAGGATTTGTCATTTATGTTTGACATGATTCAGACATATTGTGGACACAGGGTTTCGCATTGATAAAGAAATAATTTACTTCCAGAAATGATTAATACCTGTATTTTTCTATATGGTTAATATAGATTTGAGTATTACATTATCTCCATATTTCTACAACAATGTAATGTGTACATTTTCCCATATATACCTTTTTTTTTTTTTTTTTTTGCTCAGTTTTAAACATTGCATTGTCTGTTTATGGAATTAATAGTCAGCATTTGCTTCAAGACATGTATTGTCTTTTTGTCTTATTGCAATTTATTCAAAGTTTAGAGGAACATGGACATTTAAACCAACATTATACAGAACATGTAAAATGTTCCTTTTTCCATCATGTCTGTATTACTCAAAATCCTGACACATATAACCATGATTGTTTCTCATCATACTGTTGTCATGGCCCTCCAGAGTCACTGAAAATTATCTATCAGGATGTCATGTTCCATTCACATGGGACAAATATTAGGAGTGGAGGGATGAAAGATCCCATGGCCATTGTTCAGTATGTAATGCATGTAATGAATAACGTGTGCTGTGTTACTGATGGGCCTGCCTGGGCCTGTTACTCTGAAGATGTGGTGCATTACACAACCAGATTTACACCCCTTTGTTTTTCACGACTGTGGACACACATTGATTCATTAACCTGTCTGTGATGTTTAACATCTTTCTTTCCCCTGTGACGGATAAATTTACACATAACTCCGTCTCACTTTACATGGGTTCATGACAGACAGATGTTGAAAATGTTTCCACCCACTTTTATCATTATATGTGGCAAAAGTGTATCTTGGGCCATAACTTAACTATCTACTAACTTATTTACCAACTGTGTGTGTCTGTGTGTGTGTGTGTGTGTGTGTGTGTGTGCGTGTGTGTTTGTGTGTCTAAGAAAAAAAGAAAGAAACAGGGGGCCTGTGGGGTGTGAGTGAATGCGTCCGTCTGCACAGTTGCCGCTAACTCTCCAGGGGCTCGCTGAGGTATGGCCGTGTCAGCCTCCATTTCCCCATGTCTGCCCCCCCGCCTTTGTGTGAGGTCACCCCTTCCTTAACCCCCAGTCAAGCCCAAGGAACCCTAGGCACCTCACAGGCATGAAATGGCAGTCTGAAAGCGCCGAGTGTGACTGAGGAACTCATCAAGGTCTGCGGGAGAAATGTAAGTGATGTTTGAAAGAGACTGTGTTGTTTAATTGCAATTTTTCACTGCAAATGTACATGAAAGATCTGCCTTTTAAATGTGTGTTTAAATGTTTTTCATTTAGCAAAATAAATAGTCTTTTAATTACTTATGTGTTGGCAGTAGTCCAGTCTCAGCTTCAAGTGGGAAAATGGAACCTACTGACAAATTAAAAAAAAAAAAAAATTGTCTCATGTATTTGTGGAAATACATATAGATTTAATTATAGATTGCTATATTAAGAGTAGTGAGTTTTAGGTGTTTAAAATACTTCAGTGGATGTTTTGAGAGTATTAATACTTTATGTGAGGTTTTTTTTTTGTTGTTTATGTCAACTTTTACTTAATACATTTTCTAAGTTCATATCATTTATTTGTACAGTTGCAAGTGTCAGATAAAATTGATCTTGGTGGTGGACTAAGAGAGTGCAAAAGTTCTGGGGAACCTGACTGGTGCAACATCATCAAATACTCTATTAACCTGTATGTAGGCACCATTTTGCATTTTCACTGTGTGAATTTATTGTAAACTACCGAAATGTTTTTAAACAGACGTTTTGCCTACTTATACATCAACTCTCCTTTATGTAGATTTAATTATAGATTGCTTTGTGTACCTATGTACAGGAAATACTTTTACTATTACTATGTACTCTACTATACTTTTACTTAAGTAACATGATAGTGGGTGAGTTAAACTTCTACCAAAGTAATTTTTGTTAGGGCATCTACACTTTTACTTTAGAGATTTGTAAATTTCCTGGTTATACTTTGCTGTATTCGCATTAACAGATTACCATGAGTGTGACCTAGTAAGGATGTGCATTTAGTTTGGGCTTTTTAAACATCTTTGGAAATAAATGTAGACCTTGGTGAAATGAATGAAATGGTAGACTGATATTTTACAAGTGCAATTGAAAGAACAATTCTAAATTTCACTTTAGGCCAAAATAACACAATACACAATTATCAATTATTGAAAAAAACATTTCCCTTCAATCACAATTTAACAAATCTGAACAAAATGACTAATAACTGCTTGACAACCATTTAGCACTATACAATCAAATCACACCCTAAAGTCTGATGTATTTCTCCATAATAGCAGCAGAGGGCGCTGAAGCACCTAGTAATCATCAGAGTCAATTTTATTCTGCAGTCCAGTTAAGATGCAAAAGCATGAAACAAACAAGAGCAGTTTTATTCAGTTCAAGGGCTTGCTTCGATTGGCATCTCAACCAGGTTTCTTTACAAAGGACACAGGTTACTTATATGCTTTCAACCCAGTCCTACAGCACAGAGCATTGTTATATGACAAGGAACTAGAAGAGAAATAATGCATAAAATCATGTTTGCATTCACTCTAACAGGATACTGCAGATAACGAGACACTTTAATGTGGTCATACCTATATGCACTCTGCAATAAGCCTTCAATCTCCCCATTGGCGTTTTTGCTGCAATTATAAGTCCAGAATATCAGAAAAAATATGAATTTACAACTCTCAAAAATACCTTTTTAAACTGTCACTTTGACATTTTATGGACAGAAAATCTGTTGAAAATGGGGCAACATGTGATTCTTGTCCACTGCTAAATGTTCTCCTGCAATGTGTGTGTTTGAGCTGTTTATATATAAATATATTTTTAAACAGACTGTAATGTGTGTGGCTGAGTTGTTTATGTGTATGTGCTTCAATCTTATACATAGGCCTACTGCTTTAAGTGTTTCATTTGTTTATGGACTATTCTTGTTTGGTGATGTTGGATTAAAGGCTACCATGATTGATATTCGGAAATATTCTTTATTTTTCTTTAAGTTTCTCCTTCTCTATGTAATTCAGGCAAATTCTCAGTTTTGCCGCTGGTTTTGCGACCGTAGCAGAAAAACCCTTCCTCTATCAGTGTATTCCAGATATCTAATTACTGTGGTCTGGCCCAAATGAAGACCACTGTTATGCGTTTTGAGTTTTGACTGCGTAATTCAAGTCTACACATGGAGCACAGCGTAGCACAGTTAGGCGCATATGCAATTCACGACGCTGTCATTGAGACAAAATTGACATCAACATACAGTAGGCTAATTGGTGCTGTTCAGAGAAAGTGTGTTAATTTAAATTCATGGCTAGTAATTCATGTTACTTTCACACATATATTTTTTTATAGGCAAATCGGTCAGATTTTTACTAAGAGACATTGGCGTTGTTAGAGGACATTGCCATCCAGGGACAGACTGGCCATCTGGCGTTCCGGGCATTTGCCTGGTGGGCCGAGGTGCTTTTAGGGCCGATAGACTACACGTTTCTTTTGTCTGCTCGGCCCAATAGCCATGGATCAGTGTCGCATTTATTTCCTTTTCTGTATATTGATGGTCAAAGGCCTACACAAGTCTACTGAACTTTTCGTACAGCGTATGGCATATTTTCAGCATATCTTCATATATATTTTTTATTTGAAGTCTATTCGGCTTAAACACACAGGCGCCGTTGTGTGAGATGTCGGCATAAGTGAGACACCTACTGAAACTCTAGGTGGACACAGAGAATTTGCGCCAAAAGGAAGTCGGCCATTAATACAGACAATTGCTCTAAATTCACATGTGTACAGAACAGCCTTCTTCAGATATAGTGATGTTGGCTGTGGCGTGCAGACGGAGATGCAGCTGAAGATTGAAAGAGAGATGAGAAAGTGTGGTAAACCTGTGAGAACTGATTTCAAAACAATTGTTAACTCTTGATAAAACAGAGGTATTGGAGAGTAGTTGAGGTAGTATACAGTGAAGTTATGAAGATTAGATAACTTACCCTAGCATTATCATACATGTTTTCCTTTTGAACATGTTTGTCGAGAGTACTTTATGAGCGCAGCCCAGCCTGAGGCACAATGTCAGGGTTGACCCACACAATTAATTCCAAAACACAATCGATTATGAAAAAAAAAAGGTTTACAAAGTTAGCTGATAGGAGAATTTTAACATTTAGTCAAGACAAAATAATTTAATAGCAATGCATAATGCAATCTGCAATACCAAAGCTTGATATATAAGTTAGGCCTAAAGGAGAAATCCAGTGTGAAGTTGTTCAAGAGCACTGGATGTTGTCTGCAGAAAAAAAAAAACAGCAAAACTGATGCAACATAGCCTGAATAAGAAACCAGTAACTTATATGAAGAGATAGGTCAGAACAGAATGAAACGGTTAAGTAGTACAGTATAGTATACAGTACAGTGGGTATAGTACAGTAGCCTCTATAAGCCTTCGAGAAATGAACAACACAACAAAACAAACAAAAATCTTCATCTTGCCATCACTTCTCAACAGTGCTGTCTTGGAGCATCACTTGCACAACAGAGCAGAATGGGAAGGGAAATGATTGAGGTTGAAATTACTGACAAGTTAATAGTCTGATAAGATAATAAGATTTCAAAATTGCTTTTGAACTGATGGTTTAGAAAGTGATTAGCTTTGTTCTCTTATTTTTTCTCCATTTGCATGGCCAATATTTTAATGGTTTCTGGTTTAGGCCTGTGTCTATAATTACATAGTAGACATTGTGATCTATATTTCAGATATAGCAATTGTCTAAGGAATGTGCATTCCGTTTATTTTATGGCTTTGTTGTGGTATGCAAGAATTGGGCAATCATGTCTATGGTAACTTTGAAAATCCAATAGCTGTTGTAATTCACAGATTTCTCCTTTCTAAACATTTCATATCATTATGTAATAAACTGGTTACACACATTTTTTTTTTTATTGGATGATAACAGTACTGGGTAACTGGGTCATAACTTCTTATTTTAAAGTAATGCAATTTTCCTGTAAAATTCTATAATAATGATCTAACTGCAAAATAGTTTTTGTAAAGACATTTCTAGTACTTTGTAGTTACCAGCATTTTACCTGTTTTTGTTACCATGTGATTGATGAGTTTACCACATTGTAACCGGGTACCTAGTACCTACCATATAGTACTGTAAATAAAAGGTGACCATGTTATAGTGAGCCAGTCCTGCAAAAATGTTAGATCTGTGTGGCCAAATGGGCCCTTGGCCTTATCTACTGAGAAACTCCAGACACAACTGGCCATTCCCATGCAGGCATAGACCTTGTTCATGGACACCCATCGGGTATATCCCAATCATCATTGAGCACAATATTGCTGATTTAAAAAAATATAACAATGTTTAAAGGTTTGCTAGGGAAGACTGGTTGGAACACCGTTTAGTCATATTTCTCTGTCATACAGTACATTACAATTTTAACATAGGCTACTGTTAGTTATAATTATTAGTATCATATAAATACACTACTATAGATAGCTCAACATGTTCAAAAAATATTATTATATAAAACCTAGCTTATTTATTACAATTCCTATGTAAATCAGTCGAGTTTTAGAATTAAATATTTTTGAACAAGGCCTTATTAGAAAGAAAGTACATTATTATGTATTATTCATATTATTTATTGATTGATTATATTATTATATTGTTTATTTCATGTTAATGTTATTGTTATTTTATGTTATACAAAATGCATACTCTATACTCTCAACCAGTTAAAAGCTCAACCAACTGAACAGTTCAGATTATTCCTTTGGAATACAGTAACAAATCTAGATATTGTTCTGAATGTCAAATAAAAAAAACATATGCTGAAAAACCCAGTGATCCAGTTTATGAAAAAGTTACTCAAAATCACACAAATCACAATTCTAGCAGATACTGACTGCAGTCAGGCCTGGGGTGCACAACTCATGTGCCCACCTTCTACAATAGGTACTGATGCCAGAACTCGTCATTCCTATAGGTGGAGCCTTATGAGACCTGGTTGCAGGTCTTAAATGCTCCATGGGGTTGAAACAGAAACCAACAGAAAGACCACATGGGTCAGGCAAGTACTGAGCGGAGGTGGTGGCAGCAACACGAGGCACAGGCAAGCAGTGAGTGGAGGTGGCAGGATCAGGGTAAGTCCGATCTGTAGCCGTTGAGGTAGCAAAATCCTCAGTGTTGCATGGGAGTGTTTTTGCAACATTTCCCGGCACGTCGTATGTATTCATCGGCGTGTCTGGATTGTGGAGCATCCAGGCATCACAGGCAGAATTCACAAAACAACTACAGGTCAATATTAAATCTATACCATTCATTGAGAAGACCTTTGAAAAAATATACTTCAATCAATTAACTGTCTTCTAGATATCAAAAAGATGTTTTCTGTCTTGGACCTTGGACCTAATGACTTGAATGTCTTCATCAGTGTGTGGACCAATTTAAAAACTGGATGTCACTCAATTTCCTCTAGCTTAACAGAGAAAAAAACTGAAGTAATTATTTTTGGGGGAAAAGGAGGTCACATACTTTGATTGTCCTGTCACACCACCAGAAAGATTTTTAAAGGTCTCGTGTCTAAAATAATGTCATGAGAGTTGGTTTCGACAAAAATATGCTGTGGTTATCTTTTATCAAGCTATTTTAGTTAGGTGAAAACGAGAGCAGGGATAGCTCGAGAGGATTCTTATGAATATTAATGATATGCAAATGTATCGCCCCTGATTGGCTAACAACACTGTGACGCTCCCTCTAGTGGGACTGTCTGCAGGCAGCCTAACGTTTTCTTGAGGGCGGGCTAACTGCATAGCTAATGTTCAATGTGACATAGCCTTGCACGGCTTTTCCGATTCGCTCGTTTTTCCCGGCAGTTTTCTATCACAGGCGAATACAGACTACAGGGGTAGGAGAACATTTTGAAGTTGAGCATAGAAGTACAACTTGGGCTGACCTATGGTAATGTAAAAAAAATCAAGTATTAAATGGTTTATTTTGGAAGGAGACCTTTAATGTTTTGCCCCACATCTGCACCTCCAAAAGCAGAACATCTATATAATTCTTCTTTTGCCTCACATTTTAGATTATAGTTAGCAGTACAGGTGAGAATGTTCTATCCTGTACGGTTCACTTTGCACACCTGTGTCTCTCAAACATGCCACATGCAGAAGCTATCTGATGACACTGTAACTGTGGAGTGCATCAGAGATGGCTGGAAGGACAGAGTTGGACAAAACATCTGCAGAAATAGTGGTGGACTTCAGGAGAACTGATTCAGGTCACCCCAATTTTTGGCTAATAATTCATTAATTTCCTCTATTTAGATCATTGTTTTGATAGTGGTTTAGGAGTAGAGTTGTTGTAAGTTGTTTTGTCTGTTTTAATGATGAGGAGAAGCATAATTATTATGATGTGGTAGCATATTATACAAGTTGTAATAGAAGATTTGCCAGCAATGGAGAAATTCGGTTTGCAGAAATAGTAACACAGACCTACACACATTGTTACACAAAAAAAACAACGGAAGATAAAAAAATAACTAAATGCAAGAATGAATGGTTGGCGTTTCCAGAACGAGGCATTTGTAGCTGGAGCACGACTGAGATCCCTCTCTCTACACACCTCTTCACTCGTTACTCTCAGGAGACGGAATGTGGCTTTCCAACCTCAGCTCAGGTTCCATACAGGAACGTCCATAGACTTTTAAATCTTCAAATGCCACTTCAGAGGATCCAAGTCATTTATCCTCATCATGTCTGAACCGCCTCTCAATAAAACTATTGATTTGCTGCGGACTGCTTTGCCCTACATTTTACTAGAGTGACAAACACCCTTATTCAGTACTGTGTGCCAGAGATATGTGCCACCTTGTTTTTTTCTACTAGCATTTGGCCTTGGCTACTGGCACAGCGCTATCTGAAAACGGAAAACGCGAAGTGAATGGGTGGATTCATTTAGTCAAGCTGAGGTGGGATCAACAAGACTGTAGATCAAAATGCATGTTGGTTATTTTTTTTATTTTGTTAAGCCTCTCTATGTTGTTGTTTTTATTTTTCACCAATGATTTTTCTCTTCTTATTTGTCCCTTGGGTGCCAGCCTGCACCCTGCAGTTTTTGGCCATGGATCTTAAATACATTTATTTTTTTGTTATTGTTTCTGTTTCCTTCAGAAATAGCACATTTAAAGGGAATAATATCCGCACATCATTTTTAGCCCCCGCTGTGTGATATTTTTAATTTGGCACAGCATTTCCCCCGGTCCACCAGTGTGCTTCCAATGCAAACCAGTTTGAACATTGTGCTATAATGAGCTATAACAAGCAATGTGTGGATATTCCTTCTCCTTATATTTATGTTTTCTAGCAACTGTTAAAATAATACAATAATAAAAAAGCCTTTTACACGCTTTTGGGGTACATTTAAGTGATACTGCTTTTTAGGTTTACAAGAGAAACAGTGGCCCTTTTAAAAAGTAAAAAAAAAAAAGATAAGCATCACCTGATGAAAGTAACCTACTTTTCTTGCCTGCTTGTGTCCAGTGCTGTTTTATAGATGAGGAGAAAACACGTTCATAGAAAGGACATTTTCTGCTATTTCTTCAAATGAAATGAATCAGCTTAAAGACAGCAAAGTCAGTAAAGAGGAATCATGTGCACATGTGCAGATTGATCTTTAATTTGTCAAATTCATTGCGACAAAAATTGTGTTAGTCATTGTATAGTGGTGAGTAGTAGTGGTTTAGAATCTTGGCCTGAAGTTCTGGGTCGTAAACTTCATAATTTTATTGATTTTAAGAGTTTAAAATTAAATGGTGCAGATGAAATGGTGTATTGATCTAAAGTTCTCCCATTAAGACTCAGAGAAGGAAATGATGGACAAGTATTTAATTTGAACAGATATGGTTACAAATATATTTAATAACAGAGTAATTGGCGTAGGCCCCATCCATGGTCCAGGACATCGTATATCTTGGCCCGGCAGATCCTGCTTGGTGCAAGCCAGCAGGGGGCGGAGCCTACCCCCTGGACGAAGGACAGGGACCCATCTGGCGGTGGTGGGGAAGGAGGAGGAGATTTCGTGGCGCGGAGCCTGGAACAGCAAGAGCGAACATGTTAGGCGGAACTATAAAGCAGATGGCACGATTTGATTGGACGAGCAGTTGGTGACGAAGCTCTCGAGTCTTCCTGGTAGAACTTGCACTTAGAGCTTTCATTTCCTGTATATGCTGACTTGTGCTTGCAGGTCAATCAGTGGAGTGGACACCTTGTTATGCTACGGAAAGCCTACCCGAAGCTTTTAGACACTCTTCATGGCAAAGCTGGAACGACAATGAGGGCAGATCTTAGCATCGAAGGCAGACAAAATTTGGCATGTATTAGTACTGGCCTTGCAATTTGTGTTCCTCTGCTTGATATGATTTAACCACAAATTGAATGGTGTCTATTAAAATATGTAAAACCTCTTAGGCCTGGGAGATTGTCTGGGAAGCTGAAGGGTTTGGCAGTGTGATCGGATCTCGTGATTCCCTGCAGTGTGCCAGCACTTTTGAAATGACAATAGTCAAAAACTGCTGATGAGAGAAAAATTGTCTTTGAAATAACAATGGTCAAAAAAATGCATTTCAGCTGAATCTCATTGATCTGAATTTCAGACTGACTTCTCCTCAGTGCAACAGTGAAAAGTGGAAACGCATTGATAAGCCCATGTAGGAGCACCTGGATCCAGATCCCCAGTGGCTCCTGGACCAGTGCTATAGTTAATCATCTTTATCCTTTCAGGCAGTGCTTATGTTTATTTAAAAACATTTCACTTAACGGTGCTGGAGCATTCAACATTACACATCCCTTCCTCGAAGCAATATTAATGCTTAAATAATTGATGCTGGTGCCAACTATTGAGCTTGATTTTCTGTCGTTGTTTTTAGCCTTATGCAGATGTGCTCGTAGAATCAATCCAATTTCCACCTCTTATCAGACCTAAAATACTATAATGATGGCCAATGCTTGGATCTAATCCACCAGTCAGTACTACCTCCTCTAAGTGTGTCATCAGGTATATCAGCGGTTCATTGTCAGTACTGATGGCTCCCCTCAGAACTGATCAGCACTGAGCAGCGTCTGACTCATGTGGGGGGTTCAAGTGTCTCTGTGTCTCCTCCACTGTTCTCAGCCTGCACTTATTATCTTGGCTGGAGCAAAGGGGGTTCTGATGGATGGTGTCTATTTGCCCATGCTTGCAGGCTATATTAGAAACACAAATCTTCTCATCTGTCTACATTTTAAAATACCCCTTTTCAGCAGCTTTAGATCATCAACAGTAAAGTCACATTCATAGTAAAGTCACTTTATAACTTATTGACTGCTGATTTGGGCAGACAGAAATTTAAATAACATTATCATAATGGAGATGGGGGAGCAAGAAAAGTAGAAGCACTGGCTGAAGCTGACACTAGAAAAAGAGACAGCACCATTATCTCTAATGTCTTTTTAGTCCAGTGGCCTGTAGTAGAAACGCTAAAATCATAATTTGCCTTTAACTTTTTTCTCTCTGTCTCACTGTATCATAACTCTGTGGTATGAAAGCAAAGTTAATTACACTCTAAAGGCATTAAAAAGAAATCCAATATGTATGGCACCCAGCGAGACAGAGAGAGAGAGAGAGAGAGAGAGAGAGAGAGAGAGAGAGAGAGAGAGAGAGAGAGAGAGAGAAAGAAGGGGCCGCTTTAAATTGCACACTTACATTTTTCTAGCTTACACCTGTGGACAACAAAGCCATCTGGTTGGCATCTTAGAGTAATGAGGTGCACAGAGAGATTCTCACTCCCTTTCTGATCACAGCCTAATGACAATCATCAGCTAAAACACTCAGTGCATGTTGGCCATGTCTGATGGTGTAATGGATTTGTGTGTATGTAAGTCGCTGATGGACATTGGCAACAACGTTGGCAGGACGTTGGCAGTTTGGTTTCTCTGCCCACTTCGGGGACTGCGGTGTGTGCACTCCTGTGAGAGCAACATGTTATGTTTTGTGTTGTTATATCCTGTATGTTACCTAAGTATAATGTCCTAAGCCTACTTGCACTTTTTTTACTTAACATTACCTTAATGTTTAGAACTGTTTTTGTTGTGCATCTGCACTTTATTGTTGTCAACGTCTACGCATGGGACAAGTGTGAAACGTAATTTTGATTCCTTTGTATGTCAAGTACATTTGAAGAAATTGACAAAAAAACTGACTTTGACTTTGACAGGGATGCCCCCTACTGGTGGACTAGTGGTAACAACAATGAACTCTAAAGATGTCCACCACACTCCATTACTAACAGGAACTCTTCCTTGTTGGGCAACTCAAACTTGTGGGAAACCTCCACTTCAAAATGATGGAGAGAGAGAGAGAGAGAGAGAGAGAGAGAGTGAGAGATTGGATGATGGAATGATCTTGCAAAATGATACTGCTCTAGGAAGGTGATATTCAATCTGGTCTCCATGCTGTTACAAGTCTTTCCACACCATTGAACAGTTCTGTTGAGCACAGTGCACAACTTAAAATCACGACATTTCATTTTGCTGGAGCTTTTTTCGGTCTGGTAGGCTATCCCCAGGGAGTCCAGGTGGTGAGAGAGGGAGGTCATGTGTTTGACGGCGTGTCTCGAATATTATATTTAGATTGTCTGACTGTCTGTCTTTTTTCTCTGTCAGTCTCCTCTCTCATATTGCTATCCTTTTTCCCTTTCTTTTTCTCTCTTCTCCTCCACACACCTCGGTGGGATTAACAGATTCTCCTGCTTCTCAAGGCTAATTAGGAAGCAGGCTGCAAGTCTAGATGAAAACGATGACGGATCCGCAGGGGGAACCGTCCAATTCTGTTTGACAAGGATTACGGCTGACTGGATCATTAACTTCGCAGGAGGTCCTGACAATGCTTGTGCACACGTCTGCTCTCTCAGAGCTGCTGCTGTGTGTGTGTGTGTGTGTGTGTTTGCATTTGGACAGGTTGGCTCTCTTAGAGTTAGTGCCAGCTTGGAACTGCCCAGGTTCTCATCCCTGCACTGAAATCAATATGTGTGTTCATGCTCTTCTGTTTTTCTTTAACACGGCCAACATACATACACAAGAATTGGTTGCAAACGTCCTCCTAGAGAAAAACAGATTTAATGATGAATATTTGACAGTAAGTAAGACGGTAAGTTAGTAAGAAGTAAACTATGGGCCTTGATTGAGTCAATCATCAGTCGAGCATCAGGCCATGGAAATGCAGACCAGAAATAGATCTGATATAGAATACATTGACTAAAACTCCCTAAATCTCCACCAAACTCCTCCTCATCTTCATTATACCAGCCAATCAACTGATCAATCAACCAATCCAACCAATCATCTTATAGTTACTGTAGATAAACAGTGAAAGGTGAATATGATTAGTTGTTGAAATTCTAATCCATTTACTTGATATTGTAATCTACTTTGAAATGGTATGCTCCCCAGGTGGCATTGTCTACTGCTTTACACAGTAATAGCCTATATCTTAACAAGATAGTTGTTACCAAGATACTAGTCTATACTTCCTAAAAATCTTATACACAATTACATTTTAGCTGAACTGTTGGTTGGCTATTACGGAGCATGGCTGTTCTGGTGTGCTGCAGTCGATATCTGTTGGATAGACTGTTGGATGTGCATCTTCCGTCTCACCAGATCTGGTATGTCCAACCAGAGACGTGGTTCCAGTTTCTATAGTAACGACAATGCCTTGCCAAGATGAATGTTCAGATGGAATGTTCGGTGAAAATCCATCTTCATCACACCAAAGATCTAAGATTAACCCTCACTGATAAGACCACCACTGACCACAATTAAGCTCGTTAAGTCCAAAGAAATCACTTTATTGATGGAGAAAAAGATATAGATAGATTGATTGTGTGTCTTGCTGGTATTGTTATGTTTGGAGTGTTCCATGGAAAATGGTAAATGTGAGGTCCACATCTGAGCGGATATGTGCATGTGATAGCCTATGTGTGTGTGTGTGTGACTGCAAGCTAATCTGTAAGGTGTAGGTTGGGTGTATCTACTCCTATCCCTTCATGACGTCTGTATTCA